>VWYI01035466.1:55669-70493 GCA_013399455.1 Anthoscopus minutus
AGAGAGGCTGGCGGGGCAGGGTCGCGCTGATCCAGGCCTGCATCCCTGACGGGGATGGTGGAAAAATCTCTGGGAGCAGCAGCGGGAGCGGGGCTGGGAGCATCAGTCCCTTGTGGAGCGGCTGGGGGGGCTCAGCCTGGGGAGACCTTTTTGCTCCACGAATTTCTGCCAGGAAGGGGCAGCCAGGTGAGGGTCGGGCTCTGCTCCAGGGAGCAAGGGAAGGAGTGACTCAAGTCGTGCCTAGCGGAGATTTAGGTTGGATGTTGAGGAAAATTTGTTGGTCAGGCACTGGCACAGGCTGCCCATGGAAGTGGTGGAATCCCTGGAGCTGCCCAGGAAAGGTGTGGATGTGGCACTCGGGGACACGCCGTGGGGCTCTGGGGGAGGCTGGACTCGCTGATCTCAGGGGGCTTTTCCAGGGTCTGTGAGTCCATGACCAGTGAGGGGACGGGGTGCTGCAGGTGCTGGGGCAGCGCTGTCCCCTCTGGCGACCCTGCTGTCCCCACGGGACTGGCGTTCTGTCACCTCCTGCGTGTTGCAGGGTGATCTCTCAGGGCCCTGGTGCTGTGGGGGCTCAGCTCTCCCTCCCGGTGCTCTCCCGGGCAGGAGGAATCCTTGCCAGCCGGGCTTGGCTCAGATGGGGGGACAAATCCCAGGATTTCTTGGTGTGGGACCCCTCACATCCCTCCTGTCCCTCATCCCTGTTCCATCACCTCCCGCTGCTCCAGCGGGTCCAGGGCTGCTCTGTCCCTGCTCCCCAGGCTCCTGGAACCACTTTTCCACGGCATTCCTGGCAGCAGAGCCGAGGTTTCTCCTGGAGAAGGCCCAGGCCGTGCCGCAGGGAGTCGGGGCATGGAGCGGGTGTCGCAGCACGGCCCCTGCAGCCCTCGGGGCTCGCTCGCCCTCCGCGGGGCTTTGGGCTGTGGGCGGCGGCTGCCGGTGGCTGGGCAGGAAAATTCTCCAGGCTGGAGCTGCTGACCCGGGGTCAGGCGTGACCTGCGGCCCCGGCGTGTGGGGACAGCGCCCTTTGGCAGCCCGAGGAGGCCAAAATTACCCCGAAATGAGCTCCCCTTTGAAGCACGGGGTGGGTGGGGAGCTGGCAGCTCCCAGCCCTGCAGCTGGGCAGGTGCTGAGGCCTCTCTGGAGCTCCTGTGGCCCCGAGGAGCCTCCCTGGGCTATGGGGAGCTGGAGCAGCCTCAGAGGGCGGCTCCTTGCCCAAAAATGACTCAAACAGCCCCAAACGAGGCACCTGGAATGACAGAAAGCTTTGCTCATGGGATTGGGGTTATCCAGTAGTCCTGGGACCTCCCAGGGCTGGGAGCAGGGAAACCCCTGGGAATTGCTGCCTCCTCTTCCTCTGCTCTGGGGTTTGGTGGTCACTTTGGTGGTCACTTCTCGTGCAGCTCCTCACACCAGTTGGGCATTTCTGACACAGGTAACTTCAAGGTGCCCGATGCAGCAGCTCCTGTGGGTCAGACAGAGCTTGGCTGCCTCCAGTTCCGGGAATGCCAAGCTGGAGCCCTGGTGTTGAGGGATGGGCCATTGTGGTCCCCTTTCCTTGTGCCCTGGCGGGATGGTGATGAGGGTGAACCAGGACTTGTCCTTGGTTCTGCTGGAAGATGGAAGCTGTTGCCTCCTGACCTGTGGCCACCATGGATCTGGGATGGATCTGGGGGTCACTGTGAGTCCAAAGATCCAGTGGTCCCCTTGAATCCATGGATCTGGGGGTGTCTGCCAGATCCATGGGCACCAGCACATCCATGGTTCTCCTGGCTGGAGAAGGCTCTCCTGGCTTTTTTCCTGGTGGGATTTTCAGTCTCCTCATCTCTCCTCACCCCATTTTTCCCTTTTTCCCCCATGCAGGAAACACAGACTGACAAGAACCCAAAGTGCCTTTTCCCCGGTTGTGTTCAGCCCCCTCTTCACAGGTGAGGATTTGGGAGGGATTTGTGGAAGTTTGGGGTTTTTTGTTGTGCTATGGGACAAGGGGGGAATTTTCCCTCTGTGGGATCCCAAACCAGGATCTCTGTGGTGTCCCTTGGTCTTGCCTGGCCTCAGACCCAAAAAGGAGACCCCAAAGAGAGGGATCTAAGCTCAAGGAGCAGGGTTGGGTCCTAAAACACCAGGAAAACAGGGTCTTAATCCCAAGGAAAAGGTCAAAGACCCCAGGGAGTGAGATCTCATCTGAAAGAAAGGGTCTGAGAACCAGGAGAGGAGCTGCTTTTCCTCAAAGGAATCTGCAGAGGAAAACCTGAAGATGCCAAATTTTTGCTTTAATTTGGGAGGTTGATTCCATTAATTATTAGTTTATCTGATTATTTTAAAAATGACTTTTATGTCGATTTTTACCAGTCAGTGGAATAGCAGCTATGGCCCCTGAGGAATTTTTCCTTTGTGGAAGTGACTCCAAAGTGAATAAATGGATTTTAATTGCCTTGGGCTGTGTTGGCTTCTCCAGTTTGTTTAGGGGCTGTTTTTAGGGGATTTTCTGACACAAAGTGGGACAGAAGACGAATGTCTGAGCATGAATTTGTTGATAATTGACTCTCAGGGCCGTGAAGGTCTTTGGGAAGGCCATCCTTGCTTTTCCCAACCTCTCCCTTGGAAGATCTTCCATTAATCCCTCAGTTCAGCTTTGGGAAAGGATTTAAAAGCTGAAATTCTGCCAATTCTCCTGGCCTGGCTGTTTTTGGGGTTGTTTGTAGGAGCCGAGCATGGCCCAACCACTTCAGTTTTAGGGTGCGGAGCCCAAAGCGCGGCCTCGGCCTCACCCCCAGGAACCCCACAGGGAGGAGGGATAAGAGCACCCTAAAATCCCATACCAACCCCAGACCCCAAACCCTGCTCTCAGAATGCCTGGGGAGCAGCCAGGACTTGGAAAATCGGGAGGAAGCTGAGTCAACACAGCCCTGAAATAAAACCACCCAGCCTAGGGTGGGATCGGGATCGGGAGCAGAATTCCTCCCTCAGGAACTGCAGCCCGAGGCAGCCGCAGCTCCCTGGCCTCAAGCACAGCTCAGAGCTTTGGGATAATTCGGTTTAGGGCTGACTGGGCTTTTCCATCTCCTTTCCCAGGCGAGACGGTGTCGCTGGTGGACGTGGACATTTCCCAGCGAGGACTCAGCTCCCCCCACCCTCCGACCCCTCCGCCGCCGCCGCGCCGGAGCCTCAGCCTGCTCGGTACTGCCCTGGGAACGGGGCTGGGAGCGCTGGGAGTGCTGGGAACGGGGCTGGGAGCACTGGGAGTGCTGGGAACGGGGCTGGGAGCNAACACTAGGAGCACTGGGAATGGGGCTGGGAGCACTGGGAACGGGGCTGGGAGCACTGGGAGCGCTGGGAGCACTGGGAACGGGGCTGGGAGCGCTGGGAGCCACGGGGACGGTGGTGGGAGCACTGGGAATGTGGGAGCACCTTGAGGGTGCCCTGATCCCGTGTTAACCCTTCCCTGGCACTGGATTTCTTTGGGAGTTTCAGGTGTTCCCTTGGATCAGGCAGGAGGGGAGGCTGAGGTGCTGCTTTTGCAGCATTCCTGCTGCTTTTGGGGTCTTTTCCCTGCTTTTGTCCCATTCCTGCTGCTTTTGGGGTCTTTTCCCTGCTTTTGTCCCATTCCTGCTGCTTTTGGGAACTTTTCCATCTCCCACTGAGGCTGGAATGCCTTCCCTGTTCCCCAGAAACTCGAGGCTGCTGCAGCAGGAGCCAGCCTGGGAAGCTCCCCTGGGCCAGAGCAGCTTGGGGTGGGTAAAACCAGGAGCACATCCCATCTCCCAGGGCCTGAAATCCCTGGAATTCCCTCTGCAAAAGGAATTTTGCAAAATTTCCTTTTGCAGTGTCCAAACCCTGCCAGAGGAGCACGGCCAGGGGCCGATGGGAATGCCCACATTCCCTTTTCCAGGCTGCTTTCCCTGTTTCTTGGGCTGTTTTTTCCCTGTTTCTCTGACCCTGTCTGCTCTCTCCTAGATGATATCAGTGGGACTCTGCCTCCGGCTGTGCTTGTGGGTCCGATGGGCTCTTCCCTGCAATCCTTCCCTCTGCCTCCACCTCCTCCACCCCACGCCCCAGGTCAGCTGAGCTGTTCCAGCTCTGCCTTTTCCCTCCTGGAATCCTCCTGGGATCTCCCCTTTTGCGGGTTTTTTTGGGGGTGTTTTTTCCTGCTCTGCTCCGAGGTTTTTCCCTGCCCTCCCATGGATGCGCAGTCCTGGAGGTTCTGAAAGTCCTGGAGGTCCTGGCTCTGCTCTCCCTCAGGAGTTTTGCTGAGGGAAATTGGAGTTTTTCCTCAGTTTTCCTTCTGGGGTTTATCCCGTCCTGATAATGGGGTCAGGGCAGAGCAGTGGGAGCAGAATTCCAGGCACATTCCACCCCTCACACTCCCCCACAGCTTTCCTGTGCATTCCCCTTCTCCTTTCACTTTCCTCCAGCTCCACTGGGCCTTTCCTGTCCCTTTTTCCCGGGATTCCTGTCCCTTTTTCCCGGGATTCCTGTCCCTTTTTCCCAGGATTCCTGCCCTTTCCCCCCTGCCTGGTTCCCAAGCCTTCTCTCCAGTGGGCAGAGTTGGAGGTGCTGGAGGAGCCGAGCGGTGCTTCCCAAAGTGTCCCTCAGCTGCCATTGTCCCCTGTGGTCACCCAGTGACCTCCTCCTTCCTGAGGGGCCGAGTGACTGTCCTTGGGGGATGGCCCTGGGCTGTGACAGTGACCTCAGGCAGTGACAGTGACCCCGGGCTGTGACAGTGACCTCAGGCTGTGACAGTGACCTCAGGCAGTGACAGTGACCTCAGGCTGTGACAGTGACCTCAGGCAGTGACAGTGACCTCGCGCTGTGACAGTGACAGTGACCCCAGGCTGTGACAGTGACCGTGGGCTGTCTGTGGGTGACAGTGACCCTGGGCTGTGTCTGAGTGACAGTGACCTCAGGCTGTGACAGTGACCTCAGGCAGTGACAGTGACCTCGCGCTGTGACAGTGACAGTGACCCCAGGCTGTGACAGTGACCGTGGGCTGTCTGTGGGTGACAGTGACCCTGGGCTGTCTGTCGGTGACAGTGCCAGTGCCCCGTGTCTCTGTTGGTGACGGTGACAGTGACAGTGCCCCGTGTCTCTGTCGGTGACAGTGACAGTGACAGTGCCCCGTGTCTCTCCCTGCAGACGCCTTTCCCCGCATTGTGCCCCTGCGGCCCCCGGAGGTCCCGGGCCAGCCGCCCCCGCCACACCTGCAGTGTCCCCTGGCCCGGCCCGACCCCAGCAGCTTCGCCGCCAGCCTGAGGGAGCTGGAGAAGGTACCGGGATCCCCTCAGGCCTCGGTATCGGGGAATCCGGCCCCTCTGGATTGGGGATTGGGGAATCCAACCCTCCGGGCTTGGGTTTTGCTCTGGATCCTCCAGTTTTTAGGTTTTGGGTGGGTGGGATTGGGATGGGAGTGGGAAGAGCCCTCCTGTCCTTCTCCCAGGGGACAGGGGATGGGAAAGTGGCCTCGAGTTGCCCTGGGAGAGGTTGAGGTTGGATTTAGGGGAAATTAATTCCCTGGGAAGGTGGTGAACCTTTGGAACAGGGTGCCTGGGGCAGTGTGGAATTCCCGTCCCCACAGGGATGTGGGGACGCAGTGGCCGTGGCAGTGCTGGGGACTGGCTGGGCTGGATGCTCCTGGAGGGCTTTTCCATGACTCGGGAGTCCAGGAAAATATTTCCTGGCATGGAAGCGGCATCTGGATCCCCTCTGTCAGTGTCCCCTCATCCCAGATGGGGCGCTTCCATTGGGAATTAACTCCTGGAGATTTTCCCAAGGGAATCACGGGGTTTTCCCAAGGGAATCGCAAGGTTTTCCCAGGGAATCGCCGTTCCCAGCACCTCCTCCCTGTTCCCAGTGCGGGTGGTACTGGGGCCCCATGAACTGGGAGGACGCCGAGATGAAGCTGAAGGGAAAACCCGACGGATCCTTCCTGGTGCGCGACAGCTCCGACCCGCGCTACATCCTGAGCCTGAGCTTCCGCTCGCAGGGCATCACCCACCACACGCGCATGGAGCACTACCGAGGTGAGGCATTCCCCACAATTCCCGGGAACTGGGTGCGTTAATTCCCGACAATTCCCGGGAATTTGGTGCGTTAATTCCTGACAATTCCCAGGAATTGGGTGCGTTAATTCCTGACAATTCCCAGGAATTTGGTGAATTAAGGGGTGTTCGTGTACAGGGACAGCTCTGGGGCTGTTGGCCTTGCTGTTGTGGGAACAGTAATAACTTCCTATATATAATAATAATGCCATTATATTGTTATATTAAGTTATATATATAAACATTATTATATTGTTAGTTAATTAGTAACATCATTGTAAATAATTACATCATACCATTATATATTATATATAATATTATATATGGTATATATTATATATGTATATATAAATAATATAATAAATTAATATAAATAATATAGTATGAATGTGTAATAAAATAAATATAAATTATATTTAGTATGAGAATATATTACTGATGTAATAATAATGTGATCTTAGTAACACTAATATCCAATTATATAATATTAATGTATAGAAAATAAATATAATCTATATCAAGAAATCAAATGAAGTTAATTTTTATATTTAATATAGAAAATATAATTACCATAATAGTATTACTATGATGATGTTATGCATCATGTATTATTGTATAGTATTAAGTTAATAATATAATGTCAGTAATATAATATTAATAATAATGCTATTAATAGCAAAGATTAAGACATATAAAATAAATATACTTTATATGAATGAATTAAATAAAATAAATCTAATAAAATAATTTTATATGTTAAATATAATCAGCATGGTATTAATAATATTAGTAATGATATAGTATTCACGTAATAATATTTTGTTGTTTATTCTATTATAGTATAATAATAATAATTTTATAATAATAGCTTTTGCAAATATTATTAACCACAACAATTTTGACATAATACAATTTGTAATCACTTTTACCTACCTTAATATAATTTAAAAAGTGATATATCAGCTTTTATGGCCAATGCCCTATGTAGCTTTGGGGTTTGTGCCTCAAAACACCAGAGAAGTGGGAATAAACAGCAGCCCATGCCTTGGAAAAGCGGATTTAAAGGAAATTTGGACAAATTTAAGTTTTAGGAAGAATTCCTTCATGGGCATGAAGGCTGCACGTGGGGTGTCCAGAGCCCAGGTGACCCCTGGGGCCCTCCCCAGCCTGCAGAATTCCTGGATTTTGGCTGGGATACCAGGAGCCCCCAGCTCCAGTTCCATTCTGAGCGTGTCAGGTGACAGCCAGGAGCCCAGCCAGCGCCCAATTAACATAATTAATGTCCCTTTAATCAAGGAGCAGGAACAGGAGCTGCTCCCCCTGAAAATGATCCCAGGGCTGGGAAATGGGGACAGCAGCACCTGGAAAATACTCCAAGGTCACCTTCCTTTGGGAATGTTGGCATGGAGCAGGGCTGGGCTGGAATACAGGGATGTGAAATCATAATTGATTCAATAGAAGAGTGTTTAAAGTGTTAAATACAAGAATACTTAATGTATTAAACAGAAGAGTATTTAATTGATCAAATATAAGAATATTTAGTTTACTAAACGGAAGAATATTGAGCTGATTAAATAGAAGAATATTTAAAGTGTTAAACACTTTAGAAGTGTTTAGAAGAAGATTTAATTGATTCAATAGAAAAGGGTTGAAAAGTTTCTTTTGGTTGAGTTTCTGTCCCAAGGTCCTCGTGGCTGTTCCCAAATCCAGCAAAGAGATCCCGAGGTGGCCGCGCTCTCCCCATGTCCCACTGCTGTCCCTGTGTCCCACTGCTGTCCTGGTGTCCCACTGCTGTCCCCTTGTCCCACTGCTGTCCCCTCTCTCATCCCAGCTCAGGTGTCCCTGGGAATTTGGGGAATTCCAGATTTGTCACTGAATGTCCTCTCCCTGTTGCTTCTGTGATGGAACTGCTTTCCCAAAAATTCCTTGGAATAAGAGGAATAATTCCCCTAACCCTAACCCTGTGCTGTCCCAAAACTCCCCTGGGATGATGGGAATGGTTCCCTGTGCTGTCCCAAAACTCCCCTGGGATGATGGGAATGGTTCCCTGTGCTCTCTGGAAGGGACCTTCAGCCTGTGGTGCCACCCCAAGTTCGAGGACCGCTGCCAGTCCGTGGTGGAATTCATCAAGAGGGCGATCATGCACTCCAAGAATGGGAAATTCCTCTACTTCCTGCGCTCCCGGGTCCCAGGTGAGCCTGGGAATGGTTTATTTTTTTCTGGGATCAGCTGCTGCTCTGCCCCAGAATTCCGAGTTTTAGGTGATTTTGGGCTGTCCCGGTGCCTGTGGATTCCTCAGAGCATCCTGAGGAGCAAATCCCTGCTCGTGGGGGTGAGGAGGATTCCCAAGTTTTCCTTTCCAGGAGCATGGAAAGGTGACACTGACTCCCACAGGAGCCTGGGAGCTGCCAAAGCTCTCCTTCCATCAATCCCAAACCTCTCCATGCTTTGAAGCTTCCCATTTTTCCTTGGCTGGAATCCACCTGGGGATGTTGTGCGTTGTGGGAATGATTCCAGGTGATAATTCCATGGATTCCTGGAGGCTCCTGGAGCCCGAGCCCATCCCCAGGCAGGTGCCTGCAAGCCGGGAGGGAATTTCACATCCCAGAGTTTGTTTCCCTGTGGCTGCCCCTGGAATAACGGGAATATTTCCTGTGCTGGAATAGGCCAGGTTGGGGCCATCCAGGAAATTGTGGGGTGGGACTGGCTGAGATTTGAAGCCCCTCCCAGCCCACCTCATCCCATGATTCCGTAGAATTCCATAATCAAGAATTCCATCATTCCCGATGGATTCCAGCCTTGCTGAGATCTTGTTCCCTTTTCCTTCCCAGCACAGCCCTTCCCTCCCACCTTTCCTGCTTTTCTCCTGCCTAATCCTGATCTCCAAAATCTCCTTTTTCCCCAAGGCCTCCCTCCGACGCCCGTGCAGCTCCTGTATCCCGTCTCCAGGTTCAGCAACGTCAAATCCCTGCAGCACCTCTGCCGCTTCCGGATCCGGCAGCTGGTCCGCATCGACCACATTCCCGAGCTCCCGCTGCCCAAGTGAGCCCCTGGAATTCCCTCCCTCCCAGGCAGCTGGAAGGGATCTGGGACCACAGATCCACAAGGGAATGATTGGCTTTTCCAGCCTTGGGATAGTGGGGTCCCATGGGCTTTGGGGATGCAGTGGGAATTCTGAGCAGCTTGGGAATGAGGAATTCCCTGCCGTGACAGAGCTTTGGGAAGCAGCTTCTCTTCCCGTGGAGGTGCTGAGAGGGTTGGGAATGCTGTAGGGGCTGTGGCTCAGGGCTCTTCCCGGTGTTTTTCCATGGAAGATGCTCTGGGTGTGTTCTGGGAATGCTGGAGGGGCTGTGGCTCAGGGCTCTTCCCGCTGTTTTTCCATGGAAGATGCTCTGGGTGTGTTCTGGGAATGCTGGAGGGGCTGTGGCTCAGGGCTCTTCCCGCTGTTTTCCAGGCCCCTGATCTCCTACATCCGCAAGTTCTACTACTATGACCCGCAGGAGGAGCAGTACCTGTCCCTCAAGGAGGCCCAGCTCATCTCCCGACAGAAGCAGGAGCCGGAATCCTCCACGTAGCGGAGCCGCCCTGGCGCTGACGGTGTGGGAATGGTGTGGGAATGGTCGGGAATGGTGTGGGGGCAATGTGGGAGTGATGTGGGGATAATGAGGGAATGGTGTGGGGATAATGTGGGGATGGTGAAGGAATGGTTGGGAGTGGTCGGGAATGGTGTGGGAATGGTCAGGAATGGTCTGGAATGATTTGGATTGGTGTGGGGATGATGTGGGAATGGTTGGGAATGGTGTGGGAGTGATGTGGGAATGGTGCCTCATCCCAGGATCAATCCCATGTCCCTCTGTTCCCTCAGAACCCCCCTGGAGGAGTCAGGGCTGCTCACTCAGGGCTCTTTCATCATTCCTGGCTTTTCTTTGGGAAATGGCCTTTTCCCATTCCCATCTTTCCTCAGGAAGGGGCCCAACCCTCCTGCTCCTCCCTTGTTCCCATTCCCATTCCCATTTCGCCACTCCTCCAGGCCCCAGTCCTGTCTGATCCCAATTCCTGGTGTTTTTTCCTGGCAGGAATTTGGTTGTTGCCCTCCTGCTGTGGTGGGGAGGCCGAGCTCCAGCTGCTGCTGCTGCTCCTGCTCCTTTCCCTGGAGGAGAGGGCCCAGCATTCCCGGGAAACCCAGCAAAGCAGGATCCGGAGGCCCGGCTCCTGGGAAAAGGAGTCCTGGGGGAACCGAGCCCGGCCCCGCGGGATCCTCGCGGAACAAAGAATGTCACGGCACTATTCCCAAGTTTTCCTGGAAGTTTTTTGTTTGGATGTCTCTGGATTTTCATTTTTTTTTGTATTTTCAGCATGAGGGAAAAACTGATCCCGCTGGATTTTCTGATCCCACCTTGGGAATTTCAAGGTGGGGGAGAGGGAATAAAAAGGGAGAATTCTCTGGGAAGATCCATCTGTTCCGAGGCGTTGTGGCAAGGCTTTGATCCTCACTGGAGAGCTGCAAATGGAGCTGGGGGAAGGAATAATCCCTGGAATTGACCTCTGGGAATAAATGAAGTGTGGAGTTCCAAGCAGCACCACAGCTGCCCTGCTTCCCAGGATTTGGGAAAAGAGATCCAAACCCTCCAGGACTGGCAGAAGCATCCTGGGAAAAGCTGGAGCCATGAAAGAAAGGAAGGAAGAGTGTGAGATGTGGTGGATCCAAAGGGAGCATTCCTGGAGCAGACACTGGGAAGATTCCCCTGGGAAGGTGGAGAAGCTGCTGCTGGAATTGCTGGAGCTATCCCCGGATCCTGCAGCCATCCCAAACTCCCAGCCTGTCCCTGGCAGATTCCAGAGGCTGGGAATTATTTCCTTTGGAGCACTGAGGATTCTCCTGGAGCAGCTTCCTCCTCTCCTTGGGACGTCGGGAACAGCAAATCCAGGAGAGCTGTGGCTCTTTCCCTGTTTTTAGGCACAAATTCCCTCCCTCAGCCCTTGGCATCCCGGGCTGCTGCTCCATCTCTTGGGCAGAAATTCCATGGGGGAGCTTCCAGCTGGGAATTCTGGAGAAGCCTCTTCCCTCCTGTGTTTCAAGGAGCACCATCCCAGTGCTCTGAATCCAAGGAATTGCTCTGAATCCAAGGAATTGCTCCATCCTGCTGGATCTGAGGATTCCCTGGAGCCCTGGAAACTGCCAGGAGCTCGGGGGCTGATCCCTGCCCTGGAATTCCTGTGGATTTTAATGGAAAAATTCCGCTGGCCGAGCTGCTGTGCCACGGAAGGTGCTACAAGCCCTGCCCTCCCTGCCTCCTCCTGCTGGGGTTTGGAGGAAAAAAAAACCCAATCCTTAAAAAAATTCCAGCTGAAACTGAGCTTCAAAATCCATGGAAATACCTCATGGGACTGAGGAGGGAAAACCTTCCCAGGAGCCAGGCCTGCTCCAGCTTCTCCCCAAAACAATCCCTGGAAAAAGGCAGGGGTCAGGGCTG
Source organism: Anthoscopus minutus (assembly GCA_013399455.1). Classification (NCBI taxonomy): domain Eukaryota; kingdom Metazoa; phylum Chordata; class Aves; order Passeriformes; family Paridae; genus Anthoscopus; species Anthoscopus minutus. The sequence goes on from VWYI01035466.1 coordinate 67,182, forward strand.
GGGAATGGGTGCAGGGAGCTGGGAAGCTGTGAGTCTCTCTAGGGAAGATCCTGGGGAAATCCAGGAAAAATCCTGGATCTACGTGGTGTGGTGGTGACCAGAGCTCCCAGTGCCACCCTGGGCCATTCCCAATGCCCAAAACCCCACCTTGGAGCAGTGGGGTTCCTAAAACCCTTTTCCAGTCCCTAAAAATCCACCCTGAGGTGCTCCCAGTGCCCCAAAATCCCACCTGGGGTGCTCCCAGTGCTCCCAGTGCCACCCTGGGGAGCTCCCAGTCCAGGGCTTCACCCCAGCCCCCAGGAATTTCTGGGGATCCAGCCTCACCTTTGGAGAAGAGATGAGCAGATTCCAGCAGCTCCCAGGGCAGGACCTCACCAGGAATGTGGGAATCACCCTTTGGAATTAAAAAAAAACCAACAAAACACCAACAATGCAGCTTTTGCTTCATTTTATCTTTATTTTTATCCCCTCTTTTTTTTAAAAATTTTTTTTAATTTTAAATTTTAATTTTTTTTGGTGTGTGCTTAATTTATTTGAATAGTGGCTGTATAATTTATTTTCATAAATATATGAGAAAAGTTACTAAATGGTTTAAAAAAAATAATAAAAAAGCCAAACGGACTTTGCAGGCCAATCTTTCAGATTTAATGGAAAAAAAATAGTGAATAATAATATTAATAATAATGGTTTTTTATATGAACCACAAATGCACTTTTGGGTGTGTTTGGTTATTTTTTGGGGTGGGGAGCTGTGGGGTTTGTGTGTAAATATTGTATTTATAGGCATGTTTGGCCTCCTGTGGGAGATTTTAGGAACTGCTGGAATTCCTGGATTTTTGGGGGTTTTCTTTGGGGCTGTTTTTTTTCCTACGGGGTCAGCCAGGAAGAGCTGACTTGGTGTTTGTAAAACCCATTTTTAGCGTCGTTTTCTGGGGGTTTTGGGGTTTTTTTTTTGGGTTGTTGGATTTTTTTTGGTTTGTTTTTTTTTTTTTTGCTGTGGGCGAGGGTGGGAAGGGAAGAGAGAAAGGGTTTGAAATAAAAATCTTGGAAATTGTTGGATGTTTTTTGTGGTCAATTTGGATTCCATGGCCCCCTCCCAGCCCCGGCCCTTTTTTGAGGCATCCTGAGACTCCAAAACCCATCAGGGATCTCTGGGTTTCCCCCTGGGGGCTCCAGGCACCCCAAAACCCATTCACGGGGAGCCCCCAGTGCCCCACAGATATTGGGGTGCCTGCGGTGCTCCCGGCATTCCCTTGGGGCAGCTGAGACCCCAAGGCCTGGGGATGCCCAAATNCCCCCTCCCGGCGCTTTGAACGCCCCCGGCAGATCAAAGGTGGCAGAGCGACAGAATTGGGTTGGGGGCGTCGGGGGGGCTCCAGGAGCTTCATCCCCTCCTCGTCCTCCTCCTCCTCCCTCAGGGTTCGGGGTCCTCGGGGTAGGGAACCGGGCGGATTTGGGATCTCAGGGATGGAGCAGATTTGGGATCCCCGGGATGGATTTGGGCGGATTTGGGGTCTCAAGAAAGGGGATCGAGACCGATTTGGGGTCCCCGGGATGAGGAGCGGGACAGATTTGGGGTCATCGAGATGAGGGCGATTTGGGATCCCCGGGATGGGGAGCGAGGCCGATTTGGGGTCCCCGCCCGAGGAGGATTTAGGGCGGCGCGTTCCCGGGAATGTGCCGGGAGTGTGGAGCCCCGGGATGCGCCCCCGGCACGGAGGAGCCCGTGGGGACCCGGGGCACCCCCTCGCCGCCCCCGGCCCCCAAAAAAGCCGCTTTTGTGCGGCCGCCACCGAGCGCGTCCCGAGCTTTATTTTTAGCTTTCATTTGCATCAGAAAGCGGCGCGGCCCCCGCGGCCCCCGGACAAAGGCGCTTTCTTCCCGCTGCCTCCCCCGACCCCAATCCCGCGGGGCTGCTGCGCCCTCGGAACCCCCAGATGGGCCCCCCGGGACCCCCGAGAGCAGCTCCGGGGTCAGGGAAAGGGGGGGATCCTGGTGGTGCCCGCCCTGCGCCAGAAATCCCAGCAGGTGTCAGGGCGCTGCTCGCTGTCCTTGAATCCCATCCCTAAATGCCACCCCAAAATCCCATCCCTAAATCCCACCCCAGAATCCCATCCCCAAATCTCATCCTCAAATCCCATCCCTAAATTCCACTCCAAAATCCTATCCTTAAATGCCACCCCTAAAGCCCACTCCTAAATCCCATCCCTCAATCCCACCTGGCCCAGGGCTGGCCCTGGGGTGTCTGAAACCCCCGTTTTGGGGCTGGGTCCCGGGGTGGGAGTGGGGGCGCTGCCCCTCCTCGGTCCCAATGATCTGAGGAAAATGTGGGAACAAAGCAAACTGAGGCACGGGGTGGGGCCATCCGAGGGAAACTGAGGCACGGCATGGGATCAATCCAAGGGAAATTGAGGCAGGGCAGAGGATCACTCCAAAGGAAACTGAGGCACAGCACAAGATCAGTCCAAGGGAAACTGAGGCACAAACTGGAGCCATCTGAGGGAAACTGAGGCACAGCCAAGAGCCACACCAAGTCAGCCAAGGCCGAGTGCGGGGCTGTGCCTGGGGACCCGAGGGTGGTGCCAGGCTGGGCAGTGCCCCGGGGGTCAGGGGCTGGGCTGGGCCCCGGGGGTCACTGGGCAGTGCCCCGGGGGTCACTGGGCAGTGCCCCGGGGGTCTCTGGGCAGTGCCCCGGGGGTCTCTGGGCAGTGCCCCGGGGGTCAGGGGCTGGGCAGTGTCCCGGGGGTCTCTGGGCAGTGCCCCGGGGTCTCTGGGCAGTGCCCCGGGGGTCACTGGGCAGTGCCCCGGGGGTCTCTGGGCAGTGCCCCGGGGGTCTCTGGGCAGTGCCCCGGGGGTCAGGGGCTGGGCAGTGCCCCGGGGGTCACTGGGCAGTGCCCCGGGGGTCACTGGGCAGTGCCCCGGGGGTCTCTGGGCAGTGCCCCGGGGGTCTCTGGGCAGTGCCCCGGGGGTCAGTGGGCAGTGCCCCGGGGGTCACTGGGCAGTGCCCCGGGGGTCAGTGGTGCCCCTCTGAGCTAACGCTGACCCAGCCCTGAGGGCTTGACTGGCAAAGGCCGTGCCTGGGCCAGGGAGCGCCGGCTGCTGCCTGCGGGGACACGGCCGGTGACACCCACCCCTGGCACGGTGCCACCCCAGCCCTGGGCACGGACACCGGCACCTCCGGGAGCTCCACGGCCTCGGGAGATCTGGGAAAAGGGAAATGGGTGAAGGATGAATGGATGGAATCCATGGATGGAATCCATGGATGGATGATGGAAGGATGGATGAGGGATGGATGGATGGATGGATGGATGGA
>VWYI01035466.1:70936-84483 GCA_013399455.1 Anthoscopus minutus
TCCCCGCCGCCCACCTGCTGCCCCGGCACCCCCCGAGCGCCACGGCTGCATCGCCCACCCGGGACCGTCGGCATCACCCCCGAGACCCCCAGCGCCCCTCGTGAGCCTCGCCCAGCCCAGGTGTGCCTGGGACCCAGTCCCTGCTCCTGCCACAGCGCGGAGTGGGTCTCGCTCGCGATTTGGGGAGGAGGTTTCTGGTCGTGAACGGGTCTGGAGCCCCCGTGGGGTGTGGAAAAACCTCGGGGGTCCTTTCCTCTGTCTCCTCATCCCGTTATTCAGCGGCCAACGCCTCCAGCCTCCGTCCCGCTGCAGCCGGGCTGTGTTGTCACTCCTCGCCGCCCACCCGGGGCTGAGGGTCTCTCGGACACCCCGTGCCGTGGCTCCGCGTGGACAGGAGGGTCCCTGGGGTGGGGGTCACCCCCTCCCGACCACCCCCCAGCTGTGGGGTCCAGCTCCCTGCCCGCAGCCCCCGGGGCTCTGCTTCGTGGTTTCCCCGTCTCCTTCATCCTTCCAGCTCAGCCCCGATCCCAGCGCAGGATTTGCGGTCCTCGCACCCCGGACCCGCCGAGGGACAGGGGCTGGGGACCCGCTCGGAGGCAGCGCCGTGGGCCCGGCACGTCCCCGGCACGCAGCGAGCTCTGCCCGCACGTTGGGGGCCGCGTGCTGCAAAATCCGCCCCCCCCGAGCCGGGAAGAGTGGCGGGGGGAGTGCCCGGGGTGTCACAGCGTGGCGGTGTCACCCGGCTGGGTCAGCGCCCGCCATCAGCACGCCCCGCACCCCGGATCCCCGGCGTGTCCCCCCGCCCCAGCGGCAAAGCCACCGCACGTGGCCCGCGGTGACATCGCGGGGTGCAGCGTCCCCCGGGGGCTGCGAGCGCCCGGCCCCCGCTGCCGGCTGGAGAAAATCCCCTCTTCCCACATCCAGCTGCAATGCAGAGGAGCTCCCGAGCCGCCCGCACGCCTTCCCTGCCTCCCTGATTGGCGGCGACGCCTCTGGAAGGGGCCGTGGTAATTTTAGGCCGTGAGCGGCAGCAGGTTGGCATGTGCCCGCCGGCCTCGGGCACGGCCGGGAGGCTCCGGCAGCGCTGCCCGGCCGCTCTCCCTCCGCCCGGGAGCGGCACCCGCGGCCACGGCAGCCGGGGATGCTGCGCGGCGCCCTGGGCACCCGAAATCCCGGCAGGATCGCGGCCCCTCCCTGATGCGGGATGAGCACGTAAGTCCCCGGCGGCCCCCCCGGCTTTGCGCTCCTCGCTCCCGGGATTCCCGGCCGCTGCCGGCCCCGAGCCCCCCTGGCCTCGCTGTTGTTTATCCCTCCGGCCCCGCTCCGGGGAAGGAGGGGTTGGGGCCGTAACCCTTTCGTCTGCCGCCCGCTCAAAATGGCTTCGTGCGGCTGCTGCCGCCGGGGAATGGGAGCTGCCGCTGGAAGCGCCTGCCTGGAGCCGGGAGGGCTTCGGGGGGGGGCACCCGGAGAGACCCCACCCCAGCGGGGCATCCACGCCGGCCCCTGGGCAGCGCCTGGTCACTCTCTGGCCTCGGGCAGCGCTGCTGCCGCCCTGCCTGACTCCGCTGCCCCCCGCCTCCTCCCCGCGCCCCGCTTTTGCTTTTCTTCATTTTAATTCCCGGGATTAGGTTAAAATCCATCTTCCAGGCAGGGTTCTCCTCTCGCTCCCTTTGTCTGCGGCGCGGAAACGGCTCCGCAGGGAGCGGCAGGGGCGGGCGGGGGGCTCCTGCGCCCCCGGAGCCGCTCCTGCAGCTGCCGGGGTTTGGGATGCAGTGGAGCTGCCCTGGCTGGCGGGGCGGCTGCCCGGGCAGCGGGGGGGAGGCAGGGCGGGGATTTTCGGGTGGATGGTCACGGAATGGGGCGTGGGGGAGCCCTGCCAGGTGCGTGCCGCTGTCCCACCCTGCACGTGGGGACACAGGGGCGGGGTGTCCCCGCGGGCTGCGAGGGGCTGGGGTGGGGCCGGGGGAGACAAAGAATGGGAATTCCTTGGAGTGGGGAGGGAGCACCCGAGGCGTGGTGGCTCCCGCGCCTTGGGGACACCTGCGTGGAAGCTGCTCAGGGCTGGGGGGCTCTCCTGGAGCCCCCCCAGGCTGCGCAGCTCAGGATGGGGCTCAGCGTGCGAGGGTCAGTCCCCGTCTCTGCAGAGTGAGGGGCCACGGGGTTGTGTCACCTCTCTGGGTGACACTGGGGACACCGAGAGGGAACTCGGAGTCCCGGGATCCGCAGCTGGGTCCTGCTCCGTGCCGGGGTCCTCCTGCCCGAGGGGCTGCCGGGGGTCCCAGGCCGGACGTGGCCGTGTGTCCCCGCGTGGGGGACGCAGCATGAGGGACCCAGGGGCGGCGCAGTGGGGACGGGAGCGGGTGGCACGGCTCGGGAGGTCTCTGCTCTTCCCATGGTCTGTCCTGGTTCAGATGGCTCTCGGTGCCAAACCCAACCGAAGGGGACATTTCCTGGAACGTCCCTCTGGAGAGCAGCCAGCGGGAGCCAGCCGGGATGGCCAGTCCTGCGTGGCCGGGCAGGCAGAGGGCAGCCGCTGGCACGGCCTGGGACACATCCCGATGGCACATCCCGGGACACATCCAGGGACACACCCAGGGACACATCCAGGGACACATCCTGGGACACATCCCGATGGCACATCCCGGGACACATCCAGGGGCACATCCAGGGGCACATCCCGGGGCACATCCAGGGACACATCCCAGGAATGTCCCATGCCGGCTCTGGTGACGCAGGGACCCCCAGTCAGGGTGTGGGTGTCCGGCTGTGCCCCATGGGGAGGAAATTCCTGTCACTCACGTCCCACTGTTTGTCCCCCCCAAGGGGACAATCCCCCAAGGCCGGGCAGGGGACAGCAGCGGTGGCACCCACATTTCCAGAGGGAAAATCTCCTCCATCCCACCCCTGATGCTGTGGGTGGTACCAGGTGACAAAATCCCTGTCCTCACCCCTGAGTGACCCCTGTCCGTCCCTGGTTTCTGGATGTCCTTTCTGGTCCCATCCCTGTCCCTTCCCTGCTGCTGCTTGCTCCCGGCCCATGGGAGGGCAGACGTGGACGATACCACCCCAGGAGCGGCTGAGGTCCCTGCGGGCTCTGTCCGGGCCCGAATTCCCGGCGCTCCCGCGGCGGCCGCTGCCAGCTCGAGCATTTTTTTGTTCTGGGGGAGCCGCGCTCGCTCCGGCGCCCGGAGGAAGTTGTTGTTGACACAGGATTTTCTTAATGGTGTCGTGGATTTTCTTAATGGTGTCGCGGCTTGGCAGCCGCGGTGTCGCGGGCTGGCATCCCTGGGAATGCGGGATGGCACGGGCTGGCATTCCCGGGAATGGTGCGTGGCACGGGCTGGCATTTTTGGGGGCATTCCTGGGAATGCAAGCAGGGAAACGCCCGCTCAGGAGGGATTCGGGGAGTGGCTTGGGGCTGGCAGCGACACGGGGACATCACGTGGAGGTGCCAGAGCCCTTGGCACCATCCCAGCTGCAGGATCTCGGATTCTGTGTCCCTCTGGAATTCTCTCTGAGCCCCGGGGTGCTCTGGGCTTTTTTCCAGCCCCCAGCTTTGTCCCACACTTAGAACTCTGGCCCTTTTGGGGAGAGAGTGGTGACAGTGACAGCTGCCAGCAGCAGAGGAGCCATCTCAGGGTGCTGTGGGGGATAATGGGAGCTGATCCCACTGTGCCCTGCCCTGAGCCCCTCTCTGGGCCCTGCTGGCTCCGGCCCTGTCGCTCCAGTGACTCTGTCACCCTCCGCCGTGTCCTGGTGTCCCCAGGGCTTGTGGCCGTCCTTCCTCCAGGTTTGCTGCACCTCCTCCCGCTTTCCTGTCACATGTGGCTCCGTTTCCCTCCCAGAATTGTCTCCCATGTCACTGCAGGGCCGGTGCTGGGTCCTGGTGGTGCCACGGGTGATTCGGGGCTCGTGTCACGGCACTGGGGTCTCCTCCTGCCGCCCCGGAGCCTTTGAGGTGCTGTTTGCACCCCCAAATTGAGGTTGGGGCTCCTTTCCTCATCAGCTTCTCCACGGTGGTTTTGGGATGCTCTGCTGTGTCCAAGCAGCCTGAGCCAGGCCAGGCCCTGCTGGCTGTCCCCATCCCTCTGCCTGCCAGGCCAGGCTCTGTCTGTCTGTCTGTCCAGCTGTTTCCCGTGCTCGCTGTTTCCTTTCCCCGCGGGTCTGTGTCAGCCTTTGTCCGTCTGTCAGCCCAGCCTGGCTGTTTCCGTCCCCATGTCTGCCTCTGCCAATCCCAGACACTCCTGTCCCTCTGTCCTGGCGTTTCCTGTCCGTGTGTCCTTCTGTCTGGCAGTGTCCGGCCTTGGCCTCACCCTGCTGGTGTTTGTCCGGCTTTCCCTCTCCTGCTTCTCCTGGCATCCCTCTGCCAGCTCCCTCTGTGCCCGCCCTGCTCAGCTCATGGTCCCTGTCCCTCTGTCCTGGGTGTCCCCTGCCTATCGCTGTGACACATCCCCGTCCCCACCCTCACCCCTAAGTGTCCCAAGCCCATGCCTGGCCCGGTTTCTGGACGTCCTTGCCTGGTCCTGGCCCTTGGGAATGTTCCCTGCCCATCCCTGTATGTCCATCCCTGTCCAGGTCCCTGAGCGTCCTCTCCCTGTTCCAGTCCCTGGGTGTCCCTTTCCTGGTCCTGCTCCTGGATGTGCCCTGCCCATCCTGGGTGTCCCACTCGTGTCTCAGTCCCTGTGTACCCTGTCCTGGTACCTCGATGTCCCTTGCTTGGTCCTGTTCCTGGGCCCTTGCCCATTTTGGTCCCAGCGTCCCCAGCTCGGTGCCGGTTCCCACTGTCCCGGTGCCGGTTCCCATTCCCATTCCTCTGTCCTTGTCCCTGTTCCTGCTGTCGTGGTGCCGGTTCCCCCTCCCACCCCGCAGTTCTGGTGCCGGTTCCATTCCCACCCCTGCACCCCGGTGCTGGTTCCAGCTGTCCTGGTGCAGGTTCCGCTGTCCCGGTGCAGGTCCCGCTGTCCTGGTGCCGGTCCCATTCCAGCCGTGCCGGTGTCGGTTTCAGCCGTCCCGGTGCCGGTTCCGCTGTCCCGGGGCCGGTCCCGTGCCGGTCCCTCCCCCGNCGCCGTGCGGGGCCGCGCCAAGCCGAGCCGGGCCGGGCCAAGCCCGCCCGCCGCGCCCCGATGAATGGGATCGCCTTCTGCCTGGTCGGGATCCCGCCGTCCGCCCCCGCGGTGAGCGCCGCCGAGGGCACCGGGGACACCGGGGACGCGGGAATAGCGACTGGGAGCGGCGCTGGGCGCTGTTGGGTGGACCGGAGACGGTGTAGGCTCGGGGAGATAGGTTCTGGGAGGAATTGGAGATACTGGATGAGCTGTAGGTTTGGGGGAATGGGGAATGGGGGAACAGGGAGGTACTGGGAGAGTGGGACCGGGACTGGGAGTGCTGGGATGGCACCGAACTCTGGGACTGGGGCCGAGTGTTGGGTGATGCCCCTCGGGGACAGGACCGGACCGAGCCGGTTCCCCGGGGCTGAACTGAGGGTCAAGGCCAGCGGGACCGGGGGGTGTCCAGCCACCCACGCCACGCCACAGGCGTTGGTGGCCGCGGCGGCCTGTCCCCAGCCACAGCGGCGTCGTGGCAGGGCGGAGGGGCTGCGGCGCCTGGATCCGGCCCCGGAGCTGAGCGGGAGACCCCGGGAAGGAGCTGCCCCTTCCCGGGACGAGACCCACGGGCACCCACGCACTTCCTCTGAGACTCCCGGCCCGGCTTCGTGTGGCTCCGGCTGGATCCATCCCTGCCAGCGCCCGGCTCTAGGCAGGCAGCAACCCCCAGCCTGTCCAGGAGACCCTGGAGCTCAAATCCATTCCCCCAGCTCCGAGCAGCCCCCCAGAATTTGCTGAGCCGCGGGTGGGCATCGGCATCGCCCGGCGCCACCGCACCGGAGGGCGATTCCCGTCTCCCGGCGGTGCCAAGGAAGGCCAGCCCAGCCCTGGCTAAATCCCCATTTCCTGCCCGTTTTTTGCCAAATCCCAGCGAAACCTCAGGGTGGGGATGAGGACAGCGCTGGGGGACGTGGGGCGTGGGTCTGGTGGCGGTGGGGACCCCGCGGTGTGGGGCTGGCGAGCAGAGGTTGCACATCCTCGCCCCGGAGCTGAATTTGGCCTCTGTTCTTCAGTTCCTGGTTTTTTGAACTCGGCTTCCTCAGCCCCGGCCATGGGGGTAATAACCGGCCTCAAAGGATTAATTGGGTTGTGCGAAATGGCTCGGGGCTGAGGAGCTGCTGGCTGAGCATTAATCACGGTTCCTCCTGGGATTCATCCCTGCTTACTCCGTGCACTGAGCGCTGCCACTCGGGTTTTTGGGATGGGGGTGTGTCTGAATCCTGAAATCGGATTTTCTGCTGCGTTTTGGGGTGAAATGTGCCCTCCTGGGGCAAGGCTCGAGTCACCCATTTGAGGCGCTGGGATTTGGGGTGCTGGGGGATTTGGGGTGACTTAAGAGGGGTTCATTACCCACCTCGTGTGGGGACCAAGGCTCGTTGCCATCCTCCTGTGAGGATTTAGTGCTGCGCGCGCAGAAATCCTGCCCGGCGGCCGAGCCCAGGGCTGCGTGGCAGGGACGGTGTCCCACTGTCCCCAAACCCTCGCCCAGCAGCTCCTGCCCTCACGCCCTGGTGGCTCCTGCGCCCGAACCCCTTTTGCTGGTTCTGCTCCACAAATTGAGCTTCTTCTCAACTCTTCTTTTCTTCCCCCCNCCCCTTTTCTCTCAGAACCCTGAACTTGAAAGACAGGAAAAGCCTGTGCTCGGGGCTGCTGCCGCAATCCCGCCTCGCCAGCGCGAAACCTGGCACGGGCACCGGCCCGGGCGGCGCGGAGCCACCCCGGGGTCCCGCTGCTTCCACCGGGGTCCCGCTGCTCCCACCGGGGCTGTGACAGCCTCGGCTGCGAGGGCCCCAAACTCTCCAGCCTCGGTGTGTCCCTGCCGCCCTGGCCCCGCGGGGACACCGGGGCTGATGCGGGATCCCAAACCCCGGGGCTGGCAGCGCTGCCCCGCGCCCTCAGCTAGCCCGGGCGTCGTGTGGGGCTTGGGGACCGCGGGATTGGGACTTTGGCCTGCGGGCACAGCTCGGGCTGGGGTCGGCGTGGGGGATGCTGAGTGTGGGACCAAACCGGAACTTGGAGCCTCTCCCCGGTTCACTTGGAGCCACTCACTGGGAGAAAACACGCGGGGATGGGGGGGTTATCCTGGGAAGCTGCCGAGCCCCGAGATGGCCTTTTATTCTCATTAAAGGGGAAAAAACAGGATTAGGTTTCAAGTCGGTGCCGTCCCATTAATAAACCAAGTTTGTCTTCGGCAAGGCAGCAAGACCTGATTTAAAAAGGAATGGAGATAGATGACCTATTTTAAGCTCTCAAGTTGGAAAATATCGACCTGGCTGCCTCCAGCCTGCCAGCGGCGGGGCCGGCTGTGCCAGCTGGGCCACGCTGCAATCCCAAAACCCTCACGGCTGTCTCCAAACCCTCATGGCTGTCCCAAAACCCACCTGGCTCTCCCAAAACCCACCTGACTCTCTTTAAATCCGCCCAGCCCTCCCAAAACCCACCTGGCTCTCCTAAAGCCCGCCCAGCTCTCCTAAAACCCGCCCGGCTCGGGATGCCTCAGGTTGCCGCCTCAAACGCGCCGACAAACCCCAACATCCCGCCCGGAGCACCTGGAGCGGTCGCCTCCTTTCTCCGTGGCGGCTTCTCTCCAGAAGTTCATTAAGTGCTCCCTAATTGCAGCTGGGCACGCCTTGGCGTGGCGCAAGACCCGCGGCGCGGTCCGGCAGGCCGGAGCCACCGCGGCCACGCTGGGCATCGGCCGCGTTCCTGGTGGGTTTGGTGTCCCCAGGCTTTGGAGAGAGGTGGATTTTAGGGATGAAGGGAGCTGGGGTGTGGGGTTGGCCCCAGTCTTTGGAACGGTGGAACTGGGCTGGCCTTGGGGAAGAGGAGATGAGTTGTCCCAAAGTGACCAAAATGAGGCAGCGGTGACCACAGGGATGGGCCCCGGTGACCGTGGGGGTGGCCCTGGTGACCGTGGGGATGGACTTGCTCTCGCCCCAGGATGGGACCCAGTGGAGTCCCCTTTGCAATTGCAGAAGGAAGGATTTGGGATTCCAGGAGCCATCCCAGGGTAGGGAATAGGTTCCTGCCGTAGCCCTGAGCCCCAGGCTCGTGTCCCCTTCAGTGACCAGCCAAGTCCCCTCCCGTCACCTCTCTGGTCACCCACCACGGGTGGCACCCCCCGACCTGTCACCACACACCCCGGGGTGCCCACGGTGAGCGTCCCCCCGCCATCCACCGAGGCCAACAGAGGGTCCCTTGATGGGGCCGGGCGCGTGGGGCAGCCCCGGGGCGGGTGGGACAGAGCCCGGTGGCTGCGGGGGACAATCGGGCCATTGTGGCACATAGTGGCTCTTTCTCTGCCTCGCCGGGCGGGGGCCGGGCTGCGGTGCCAGCGCTTTTCAGGGCAAAGCGTGGTCCCCAGCGGGGCTGGCGGTGACTGGTGTGGCAGCAGTGCAGGACATTGATGTCCCCGGCCGGGGAGGGGACACGGACTGGACGTTTGGCCAATGGACGCGTGTGGGCTGCAGAAAAATGTTGGGCTGCTCCTAATCCCGGGAGAACGCTGCTGGAGTGTCCCTAAAGCCACCTCCTGTCCATGATGTGGCCGAGGGGAAGCTCGGGACCCCTTTTGGCTCCTTATTTTCACCATGCAGCGAGGGCTGTGGGATCTGACCCTCGCTGTGCTCCCTCCCAAACCCTCAGGCATCACCCCGAGGGTGTCCTCGCACATGTGGGGGGTTCGTGGCCACTGTCCCCCCCCCAGGCCTCCCATCCTTGAACAGGGCAGGGGCTGGAAGGAGCTGCAGCCTCCCCCTGACCTGCCCGGGTCGGATTTTCCACCGTGGAGGAGCGGGAGCGGAGCGCAAGGTGCCTCTCGGAGCTGCCGGAGGAAATGGCTCATTGTTAGCCCGCCTGAAAAAAACAGAGACCCAAAAAACGGCCCTAATGAGGCCAGCTTCTATTTGAGGGTTTCCATGGGAAAAACAGGAAATGGAATCCTGTTACTTTTCTAGGGCCCGCTGCTGATAACGTTTTTAGGACGGGGCAGAGGAGGAGGAGGAGGAGCTGCGGCTGAAGGCAGCCCCAGCACAGCCTTCATGGTCCCGCTTCCTCACTGGCTGGGAGATAAAAACTCCTCCTTGGAGTGGCTCTGGCTCCTGGTTCCCATCTCTCCGCTGACTCTGGTGTGTCCCCAGCCTTGCCCCTGCCTCGGGGCTGCTTTCCCTGGTGGCTCTGGGTGTTGGGGACAACCCAGGAGGGATGAGGAGCTGGGATGTGGGAACGGACAGAGCACAGCGCCGTGGAGAGGGATTTGCTGCATTAAGGGGATGCAGTGTCCCCAGAACTGCCCCTGGCTGTTCTGGGATGTGGCCCTGGGGCACTGTGAGTGTCCCACAGACCCCACACTGAGGGTCTGTCCCCTGTCCCCACCACCCAGAGGTGCTCCCGTGGGATTCGGGAGGGCTGGGATGGAGCCGCGTCCTGCCCTGGGTTTGTGAATTTGTGACGTGGAGGATGCGCGTGCACGTTGTCACTGTAACATGGTGGCATCAGCCGGTGACGCCTGCGGGGCTGTTCTCGGGGACAATCCAACAATTCTGGCCCAGGAATTCTGCCAGGGATGCCAGCAGCGGTGGGGACTGGGGCTGGCGAGGGAGGCCGGGAAAGGGAACGAGGGTCTTGGGCCACATCCCCAAATTTCCCTGGATGTGGCAGCAGGGACCCCGACAGGGCGAGCTGGAGCTGCTGCTTTGAGATGTATCAGGAATGAGATCCCTGCGGGTACGGGGATGGTGTCCTGGGGTGGACAGCGCCAGCAGGGAGCTTGGTTTGGTGACAGAACCCACTGTGGGCTGTGGAGGAGACACTGTCCAGATAAAAGCTGGCGGAAGGAAGGAAGGAGGGAAGGAAGGAGGGAAGGAGGGAAGGAAGGACGGAAGGAAGGAAGGAAGGAAGGAAGGAAGGAAGGAAGGAAGGAAGGAAGGAAGGAAGGAAGGATTTCCTTCCCCATGTTAACACCCAACCCGGAGCAGCAGGAATGTCACAGGGATGGCTCCCTGGCTCTGGTGTCACCACCCCACTCCCGGCTGCTCCAGGGGTGATGAGGATGTGGATGGGGGTCCTTGACTGGCGTGGGGTGGGATTTGGGAGCGGGGCAGTGCCCACCCAGCCCTCAGTGCTGGATCCCCCTGGGATCCCTGTCCTGGGCTGGCAGTAGGGACAAGGACTCCCAGCCCCGGGCCCTGGTGGCTTTTCCATGTCCCCCATGAGGTCTGAGGGGTTTGTGGGATCCCAGTGATGCCGTGAGGGGCTCGAGGGGTGCCGTTGACAGCCAGGCCATGGGAAAAGAGGTTGTTGGGAATTTCCACGGATGCTTGGAGCAAACCCTGCTGGCATCACCTGAGAGTCACCCCCAGCACTCCCATCCTCCCCAGGGGTGGTGACATGGCACAGGGAGGCACCTGGGGCGTTTCTCTCCATCGCCGAGCTGTTTTTCGCTCCTTTTCACTCCTTTTCACTCCTTTTTCCTCCTTTTTCCAGCGATGCTCCTCCCGCCTGGGATGTGCCTCCACTCCCAGGGCTCCCACCCTGCTTTTCCCCCATTCCCTAAAGGATCCAGCTGTGTGGGATTAGGGTGGGGCATTCCAGGGGGCTGGAGCATCCCGGGGGGCTCTGGAGCATCCCGGGGGGCTCTGGAGCATGCGCTGCCTGTGTGCAGGCCCCCCCCTAAAATCCCCTCTGAGCTGCAAAGCTCCTCAGCCCTGGGTTGAGTTAAAGAGAATTAAAATGCTTTCTCCCGCCGATCCCTAATCCCAGAGGCTGGGCCACGGCCAGCAGGGATGCCCGGATGCTCCCGGCGTTGTCACCTGTCCCCACCTGTCCCATTCTGCTGTCACTTCACCCCCTCCAGGTCAGGTCCCGCTGCTGGAGCGTCCCCGCCCTGCCCGGGGGTGTGGGTGGGTGCAGGCAGCTCCTGCCTGCCGGGGAGCATCGAGCTCGGCTCTTTTTGGGGCTGCAGCCCACTCAAAGCTGCCTGGAACCCAGGGCCCAGGGACCCCCGACCCCCTTCCCCATCGCAGGTGGGAGCCGGCAGCAGCTTTGCCATTAAAGGGCTGGAAATCGGTTATTGTCTCAGCAGGGCTTTCTCCTCCTCCAAAATCCTATTAAAACCTCATTTTTCTGACCCTAATCTCAGCTGGCCCTTCGAGGGGGATTAGCGCGTGTGTCCCCCGCCCCAGCCCCGCCGGATTCGGGCGGCAGAAGCGCGGCCGGAGGAGGGCGGCGGTGTCGCCGCGGTGATGGCAGCGATGCCTGTCCCTGTCCCTGTCCCTGCCCAAAGGGTGACGTTATCCTCGCCGCGTGCCAGGGGTGGCGATGGCGCCGCTGGCAGGGACCCAGGGCCGCAGCTGGTGGCACGTCCCCAGCTGGGACCAGCGGCTGCATCCCGGCGATGTCGCCGCGCTCGGGGCAGGGCAGGCTCGGGCCCGGACCAGCACGGGGGGACAAGGGGGGTGAAATGTGGAGATCCCTCAATACAGGCAGGTGTGGGAGCAGGGCCGTGTGTCCCCTGTCCCGTGTCGCCTGTCCTGTGTCCCCGGGCCGGCGGCGGGGCCGGGCATGCCGGGAGCTCCCGTTTGGCCGCGTATTTAGGGCACTCCTGTGCAAAACACGAGCGCTCTGGAAGGCGTCCAGGCGCGCTCGCATTCCTCGGGGTGGAATCTGCCCCCGCGAACGCCGCCTGACCTTTCCCTCTTTGGGCTGCGGGAACAATCCCAGAGATCGTCCCCTCCCTGTCCCCCTGGTCGAGGGTTGGGGACCCCCTCCCCAGGCACCCTCCAGGCTACTGGGGCAGCTCAGCACCGCCAGCAGGGACTGAGGGAGGTGACAGGATGGTTCCCATTGTCCCCGGCGCTGCTCCATCTCTCCCGAGGCCCCGGCCGGATCCAGCCCCCCATTCCCGGCTGGATTTTCCCCCTTTGAGTCGGGAAGCGAAGCCCCCCGGGCGCTGCTCGCACCCACAGCCCTGTCTGGTTGCTCCAGCCGGGCCGCTCTGCGAGCCGGGACACGCCAGCTGGCCAGCTGCCTGTCCCCGGGCTGGGGCGAGGCCACGGGGCTGCCCCGGGGTGGCTCCCGCGGCCGAGCCCTGGCACTGGCACCGAGTGGCACCAGGGTGGCCCGGGGGACGCTGGGACAGGGATTTGCCTCCCACCTTTCTCCATCTCGGTCTCTCGCGGCTGTGCCGATGTGGAAGCACCGGGACGGGCCCTGGGTGTGGGGAGGGGACCTTGGGGACACGGCTGCCACCACGCCACGGCCACCCAGCCGGGCTCGGGGCGGGTGCTGGAATTGTGGTGGGGCAGAGCCGCGTCACTTTGGGAGGGCGCCGGGGACACTCCGGACGCCGCAGCGGGAAGAGGGCGGGGGCCAGTGTGACACGGCACCGGGCACTGTCCCCTCTCTGGCATCTGCTGCCAGCCCTGGCGGGGTGGGGCTGGGGTTGCGGGGCAGAAGGGGTGACCCGGGCGGGAGATGCCCGGCCCGGGGCCGCGGGGCTGCAATTCCAGCAATTCCCGGCATTTCCCGGCGTGGCCGCACGTGCCTCGCTCTCCTCCGGCAGGAATGCGGCACGGGACCCCCTCGAGCGGGGACGGGCGGAGCGGGAGGGGACGGGCCGGGGGGGACGCTGCCAACCCCCAGCCCGAGCCGGGCCAGGCTCCCCTAGGTGCCGCTCTTTTCCTTGTTCCTCCCAAATTTTGGCTGCTGCGGTTGGGAGAGCGGCTGGGCACGGAGAGGGCGGCCTGGGCAAGGGGATTTGTCCCCACGCGGGCAGCGGCGACAAGGGTGGCTTGTTTGTTGTCCCAGGTGTCCCCAGCGCTGTTAGGAGGGATGGAACCGGGGGGGGGGGTGGCACCGTGCCCAGGGGACAACAGGGGACCCGCCACGCCTGGGTATCCCCCAAAATGAGAGGTGGGGCTGAGGGGGGCTCTTGGTTCACTTCCAGCTGGGAATTGTCCTTGGAGCCACCGCTTTTTGCCACAGGCTCTGAGAGGGTGTGAGGTGCCGTGTCTGTCTCTGGGGAGATATTTTGGTATTTTTGGCCTCCACGGAGCTGTTTTGGTCCCTGGGGGTAGGTTTGGTCCTCGGGGTGTCCCCCCTCCCGCTGCCAGGACTTTGCAGAGTCTGCAGGTGACAGAGAGGGTACCTGGGGTGTCCCGCAAGCCCCCCCAGCTCTGCCGGTGGTGACAGAGGGTGACAGCTCGCTGTACCCCGAGGATGTGTCCCTGCTCCGTGTCCCCGGCATCGCTCGGTGCCCTGCGGAAAGGAAGGAAGGAAGGGGCCGGGAGGAGGGAGAAGAGGGAGAGGAGGAAGCGGGGAGGGTGGGATGCTGCCTGGGGTGATGGAGGAAGAAGGAGGCGGATTGGGAAAAAAAAAAACCCAGGGGAAAGAAATTGAAGGGAAAAAGAAATTGAAAGAAAGAAATGAAAAGGAAAAAAAAAG
>VWYI01035466.1:113792-125725 GCA_013399455.1 Anthoscopus minutus
TGTGCCTTGGAGGGTTTGTGCTCGGGCGTGGAGGCGGCGCTGCCACTGCCCGGGGCCTGCTTGTGCTTGGCGGCGAATTCCAGGTCGGGAATGGCCTTCATGAGCTCGGCCTGGGTCTCCTCCAGGAGCCGGTTGATGTCCTTGGCACTGTACTGGGTGAGCGCCGCCCGCTTCTCCTCCCAGTCCCGCTCCGCCGCCTGAGGACACAGAGCCCGCTCCAGCCCCGTCCCTGGCCGGCAGGATGTGACCCACAGCCCTGGGACACCCCCAGACCCACTGGGAGGAGCTGGGGGGGGGGGGAAGGAAATTTTTACCCCAGGCCACAATTTCACCCCCTGCCCGTGCAGCAGAGGGGCTCCCAGCCCTGCCCTGCCATTTTCCCCTTCCCGGAGCCTCCAGAGGAGCTCCGCAGAGCTGAGCGCCGCCGTGCCGGGCTCTCACCTCCACGGACACCGCTTTGTCCACGCTTTTCTTGCTGGGGGTTTCGGGCCCCGTCTGCGTCTTGGCGGGCACCATCTCGGTGGCTCGGGAGGGGTTATTGCTCTTGCCGGGGTGGCTCTGGGGCTGGGGGGCGCTGTGACCGAAGCCGGGCACGCCCAGGGGCTCGGGAGCGGCCGTCAGGTGGTGCAGGCTCACGGGAGGGCTGGTGGGCATCTCCAGCTCCAGCCCTTTGCTGAAATCCGTCTCCGGGGCCACCTTCTTGGGCGACTGGCTCAGGCTGCTAGGCGAGCTCCACACGCCCTCGTCCACTTGCCTGGGGTAGAGCGGAGGCACTGAGGGCCCGCGGGGCACGGGGGGGTCACAAAATCTCGATTTCCTGAAGGTTGAGGTGCTCTGAGGTCTGGGAAAGGGTTGGGCTTGGCGCTGTTTTGGGACGAGCTCTGCCTGTCCACCCTCCATGAACCTGGCAGGAAATCGGATCCCTCCAAACCTTTCCCCTCCACTAGATCGGGCTGCAATCGCCCTTGGGATTGCGAAGTTAGCAGGGATGAGGGCGACAGGCGCTGCATGATCCTACGGGCTTGTTTCCCTTGGAAAACCGGGCTAGCGCGGAGCCCGGGGCGATCCCGCTCCCCCCGCGGGCCAGGAGCCGTCCCGAGAGGTTTCCTAATGGGATCGGGCAGGTGAAATCCACCCGGCAGCGGCTCCGGAGAGGAATTTTCTCTGGGAGAGGATTTTTCCCCGGCAGAGCAGAAAGCGTTTTCTGCTCACGCCAAGGGCTGCGTCGCCAACCTGATGTAAAATCCCGCGCTTTTTTTCCGAGGAAAACCGAGACTTTTATCAAAAGAGGGGGTCCCACCCCACTTGGAGAGGACCATGAGGGTGGTTTGGGGGATTTTTCTGGCACAAAAATGAGCGTTTTACCAACACCCCTGGGATGCCCTCCTGCCGTGAGAATTTGGGATGTGCAGAGAGGAGGCTACACAGAGGTGTGGGGACAAAGGGACACTGGGGGGGTGGCTGCACCTTCTGGATGATTTTGGGGGCGCCAAAGCCGAGTTTTGAATGATTTTGGGTGATTTTGGGGCTGTTTTGGGGCATTTTTTCCAGACTGCTTTAGGGGGTGATTTTGGGGGGTGCCAAAGCCGATTTGGAGTTGCTTTTGGGCTATTCGGGAGCCTCCGGCAGGCTCGGAGCTCACCTGCGGATCTGGGCCAGGGTGTCGGTGACAGTCTTGCAGCGCTTGAGGAGCCCGTCCAGGCGGTTGGGCTCCTCCTTGAGGAACTTGACGGCCTCCACCTCCACCCGCAGCACCACCCGCATCTTGCTCTGCAGGCTGGGGAACTGGGCTGTGAGGGGACACCGGCATCACCTCAGTGTCCTTCCCGGTGCCTGGCTGGGACAGAGCCCTGCCAAGGACATCCTGCCGGGTGCAGTGGGGTGGATCCAGGGAAACTCTGGATTCCCGTGTCCATCCCCTTCTCCAGCCGCTGGAGGTGTCCCCTGCACACCTGTGGGCACCGGGGCACGGCCCCGATGGGTGCCTGGGAGTGCAGGTGACCACCCCGGCAGGAGAGAACACACAAATCCAGGGGCAGGGAAAACCTGGAGCATCCAGGGGCAAACACAAATCCAGGACATCCTGGAGCATACCCAGGCAGGGATGGAGCAAATGGAAGGCTCTGTTTGCCCCTCCAGCTCCCTCCTCACCTTTCAGGTCTGTCAGCGTCTCCCCCAGCTGCTTGAGCACCACGGCCTTTTCCTCCAGCTCCTGCACCGGGATCAGCCGGTGGTTGTGCACCAGATCCTTCTGGATCTTGTCCACGGACTTCTCCAGGTCGCTGGGAGGGCAGGGGGGTCACTGGGGGGTCCTGCTGCGTCAGGAGGGTGGAGAACCCCGAGGGTGGCAGGTCCCCAGCGGGAGAGTGGAACATTGGGACGGGGACCCCTCCTTGCACAGGGCTGGAACCCCCCCCAGCCCCCCCTTCACTCGGGGACGTGGTCACTGTGAGGGAACCTCTGCTCGTGCAGGGCTGTGATCACTGCAGGGGACCCGCCTCATTCAGGGACCCCCCTCATTCTGGGACGTGATCACTGCAGGGGACCCCGTCTTTCTGGGACCCCTCACTCGGGGACAGCCCCAGCAGTGCGGAGCTGCTGCTCTGGCCGGGGAGGGTCTGTGCCCCGGCGGGGCGGGCAAGGCCCCGTGCCCGGGCTCACTTGAGCTGCTGCGTGATGAGCTCCTCCTCGTTGAGGTAGCGCAGCCGCTCCTCCTCCACCAAGCTGCGCTGGCGCTGCAGAGGATCCTCGTGCTTGCGCATCGTGTCCGTCACCCGCACGCTGAGCTCCGTCTCCGTCCGCCTCAGCAGCGTCTTCACCGTCTCCTGGTTCTGCAGCTGCGGGGAGAAGGAGAAGGAGGGGATCAGGCTAGGACAGATCCCCCAAGATGGGAAACGGGACCAGCCCTGAGCTGGGCTCCAGGAGAGATCCCTGGGGTTGTAGTGACGAGGGATCCCCAGACTCAGTGCGGGGAGCTTGGATTCGGGAAGGATCCCTGAGTTTGGATTCGGGAAGGATCCCTGAGGTTAGGGGATCGCCCCGTCCCGGGCGCTCACCTGCAGCTTCTTAAGCTGCTGCAGCTGGTTGCGGAGGTCGCTGGCGTTCTGCTGCAGGTCGTGCAGGTGCAGCTGCATGTGCAGGCGGGTGATGGCCGTGGGCTGCCCCGCAGGGGTGCTGGTGGCCGAGGGCGGTGGCGGCGCGGGCACCGGGGTCCCCATGCCACTGCGGCTGGTGGCTGCGGGGACAACAAGCAGAGGCTGCTGAGGCATGACACCTGCCCCAGGACACGTTTCAATGCCCATTTCTTTTCTTTCCCCATCCAATCCTTCAGCTCTGGTGATCTCCAAAGCTCCCCCATCCAACGAACCCCTCTGCTTGCTCTGAGGCTGCCCCAGAACCGGATGGGAGTGTCCCACTGGTTGCCAGTGATGCTTTAGGATTTTAACTTTTATATTTTTCATAACCTGTACTGCTTTAGGGAATAACTCTAGAACTCCAAAGCCTGTCAGCTACTGCTCTCCCATTTTATCCAGACAAAACATTTCCTCTCTAGGCTTGAAACTCAAGGACACCTCACTGCCTCAGGCCCCCAAAAATGCAAACAAAAGTGAATCAGGAGGGCAGCAAACTGGGAGTAAATTACTTCATTACCTGAAGCTGTAATTGGAGGATTAATCCCTGATATGTAAATAGACCAAACTTATAACTGTCTGAACTGGTGACCATGGTCCAGCTTGGGCGTAGCCCCCTGGGGAGGTTTTGTCTGCCCTTAACATACCTGGAGGCCCTTCATTAAATAAAATACTTTTATTTTCTTAATTCTGCCAGGCCTCTGTTTTTAGGTAAGCCTGAGAAAGGCATCACCAGCACATGGGGGGACTGCAGAGCCCACCCTGGGTCACCCACGGCTCGCGGGGTCCTGCAGGGCCAGGGGTCACTCACACACTGACGGGGGGGTCCCGCCGTTGGTGGCTTCAGTCTTCTCGCTGCAACGAGAGGAGGGGTTCGGCGTGGGCCAGGCACGGCGGGGCCGGGGTCCCCTGGGAGGGGGACAGGCCCCCCAGGAGGGACATGCCAACCCCCGGGTCCCACACCTGCCCTCACCTGGGGGTCTCGGCCTCAGAGCCGCGGAGCAGCGCGCTCTGCACCAGCCCGGTCAGGCTGGCGATCTGCTTCTCCATGGCCTCCATCCGCTCCCTGCGCCGGCAAAGGGACGGAGGATGTGTCACGGATCCACCGCCACGGGCACCCCGGCTGGCCCTGGCCCTGCTCCCACCCCACCCTGCCGCGCCGGGAGCTGGGGACACGGCTGGCACCAGCTGCATCCACATTCCTCATTCCCTGTGTGCTCGCATCCTTCACCTGGTGCCTCGTTCTCCTTCCCGCTCCTCCACCGCGGTGGGGACGGGGCAGCGCCTTCCTCTGCTCCGCCTCCTCTCCCTCCCTCCTCCTCGCCCTCCAGCTGATCCAAAACCCCGGCTCAGGGGAGCTCAATCCCGCCAGCGGCTTCCCCCATCCCTCCTCTCACCTGGTCTCCGTGTCTTTGGCCGGTCCGGGCGATCCGAAGCCCGAGAGCGGCCGCTCGCCGGTGCCGGGGAACAGCTCCGGGGGCCCGGACGAGCTGGGATTGCGCGTTTTGCCCACGGGGCCGTCCATGAAGACGGAGGAGCAGGAATCCTTGCGGAAGGACTGACGGACAGGCGAGGAGCGGCTCGGCGGGCCCGAGTAGGGGCTGTGTGGGCTCTGCCCGGGCTCCACCATCTTCTGCGGGGACGAGGGCGGCATGCGGAATCCCAGCCCGGGGCCGTACGTGTCGCTGTAGATGGGCGCGTTGGGCTTGTACAAACTGTCCTCCAGCTCCGTCTGCAGCGCGGCCGCAGAGTAGGTGCTGAGTGACCGCACCGAGCCCCGCTTGTAGAGCCCCCCGGAGTAGCCGAACGGGTCCCCCATGCCTGCCAGCGACTGCGTGGAGGTGATGCTGAGCCGCCCCTCATGCACCATGCCGTAGGGGTCTGCGTAGAGCCCCTCGTTCTTCACCAGCATCACGTTCTTGCCCGCCAGGTCCTCGTCCGGCTTCACATCGCGGCGCTCCAGGATGGCGCTGGGGCTGGGGGACACGCCCTGGGCCGGGGGCAGGCTGGCCAGGCGCTCGCCGTGGTGCACGGGGCTGCCGGCGTACGAGGGCGGACGGCCGCCGCTGTAGGACATGCGGGAGCGGGACGGCGACGAGGACTGGAGCACGGGCGGAGGGGAGCCGGAGGCCAGGTGCGAGGCCGGGGACATGTTGTTGAGCCGGCGGGTGGGAGAGGATTCCCGGGAGGTGTAAACCATCTCCCGCTGCGGGAATGGGGTGGGAAGGTCAGCGCGGAGTGAGACCTGCCCTGCTCTCCGCAAACCCTGCCCTTGGAACACGAGCCCTGTGAGGAACGGCTGAGGGAGCTGGGGAGGTCTCGCCTGGAGAAAGGAGGCTCAGAGGTGACCTTATCACGCTCTACAGCTGCCGGAGAGGTGGGTGTGGTCAGGTGGGGTCAGTCTCTTTCTCCAGGAGCAGCTGACAGAACGAGAGGACACAGCTTTAAGCTGCACCGAGGGAAATTTGGTTGGTTGTTGGGAAACAACCTGATGAAAGAGTGATAAAGTACCAGAATGATCTGCCTGGGGAGGTGGCAGAGTCACCATCCCTGGATGTGTTTAGAAAAGGCTGGATGTGGCCCTCAGTGCCATGGTTTAGTTGTGGCGTTGGGGCTGGGTTGGATTCAATGTTAAAGGCCTCTTCCAACCCAGCAACTCTGTGATCCTGTGACTCTATAATTCTATGATTCTGGGATTCCCACCCAGCAGCAGGGTGATTTACCCTGATGATTTATCCTAATCAATTATCCCGATGATTTAATTCCCTAAAAACCATGTTTATGACCCCGCTGTCAGCCCCCAGCCAGCGCTGGAAGCAGGCAGGATGAACCCCAGCCACACACAATTCCCAGTCTCTGACGCTTTCTCTCCTTACAGGTCCCATCCCACCAGGTCCCGCCCCCGGCTGTTCCCATGTCCCCTCTCACCCTCAGGTCGCCGTTGGTGATGTGCGAGGCCGGGAAGGAGGCATAGAGCGGCTCTTTCCGGTAGATTTTAATGATGCTTCTGTCCTGGATGTCCCTGGAAGCAGAGGCAGAGCCTGAGCACCTGGGACAGGCCCCCAAAATCCCAGCGCTGCACCCACCAACCCCTTTTTCCTTCATCCCACAGATTTTCCAGCTTGTGACAGATTTAAAGGATGGGGAAACCGGCCCGGGGTGGGATTTGAGCCCTCCCTGCTCACCGGACATCCTCCAGCTCGTAGAAGACATTGCGGGACTCGTCCTTGATGAGGATGGCGGTGTTGGGAGACTTGAGCATGCCCATGGTGAGCTTCTGCGGGAACATGTGGACGATGAGGGCGTGCAGGGTGTCCATGCTGCTGATCTCATGCGTGATGTGCACCCGCCTCGTCTCATCCCCAAACTGCAGGAACAGCACCCCTGGGAGAACAGGGAGCACAGAGGAGTCAGGTGTGGCTGTGCTCCTTCTCCACAGAGGTGCCAGGGTCTGCCTGGAGGGCTCGGGGACTCCCCAAAAAAGGGATTGGGGATCTCTCACCACCCAACCTCACCCTGGTCAAGGTGGAAGGCTCTGGGGCACCCCAAAGAAGGAGTTGGAGGACATCAGACCACCCAACCTCGCCCTGCTGAAGGCCACTCATCCCCCTGGGCCACCCTGAGATTCCTCTCACTCTTCCCAGGGTTTTTTTGATGGAAGCCGATCCCACCCTCCACCCGGGAGGACTTGGTGCCGGGGGTACCTGGGGAGCGCAGCTTGGTCTGGCTGGTGGAGCGGGACAGGGGCAGGCTCTGCCGGAACCGGTTCATCCTGTTGAAGCCCAGTGGCAGCTCCGCTTCCGACATCGTCTCCAGGGACTCGGCCGAGGCAAAGGAGAGCTTGGCTTGGTCGGCCAGGCCAGGCTGGGAGCCCTGGGAGTGCCGGGAGCTCCTGGTCTGGAACGGGACAGGGGAGAGGTGACAGGTCAGGGGGGACAGCGATGGGTGTCCCAGAGCCCCTGGGTGAGGCTGCTCCTGCTTTTCCTCCAGAATGCGGTGCCGGGATGAGGGATTCGTGTGGGTCAGGGGTTGGTGGAATATCCCAGGATGGAGAGATCCACAAAGGTCATTGAGTCCAACCCCTGGCGTGTCATGGGACATCCAGGGGAGCTCCATCCCTCATCCAGGGGAGCTCCATCCCTCATTCCCAGCTGAGCTCAGGATCTGATGTGTTTCACCCCTGTGCCAGCTCCAGCCTCCTCCGCCTCCTGCTCCCAGCACAGACCCCCCCATTCCCAATCCCATCCCTCTCTCTTCTGCTTCCTGCTCCAGGATGAACCTTCCCAGCACCATCCCGGTGCCTCTGAGATCCCACACCAGCAAACCCCTGGAACTGAACCCGGCAGGAGTCACTGGTGCCAGCGCCGGGCTCGCGTGCCGAGCACTGGAATAACCTTGGCAATTCCCGGAGGTTTCACATCCATTACTCTGCTCCCAGGAATCGCAAACGCCCGGCTCGTTCTGGAAGCAAAGCAGTGGGAAGGTTTATGGCTCTGGGAGCCGGGAGAGAGCAATGCCTCTGGGTTTGGAGCAGGGAGATTTTAATTTTCCAGGAGCCTCATTTCACAGGAGTGTGTGCTCACTGCCAGAAAGTTCACTCCACGAGCATGGAAAAGGTGGAATTTTGACACAAATATCCACAAATCTGTGGCCCTACCCAGCACTGCTGCTTGTTAATAACCCCCAAATATCCAAGCCTGGATTTTCCAGACACTTGTTGAAGGTTGGCAAACCCAGAAGAGGGAACAAACAGCTCCCTGGGTGTGGAAAAGGCGGCGCTGGAAAAGGACAACAGCTCTATTTTAAGATGGGCAAAAAGGAAAAAAAGAAAGAAATCAATATGAAATGATAACAGCCATCATCGCCATTTAAATGAGACATTAATTGGAAGATTTAATTAATCCTGCGAGGCGGAGTTTGGGAGGACTTGAAATGTTCTCGCCGTAGTTAATTGCTGGAAAATTGACTGCTGGGCTCGGTTGTTGTTGTTGTAGCACAAAGAACCCTGGCAGTGCCTCACATCCAGGAAGGGATGCAGGGATGGACCGAAAGATTCCTCGCTCCCATCCCTGGGGCCGTGACACACAGCTCTGACCCCTCGTGGGGGTGATTTTGGGGAGGAGAAGGCGGATTTTGGGGCTCCCCACCCTCAGGGATCTGGTTTCCAGATACCTTGTTCAGGGTTTGGGGTGATGCTGACCCAGATCCCAGCTTGGGATGGATCCTTAGGGAAGCACTGGGATGGATGCAGCTCCTGGTCAGGATGTGACCCAGGGCTGCACCTCAGCCTTCCTGGATGCTTCCCCTGTCCCTGCCTGTTCCCGTTCGCTGGGATCTCACCCTGCCCTAAATCCATCCCTCCATCCTTAGATCCATGCCTCCATCCATCCCTTCTTCTTCCCACCCCAAATCCTCCCCAGTCCCAATGTGCTGAGGTCGCAGCACCCTGGGGGTGACTCTGCCCTGTTCCCGTTTTCTGGGATCTCATCCTGCCCAAAATTCATCCCTGCATCCATCCCTGCATCCATCCCTGCATCCATCCCTCCATCCCTGCATCCATCCCTGCATCCCTTNCTGCATCCATCCCTCCATCCCTGCATCCATCCCTGCATCCCTTCCACTCCCCATCCCCACACCCCAGGGTGACAGGGACACTTCCCTATCCCAGGTGAGCCCAGCCCCCCTGCCCTGCAGCTGCCGCTGGTGCTGAAGCTCACCCGCTGTGGATAATTTATGGAATCAGTCAAACTTCGAAAACAACAACCCAAACCCAGGCACGATGGAAGTTAATGGATTTTTAGCCTGGAAGGGATGGTTCTGCCTTGATGCTCTGCACGATGTACTGTCCCCAACCCCTAAAACTGTCACCAGCACCGGGCCAGAGCCACCCCAGTCCCCTCCCCTAAAAGCAGGGCAGCCCTGTGGGCATGTGACCTCTCAGATGGGCACGGGATCCCCCAGATGGGCACAGGACCCCCTCAGCTGGACATGGGACCCTCACATATCCCAGGGTACTTGAAAAGACAGACCCTCTGCGGGAGGGACACAATTCCCAGTGTTTTGAGGTGGGGGTCTCTTCCAATTCCATGGGCATTCCAGGGATGGACATGGAATGGGATTTGAGATGCCCGGGGAGGGGACAAAACCTGCTCAGAGAGGGAAAAACAATTGCTCCGACCTTGGCCTCCAGCAGCCCATTAACTCCCAGGAAAATTGGCTTTTATGGCTCTGCCGGGCTGATGATTTCTTCTGCCCCAGGATGATTCATTAAAGGACACCTCAACCCCCTCACGTCCTGTTCCTGCCACACCTGGGATGTCCCTGCTGTCCCCCAGCCCCTTTGACAGAGCCCACAGCCCCCGAGCAGGGGGGACCTGGCTGTGGCACCAAGGGTGGCACCTTGCTTCGCCCATCCCTGTGGAATTCCAGATGTTTTGGGGGCTTCTGATCCTGCCTTGAGTGCCAGGATGGATGTCCCCTGTTCCCCCTGTCCCCTCTGCCCCACCAGGGGAGGGGCAGGTGCACCCAGGGCATGCAGGGGGCATCTCCCAGCTGGGAAAACTCTGTGGGTTCAGGATCAATCCCAAACCCCACCCTAAAACCCCAGAGTGGCCACAAAAACCTTGTCTCCCTCCCCATTTCTCAGTCCTGGCCCCTTTTATCCACACCGAGACCCCTCCTCAGGGGCTTCTGAAGCCCAAAATTCTCCGCTGCCACCGAGATCATTCCCTGCGGGATCTGAACCCACCCTGGTGGCGCGGAAGGGGTGGAGGGAGGGGACATCGCCCCCCTGCTCCTGTCCCCGCGCTGCCGCCACTCCAGCTGGGAAATGACCCCATTTCCTGCCCAGACAGCCCCAAACCGGGAATCCTGGAGCTGGATCACGGAATTCCCGGCTGGCCAGCGTGGGAATTCCAGCAGGGAATGCTTGGAAAGGGAGTGAGGGAGTGTAGCCACCCAGAGCGCAACAAAAGCCACTCAAGGCCATGGGGAAGCTGCGCCAGGAAAAATGTGGAATTTTGGGGCTGAGGGGGTGGGATGGGATGGGGGTCAGTGCGAGGGGCACCAAGCTCGGGATGCCCACAGCTCCCCCCGGGATTAAACCTGCTTGGATTAAAACCCCCCGGGAGTCTCCCGACCCGAGGGAATCCCGCTGGAACAAAGCTTGGGTCCCTGGCAGTGCCAGGCGATGCTCCCAGGGAAAAGCCGATCCCGAAGAAAGCAGAAGTCAGAGGGAAGAATGTCACCTTCCAGCAGGGTCAGGAGCATCCTCAGCCCCTCCGGAGGAAGAATCCCCGGCTCGGGTGGAGGCAGGAGCACCCCTGGCCTCTCTGGAGGAGGCAGCAGAGCCGGGAATGGGAACACTGGGAAGATTCCCCAGCTCCAGCAGGGACAGGAGGATCTGCATCCCTTTCCCTCCTCCCTTGGAGCTCAATATAAAAGAGGTGGGATGAGAAATGGAGGGACAAGCCCCCCTTTTTGTCGAGGTTTTTTTTAGTCTTTTGTTTCCCTAGAGCTAAAAAAAGCCACAATTAAGGGATTCTTTGAGCTCCTAAAAAAGCCCCGACGATCCCTCCACTGTCAGCGCGGAAGCAGCTCCCTTATCTCTGCCTGGAGAGATGAGGATGCTCCTTATTCCTGCCTCTCCTCACCCTCATCCTTATCCTCCACACCCCTCTCCCGAATTCCCCTCCCCAGGGAGGGTGGAATGCTCGGAGGAGAGCAGGGAAAGATCCAAGGAGCCGGTAGATTTTTGGGAAGCCGTAAAAGGAGGAGTGGGGTCATCCCTCTGGATCGGGAAAAGAGGCGTGGATGGAGAAGGGGAGAGGGGTCAGGAGCGGGACAGGAGGTGACAGGAGCAGCCCTGGACCTCCCACAGGTCACTTCAAAGCGGAGAGGAGGGGAAAAAAAGCAAGGGAAAAATGCATGGGGAAGGAATCTTTCTCGGGATGGAGCAGCTGCTGCCAACAACTCCCACAGCAAAACCACAGCTGAAGATTTCCACCCTGTGACCCTGCCGGGGACCTTCGGGCAAGGGACACGGGGTTTGTGCCAGCCCCACAGGCTCCGAGGGCTGAGAACCCATCCCAAGTAAAAAACGCGTCCATCCCACACCTGAAGGGCTTCCGGATTATTCCTGGTGACAAGGACAGCAGGAGGAGAGCTGCCAACGCCTCGGGGACACTCCCAGCACACGCAGAGCTCCAATTCCCACCTCAGCCCCGAGCTCCGCCCCGCCTCGTACCCCAAAACCCCCGAGACAAGCCCCAGAACCGACCTGGGATGGATGAACCCCGGCTGTCCCAATGCCACCAGTGGCGCCTGTGCCCGAGCTTGGCTTCCCCTCCTGTCACCGTCACCGGGAGGAGCCTCCCGGGCTGGGCTGGGCAGCTTTGGGCCGGGGCCTGCGCGCAGCAGGAGCCCCCAGACCCCCTAAAATCACTCCCCATGGGCACCGAGGGTGCTCCGGCACGCAGCCGGGCATGGTCCTGGCAGGTCCTGGCAGGTTCTGGCAGCACCTGCCCGTCTGCAGCTCCTCCGCACGATGGGGATAAAGGCCAGGGAGACCTGAAATCCTTGGAAAACAGCTGGCAGCGCCGGGCCGGGCGCGGTTATTTACCGAGCGCACAAAGCCCCGCTCCGGCCCCTGGCTGGACACGGATCGGGATTAATCCCTGCTAATCCCCCTCTCATCGCTTAATCCCAGCATCCCGCCGCGGATCCCATCTGGTGCCGAGCCCTCGGGACTGGATGGGGTGGGATGGGATCCATAGGAAGGAGGAGCAGAAGGAGGAGGAGGAG
>VWYI01035466.1:125792-138604 GCA_013399455.1 Anthoscopus minutus
TGACCTCTCACAACATCCCTGATCCAACCAGTCCGACCAGTCCGACCAGTTCGTTTTGGGGGTCCCGCAGCGCAGGGGTCAGCCAGGTGGTCCCTGTCCTTCCCTCCCTCCCAAATTCTGGAATGAGATCCATGGTTGGGGGGGTCCTGGGGAGCGGGTGCTGTGCCCGGGGGGGTGGGACGGTGGAGAAGAATAAATGGACCAGTTTGACCTGCCCAGTCTGCCCAGTCCCACTCTCCGCCATCCCAGTGGTGGCAACGCGGCTCCATTCATTCATCCCCTCTCGGCTCTTCCTGAATTATGGATGCTCCCG
Organism: Anthoscopus minutus; assembly: GCA_013399455.1. Classification (NCBI taxonomy): domain Eukaryota; kingdom Metazoa; phylum Chordata; class Aves; order Passeriformes; family Paridae; genus Anthoscopus; species Anthoscopus minutus. The sequence goes on from VWYI01035466.1 coordinate 126,106, forward strand.
GGCGGCGACTCAGCGGGAGCTGGGGCTGCTTGGGAACGGGAGCGGGGAGCGAGGTACGGGAAACGGGGAACGGGGAATGGGAGCGGGAGAGGGGAACTGGAAATGGGAGAGGAGAGCGGGGAACGGGAACGAGAGCGCGGCACTGGGAACGGGACACTCCCACAGCCTCCAAACACCCCCTCGTTCCTAGCGGGATGCGAATTCTTCCCTGGAAACGATCCCGGAGCGCAACGGGGCGTCCTCAGCCAGAGAGCGGCGTTCCTGACCCGAAATCAGCATTCCCGACTGGAATACGGCGTTCCTGACCTGAAACCAGCACTCCTGAGCATACACCAGCATTCCCAACAGGAACAGAGTCTCCTTGACCAGAAACCAGCATTCCCAGTTGGAATAGAACATCCCTGAACAGAACCCAGTTTTCCCAGCTGGAATGCAGCATCCTCAAAGAAACGTTGGCATCCCTGAACAAAAACCAGCATTCCCAGCTGGAATACACCATCCCTGACTAGAACCCAGCATCCCTAACTGGAACACACCATCCCTGACCAGAATTCATCATTCCCAAAGGGAATTCAGCATTCCTGGTACCCAGGCATCGCCTCTCGAGCCTGGGTATCGTCCCCCAGATTCCAGTTGCTTCCCTGGACATCCCGGGGCCGGACATTCCCGGCTGTGGCGCTGCCCTGCTCTGACATCTGATCCCAGCTGGATACCGGTGAAACCGAACCCCTGTGCTCCGTGTTTTCCCTCAGCTCCATCAGCCCGCAGTGATGAATTCCATGCAGGAAGGAATTCCACCATCCCAGCTCTTGCCGCTGGGAGATGCCCAGCTGGGAAGAAAAGGAGGAAAAACCGAAGGTAATTTGGGCAAAAGTGGAAGAAATGAGAGGCCCAGGGTGCTCAGAGCACCATCCCAAGAGTTTTTCCAGGAGTGTCTCGCATCCAAGGGGTTGTAGCCTCTCCATCGCCGCCTTCCCAGCCTCCTCCCCTCTCCCCAGTCCCCGTCTCGCCACCAAATTAAAAGCATTCCTGCTGCCGACAGCAATAATTCATCCAACGTCTAATGCTCAACATTTTGTCAGGATTATCCCGATTAACCCAGAATTAATCCTGATCTCAATGTTAACAGGATTAGCGTTCAAATCGGATTAGGTTTTTTAAACCGGACCCCTTGACTAAAGGAAGGGGCCGTCCCCTCCCAGATGTGCGCGGCAGCCAGATGTGAGTGGGACTCCCTGCCTTGGGATGGGCTCCGGGATTATTTCCGCTCCCTCGTCCCGATCCCAGCACCTGCCCGACCCTCTGCAGGTGACAGCACGCGGATGTCGTGTCCCCAAGCTCAAGGCACCCTTGTGTCCCCGGAGAGGATGCGGGGGCTGCTCGTCCCCTCTCCCCGATTTCCTGCGGGCAGCGAGAGGCTCCGCGCGCCTGATGAATATTTAACAGCCTGGATCCTCTGCAGCCTCATGAATATTGGCGCTGCTGCCGCCCCACACCTCCCGTCCGCCCCTCAGAGGGATCGGGATGGGCCCGGATCTTCCCGGGAGAAGGAAGATCCCGAGGGATATCCCATAGTCCAGCCAAGTTGAGGGGGCTGCGTTCAGCCCTAAAAATGCTCGTTTTCTGCCCAAAAAAAGGTGGATGGGGAGGCGTCACTGCTCGCAGAGGAGCAAGAGGAGGTTCTGCTGGAGTTGGAAGAGATTTGGGATTGGGAAGAACCCCAGTGAGGGGACGCGTGGTGCCCACTCCTCCTCACCCCACGCCTCTCCCGGCATTAATTATTCACCTCTCAGTAAATTCAGACGGGTTTTTTATCCCTGGATCTCCTTTCCCTGCATCTCCAATGGGAATGACCAGCCTGGAATCCATCCCACCATGAGACCCTGGACAAACGGGGTGCGCCTCCAGGCGCTGCCCCGAGGCTGAGACCACCCCAGGACAGGGATTAGGATGGGATAAGTGCAGGAGACGCTTTTTGGGGTGGGGCTGACATTTCTGGTTCCATCCCTGCTGCCTCGACCCTCACCCACCCCTTTCCCGGCCGGGGCCGAGCCACGCTATGTCCCTGCTCTGCCTCGGGTGACAGAATCTTCCAAAAATAACCCAACTACCGCATCCTCCGGGGACGCTGTGGGATGGCGAGCAAAGCCAAGTGTGCGAAAGCAGCAGAGAGGGGACGGGGGCACAAGGGACAGGGGACAAGCCCTGGCTGGAGATCGAGGGCTGAGCACCCAGGAGGGCACCCGGCACAGGGGGACACGGGACATGGCGGCGGCAGGTGACACGGCTCAGTTCTCTGGAATGCGAAGCAGGATTTGCTGGCACAGCTGGGGACAGGGAATGCCCGTGGGCACATCCCTGGAAAAAACAAAAAAGGCTCTGACGGTCGGTTTGAAGTGCAAAAACCTCCCCAAAGCAGCGCCAGCAGGAAGAGCTGGAGGGAAAGAGCCCCGAATCTGGGATTCCAGCCCCGACAGTGCGGCAGGATGTGCTGCTGCATCCCCGCTGGCAAATCCAATCCATCCTAGTCCCGCCGTGCCTCAGTTTCCTCATCCCTAGGCTGAGGATGCCTCTCCCATTCCCAGAACTCTGATGGGGTGGATTGGGATGAGGAGACCTTTCCAACCAAAACCATCCTGCCTTTCCACGATCATCGATATCGACAGCCCCCGGGATCGATGGATAACAACGGACAGCCCCTCCTGGAGAAGCCGGGAAACCAGCGAGGACCCCAAAACCACAGCGAGGAGGTTGGAGCTGCCTCTCCCCACTCTTTAAACACCCCAGATCCCCCTTCCCGCCAAGAACAACCCGTCCGGGTCACCTCTGGAAGCGCGGCGGAGCCAAGGCCGGCGGGAGGGCGAGGGTGGGCTGGAGCGGGAGCAGCGGGATTACAGGAGCTGAGGATTCGCTGCCTGCTATTTGCTCATCTCTTGCGAGTAAATACCGCGGTCTGCCTCTCATTCCGGCTGGGCGAGCACCGCCGAGGTGGAAATGGCTCCTCGCAAGGAGCCTTGGAGCTCCCGGGAAGCCGCAGCCCCGATGCCGAGGCTGGAGCACCAGCCCGCTGTGGATGAGGCCGCTCCGGACGCTGGTTCTAAGGACAAACGAGTCCTGTGTGTCCCTCGCCGCTCCCCCGCCCGCATCCCCGCTGCTTTTCCCTTTCTCTGTCTTTTGCTTGGCTGCCTTTGATGTTCCTTTAAAGTCCCGGCTCCAAAGGAGCTCTCCCGAGCCTTTGGATCTTCCCGGTGCTCCCGCATCCGACCAGGAGCCGGCCTACCCCTCGCATCAGGACAGCGGGAGCCCCCAGCCCTCTTCACTGAAGTTCCCAACGGGGTTTTCTCCCCTTGGATAAGGCCCTGGACATCCCAAAAACCCCGCGAGCCTCTGGGATGGCCCCGCCCGAGATTTTCGGGCAGGGAGGGTGGGAGCTGGGCTGGGATTGAGGGGATGGAAAATCGGGGGAAACTGGGATGTCCTGGATAAGCGACTCGGGAATCAGCCCGGGAGCCTGAGCCTGGCAGTGACAGTGGCACGGAGGTGACGGTCGATGGCTCGGAGCCCCAGGGGAAGGGACAGCGCGGCCGACGCGGCCTGGGAGCCGCAGCAGAATCCCAGGGGTGGGGAATTGGGATGCGCTGGGGCAGGAGGGTGGGGAGGGGCAGGGGCTGCTCCACGGACACGAGGGGACGTGGGAATGAAAGGCCTTGGGACAGTGGCACCCTGGAGTCCCTGTGCAGCGACAGCACTGCCACCAACACCCCCGAGATCTGTGACAAACGCAGCAGTGCAGGGACCCCCTTCCCCAAATTCTACTTCTGAAGAGCCCCAAATCGCAGCCACCACCAAGCAGATGGGGACAGCAGGGCCGGGGCAGCAGCCACATGTGCCATCCCTGGGTGTCCCTGGGAACTCAGCACAGCCCCATGCCCTCACCCCCCCACCGCAGCCCCCTCCTCTTTATCCCAGGGATGGGGCAGCGCCACCTCCGCCCCCCCAGCAGCCGCGGGTGCAGCAGGACACAGCCAGGGACCTTAAAGGTCCGTGAAAGTTTAATTTTGGGGCGGGTGGGAGGCAGTCCCCCAAACTGAGGCCGCGCCTGGGGCTGCAGGAGCCCCCCAGGGGACACAGGTGGCGGCGGTGGCCTCAAGGAAGCCACCAGCAGCTGCGCCCGTGAGGAGGCAGCCCCAGCTGCTTCTGCCTCATGCCCCACTTGGCAGCGGGGTCAGGGCTGGGATTTATCCCACAGCACATTCCCACAGCAGAGAGAGCCGGGAAGATGCTCCCCTCTCAAAGTTTGGGTGGGAAAAAATATGGGATTAGAGAAAACCCAGCCCTGTGGAACCCTGTGGGGTGAGGGGACTCCTAAAGTCCAGCCCTGTTTTATTTCTTAGTAGAAAAAAATCGGGGAAGATTTAAAATGTGAGGATTTTGTGCCTTCCCTCCCCTCGCAGCTCCAGGAATGTCCCCGGCAGCGCGTGGCTGTGGGAACCAGGGACAGCTGAGCCGCTGTTCCACACCTTTTCACACCACAAACACTCCAGGAATGAAAACTCGGGACAAATGCACGTATCCCGCATTCCCCAGCCCCAGCCGGGCGCGGAGATTCCCTGGGTTTTTTTCGGTTTTGGGATTTTTTTCCACGGGAAGAGCGAAGCCACGAGGGACACTGTGCCAAGGTCACCCGGCAACGTCGGCGACCTTGAAGTGCTGCCAGAGCGTCCCTGGGCGAGGAGGAGGAGGAGGAGGGACGCGGGGACTTCCAGCTGCCACACAAAGGCCGGGCTGTTCCCGAGGTGCCTCCGGGAGGGGACAGCCGCAGGAGTGTCCCCTCTGTGGGACAGGTGGCTTTAGGGACAAAGCGAACTTTGAGGATTTCTCAGTTTCCCCAGGATTTCTGAGCTCTGGGGGATGTGGACAGGGATGAGAACCCCTTCCCCTCTTTGACTCTTCCAGACGGACAAACAACTGTGTTTTCTGGCCTGGAGATCCCTCAGCACCAAATTCCAGCTTGGGAATCCTGTTCCTCTTCCCTTTGGTCCAGAAATCTCCCAGCACCAAATTCCAGCTTAGGAATCTCATTTTTCCTCCCTCTGGCCTAAAAATCTCCCAACACCAAACACACACCTGCAAATCCCATTCCTCCTCCCCTTCCATCCATCCTGCGAGGTGCTGGCACAGCCTCTCCCATCCTGAGACTCCCTAGCTCATCTCCTGCCCCATTATCTGGGATTTTTTGGGGAAGGAGGGGGTTGAGAAGCCTGGAAGGGAAGAGGTGCTGGGCAAGGAGACTCCGAGCAATGGGAGGGGTGGCTGATCCCAGAGGCTGGCAGGGAAAAGGGACAGGATCTGCTCCACAGCTCCAGGAGGAGGAGGAAGAGGAGGAGGAGGAGGAGGAGGAGGCTGGAATCTCGAACAACCCCTGTGTCCCTGCCTGGGAGCAGTCACCAGGATGGAGCTCCGAGCATGGCCTTCCAACCCCATCCAGAACCGGCCTTTTCCCATCCTTTTCCCAGAATTCTGGTCTCTGCTGTGAGGAAATAACTCCAGAGCTGCAGAGCTGGGCTGTGGGGTGAGTGCTCAGAAAGAGGGCAGGCCACAGCCCCACAGAGCAGCTCACAACTCACCCCAAACCCAAAAATTCCCCCTCACGACCTTCAGCTTCAGCTGAGCTGAGCAGAACAACATCAGCTCAGGAATCCTCACCCAAAAAAACCCACCCCGAGCTCCCACCCACCTCCAGAGCCACAGCTGGGGTGGCCAAGCACATGCATTTCAAAGAGAAAGCAGGAAAAATCCAAAATACTGACCTTAAAGCTCCAGTAGTTGGGTTGCTAACAACAAAAAAGAAAAGATAAAACAACAGAACACACACACACAAACAAAAAAATATCATTAAGATTTTTGGGTTGATTTTTGTTTTCCCTTTGAGAATCACTGAGTTGGGATTTAAACCTGCTCTGCCTCCCAAGGTGTTGCTGGAGTTTTGGGGGAGCAAACAGGGGGTGGGGTTTGAAGCCAATCGCGGTGAAAAAGGTGAGAAAAGGGGGAGGCACGGCAGCGCGGCATCGCTACTGGTGTCACTGGTGCGCCCAGCCCATCCTGGCCCCGCTGTGGTGCTGGAAGTCACAATAATGTTCATTTTCCACGGGATTTTCCAGCTCCCTCCTCCTTTTCCCCCCGCTCTGCACGGTGTTGTCGCCGCTGTCAGAGCAATGTGCCACCGCCAGTGACAGGAACTGGCGCCGCTCCCGAGCTTCCCGTTCCCGAGGATCTCCAGTAGGAGCCTGGAATCCCTGAGGATGCTCGGGGCAGCGGCACCACAGCCCCTGCACGTGAGACTGTGGGGGCCCAGTGAGCTGCAGGGAGTTGTGGAATAGTTTGGTTGGGAAAGGATCTTAAACCCGTTTTTTATTCCAGGGGGATCCCACTATTCCATGTGGCTCCCAGCCCCATTCGATCTCCAGCAAAAGGGAAGGTGGATCCAGGGATAGGAAGTGGGAACCAGGGACAAGAGGTAGGATCCATCTGGCTGTAAGGAGAAATCACCGGGGTAATCATGGGCACAAAGCAGCTTTTTTCCCAGTGGGATTTTAGTGGGATCAAAGTTCTCCTCTGCTCTGTCCTTCCTCCCCTCTCGCATCCCACTCGTTTTCTTGCTTTTATCAACCCCACCACCACGTGCCTGCAAACCTGGTTTTTTGCTTCGAGTGTGATTTTCTAAAAATTATTATTTTAAATCCAAACCGGGCTCCCAGTGCCCTGCAGTTCCAGGAATGCGCTGCCAAGAAGTGCTGGGAGAAGCTGCAAAAATGTGGGACTATTACAGAATTTTTGTCCTGGGAATTCCCCAATCCAGAGGCAGATTTGCTGCTCCCTTCCCTTCACTTCTCGCAGGTTTTCCCCTCCTGCTGCCCAGGAGCTCCAGCCCATGAGCACAAACACAAATCCACCTGCTCGCCTCATCCCAAAGCACAGTTTATTCCAACCCCACTCCCATTCCAGCCGCTGCTCACATCAATATTCCACACAACGCCGGGAGTTTCCAACCCGAGCTCAGCCTCAACCAACTTCCCCACCCCAAAAAGCAGCGCTTTAGAAGTGCTTTGAGTCAAAGAGCGCCGAGCTTTCCTGCTGACAAGCCTGGAGGCACAAAGGTCTTTTCCAAGGGCACGCCGTGACTCAGAGGCACCGGCGGGAGCAGCAATTCCCGACCAGGATCGCCCAGCCGGAGCCCAGCACGGCCTGGGCACGCCGAGCTGCCCCAAAGCAATCCCTGGAAAAGGAGAAGCCGCCTCCGAGTGGGTTTGGGGGAAAACGAACGGAGCCATCCTGAGCGTGGAGTCACAGACATGGCGCTGCTGCGGCTCCAGGGAAAGGGAGTTGAGAAAGGGAGCTGGGAACTGGGAAAGGGAGCTGGGAACTGGGAAAGGGAGCTGGGAACGGGGAAAGGGAGCTGGGAACGGGGAAAGGGAACTGGGAATGGGGAAAGGGAGCTGGGAACGGGAAAGGGAGCTGGGAATGGGGAAAGGGAGCTGAGAAAGGGAGCTGGGAACAGGGAAAGGGAGCTGGGAAAGGGAAAAGGAAGCTGGGAACGGGGAAAGGGAGCTGGGAATGGGGAGAGGGAGCTGGGAACAGGGAAAGGGAGCTGAGAAAGGGAGCTGAGAAAGGGAGCTGGGAACTGGGAAAGGGAGCTGGGAACTGGGAAAGGGAGGCCTGGAGGTGCCGATGTCACACCCAGGGGATGCTCAGATTCTCAGCCCCCTCCTAATTCCTTAATTCCCTAATTCCTTCCTCCCATTTAACGGCTGAAATGGGCCTTCCATGAGATGTCATGTTCCAGGAGCTGCAGCCAAACCAGTCTGGGCCAGTCCCCAGAGGCTCCAGCCCTGTTTGTGGCAGATGCTCCCAACTTTTCCCTTCCCCAACTTTTCTCTTTTTCCTCCCCTCCCCACTTTTCATTTGGCTGTCAAGGAGCCTCAGTAATTTTCCTGTGCCCTGATATTGCTGATCCTATCTGGTGCCAGCACTGGGTGTGGATTTTATTTATTATTTTGGGATGACTGGACAAGCTTATCACCGAGCCCATAAATCACAGCTGCACCGCACACCACGGCTCCACATCCGACCACTGACGAACCCTGAGTGCCACGCGAGCAGATTCAGAACGTTCTGGCAGCGATTTGGGCTGGGGACTGCGACCTGCAGGCACAGGATGGCACAGCACCCGTCCCTATCCCAGCCCAGAGGATCCAACCTTTCCCTGGCAGACCCCGGGGATGGGGACACGCTGCCTGTCCCCTGCCGGGAGCCAGGAGCATCCAGGGCTGACAATCTGGTACTGTGTGCCAGCGCCAAGCGCGCCGTGGCCAGCGCCCCGCGGCCCTTGGTGGGCTCCATCTGTCCCCGCTGGCAGTGCCACCACCCCCGGCGCCTTGCCCAGCCCACCCTGCCCGTCCTTCACCCATCCCAAACGTCCCAAAAGCACTTAGGGTGTGGATCAGGGATGGATCAGACACAGCCACGTCCCTGCGGCACCCCCAAACCCGGGGACAGAGTGGGGACAACCCCAGGGAGGTGTTCAGGTCCCTGCCAGCCCCTTCCAGGCTGGATTTGTCCAAAGAGGAGGGGACAGGAGAGGGCCGAGGTGGAATTAACATTTCGCTGGCTCTTCAAAAGCATCAAAGGGAGATAATGGGCCGGGAGAGGATTGGAAGCGACAGCCTCGTTCCGAGCCATAAAGCAGGCGGCTCCTTGCAGCAGGAGCTCTGCGCAAGGTGCGGGGAATTACAGAGGCTGCGATTTATAATTACAATGAGAGTCATGTCCGTGGTGCTGCCAAACGAGGGAATAACGAGGAGCTGGGGGTCCCCAAAGCATGGGAATGAGGGGCGGGAAAAGCAGGGAGGGCGCGGAGATGTTGCCGGGAAGCCTCGGCTGCTCGGAGGGATGGACACACACAGGCAGAGAAGCAGGGCTGGAGTGATGTCATCAGGAATATTTTGGGAGTTAAGTTTGGGGAAAAAAAATAAATTAAATGGTCGTTGTGGTTGTCCCAGGAGCAGACGAGAGGTAAATGAAATGAAATCCAAATGAGTCAGCGCCTTGACCAAGGGGGACTTCCCCTGGCTGGCAATTAAATCACAAATCTGTTGGTGATTAACGAGGCACGACCGTGTCCCTCTCGAACCGGCAGCAGCAGCAGCCGCCACCCCGGCACGCTGCACTCCAAGGGAGGACAGAGGCAGCTTCATCGGCTTTTTAATTAACTCATTTCCAGGAGTTCCAGCTTCCGATCGAGTCCCCCACCCTCAGGCACTGCGTCTTGACAAACAAAAACCTCCTTGAAAAATAACAGCGAAGTGAATTTAATCTCTTTCTCCTTATTAAAGTGTTTTGTTTTGGTTTGTTTTTTTATATTAACGCTTTTCAGCGCCAGTGAAAGCGAATTAAAGTGGAAATAGCAGCATGACAAGACAGGGAGAAGAATGCAAACAGTGACCAGACAGAGCAGAGAGCGACGTCGGCACCGGGGGCTGCAGATTTTGTCACCTGAGATCTCGCAGTTATTGCAGGCACCTCTCAAACGTGATCAGGGGAGGGGACAGCGGGGACAGGATGGGACGCAGGAGGGCTGGGGCTCATTCCCGTCACACCCGGGCTCCTCAGGAGGCTCCGTGTGTCACCCAGAGCCCACCACGAGGTTTTGCTGCTCCTCTCTCAGGCAGAGCCTTGGGCTCTGCTGCGCCTCCACCCAACGAGGGCTCTGATGGCCATCGAGGTGACATCAGAGATGCCACAGCCGCCTGTCACGACGACTCAACGTCAGGCGTCCCCCACAAACCCCTCAGCACAACCACGCCGCTCCAACTTTCCCCTCCAAGCCCCTCGACTTGCCCCCGCACCTCCTCCTCTCCAAGACCATCAGCGCTAATTACAGCCTTGACCTCCGCCGCGGCCCCCGGGGACAGCGCAGGTGACACCAGAGCCTGACCACCGCTGGCTACGGATGGCTTTGCACGCCTGGCCCTGGCTCCAGCCGCCTCCTCGCCCGGTGCGAGGCGAATCTGCAGCGCCTGCTCGGAGCAATGCATCAGGACGTGCTTTGCCGAGGAGCAGCCATGCTGGGGCTCCAAAATCCCTTCCGCAGCAGCCCCGGTCAAGGTCGGGCCCCCTCCCGCGCCGCAGGTGCCCCGGGAACCGCATTTCGTGCTCAGCACATCCTCAGCCTGCTCATGAGCGGAGTGGGGGGGTCTCTGATCCACCGCTCCCTAAGGCGGGAGCGCCCCGGAGCCCCGCACGGGGGTCAAGGTGTCCCTCAGCCACCGCCCCGCTGCCGGGCCCGAGGTTTTGGGGCAGGGCAGGGGAAGCTGGCAGGAGCTGGGCAGATCAGATGGCGCGGTGGCCATGGTAACGGCACGGCGTAGGTGGACCAAACACAATAGGGACGTGCACGGTAAAGGCAGCAGCGAGCAGCGCTCCGCTCCCCGCCGCGCACAGCCCCGGCCAGCGCCGCGCACAGCCCCGGCAGCTCCGGGGTGACACCCCGATCCATCCAGCATCCACCAAGCCCGGCAAAGATGGATAAATCCTGGAGAAACGCAAAGGACAAAGGCTGGAGCCTTCGCGGGGTCCCCTCGGGGGGTCACAGCAGCCGCGTCCCCACCGCAGGGACCCGGAGGGGGGGTCGCGGCAGCGCAGGGGAGGGGCTGCTCACCCCCTTTCCCGGCAAAGCTGGGGATGAGGAAGACCCCCGCACGCAGCTACTGCTGCAGCCCGCCCTGCCCTTCCTCTGTCCCCTCCTAGCCGGGGCTGGCGGAGCCGCAGGGACCGCGGAGCCGCTGCTGCAGGGCTTTGGCGTCCCCTCCCCTAAAAGCCACCCCAGCCACAGCGGGGACCGGCTGGTCACGACCCCGGAGGTCCTGGGCAGAAGGAGCAAAATTTGGGCTGGGAACAGCGGGAAACTTCAAGGCAGGGATGGCTGGATGGATGGATGGAGGGATGGATGGAGGGAGGAAGGGATGGAGGGAGGGAGGGATGGACACCTTCACCATGCCCGTGTGTGCCGGGGAGAGCAGGAATGCGCACAGCCCGTCCAGGGGGAGGAAAGGGGAGAGCCGGGAGTCCGATGGTGCCAGGGGGAGCATCCCACCTCCAAATACTGGCGGGCACCTCCTGGGCATCTCCCTGCCAGACTCCCATGAACTCATTCCTGCCCTCCACGGCCCGGTCGTCGCTGTCCCCAGCCTGTTTTTTACCCACTTCTTGAGGATTTAAAGACCCTCTTCCACAAAAAATCCCGAACAAGGAGAAATGGGGTGACCCGCGGAGTTCCGCCTGACTCTAGAGACCCCGTTCCCGGCCAGGTTTGCTGGAATGGGCCAGAAGCCGCTGGCGGTGGGGGAAAATGAAGGAATCGATAGAGCCGGCTCCGGCTGCAGTCCCAGGGACACGCACACAACGCTCGTGTTACTCCCGGCAGCCACGCGCGCTCCACTCCACCATTTCAGCACTTCCCAGCGCCTCCCGTCACTCTCCGCCTCTGGAGAACAAGATGACACCGCGGGAAGAGCCCCGAGGGACCCCGCGTCCCCTCTGCCACCGCACCACCGCCACCCGCGTGGCCTCAGCCAGCGCTCACCGTCCCCACGGAGCACCCAGGCACCCCCAAACCTGCCCGTGCGGGGCACTCCCTGCCCAGCCGGGCACCCCGACGGTGCCAAGCTCACGCCGAGGCCGTGTGCCGCCTCCTGGGGGGCCTGGAGGTGAGGTCAAACCTTCCCTGCCACCGCAGGGATCCGGTTTGGGGGCACTCCTGGGCGCCCCGCGGGAAGGACGCTTGGCCAGGTGAGCTGGAGGCGACAACAGCGCCCGCAGGGCGCAGGAACACTGTGCTCCCAGGCCACCATCTGCCCCTCTCCGCTGCCCGAACGGGGCATGGGGACACGGGTGACAACGCGGCGCTGCCCTGGGACAGCGGGTTCTGCGCTGGAGGAGGGGCAGATGCACTGCCAGGGCTTTGCACGACGCTCCTGTGCACCCGGAGGGGACAAGGCGAGCTCCCCCAGCTGCTGCACCAACGGGCAGCGCAGGGACGGTGACACCCACAAACCGTCACCCCCTCCCCTCCGTGACACTGGGGACAGGGGGGACCCCTGGGAAAGGGGGAGAGGGGGAGGCTGTAGGGAAAGGAGGGCTGGAGAAAAGGAGGGGCTGGGGAAAAGGGGGGCTAAAGGAAAGGGGAAGCTGAAGGGACTGCTCCGGGTCTGAGGCCGGGGTAAGGACACCCCTGGCTGCTGATGGGGGTGGGAGAGGGGAACTAGGACCTCGGGGTGGTAATTCTGGGGAGGGGGATATTGGGGTGGGTAAGAGCGACACCAAGGCAGCTGGGGCAGGAGAGATCGGCGGGGGAAGTGCAGCAGCGGGTGGCGGACACCGGCTCCGTAACCACCCGGAGGGATGCGCCGCGCTCCATCCCGCGACATCCCGCGCCATCCCG
>VWYI01035466.1:138869-152756 GCA_013399455.1 Anthoscopus minutus
ATGGGCATGGAAATACAGGGATATGGACAGGGATATGGGCATGGAAATACAGGGATATGGGCATGGAAATACAGGGATATGGACAGGGATATGGGCGTGGAAATACAGGGATATGGGCAGAGATATGGGCATGGAAATACAGGGATATGGACAGGGAAATGGGCATGGAAATACAGGGATATGGACAGGGATATGGGCATGGAAATGGGCAGGGATATGGGCGTGGAAATACAGGGATATGGACCGGGATATGGGCATGGAATACAGGGATATGGACAGGGAACTGCCGGGATATGGACATGGATAACACAGGGACACACTCATGAGAACACACATGGGTACACTAGGGATGTGCACATGTGGGTGTGCATATGGATATGCACACAGATGTACACAGGATGTACACGGATGTACACACACACACACACACCTGGATTCATACCTGGATTCACACCTGGATTCACACCTGGATTCACACCCCCCCACCAGCCTCCCAGCACAGAGCCAGCGAGCTCCCCCTGTGCCATGGCTCTACAGGACCCTGGTGCCGCTCGTGCCCGGGGCCACTCGTGTCCCCTCATGGCCCTCGCAGCCTGGAGCCGACGGCGCCGTCAGGAAGGACTAAGGATTGCCGGGAGCAGCTCCTCCCAGCTGGAGAGCAGCAGAGCTGGGCACAGCTTGGGGACACAGCCGAGCCTCTCCTGCACCGGGGAAACTGAGGCACAGAAGCAGCTCAGTAAAGCAGCACCTCCTGGGTCTGCCTGCACCTTCTGACTGAACCCTAAAATTCATCCCTGCCAGCATCTCCAGTTTCATTCATACCTGCATCCCAACCTTCATTCCTTCCTTCATCCCAACTCTCATCCCAGCCTTCATCCCTGCCTGCATCCCAACCTTCATCTTGCCTGCCCCCCATCCTCTCCTCTACCTGCATCCCAGCCTTCATCCCAGCCTTTATCCCAGCCTTCATCCTTTCCTTCATTCCTACCTGTCCCTCCTGTCCCCCCGTGGCTCCGGGTGCTGGGCACGCCCCCCGGCTGCCATCGATTTATTCCCGAGCTGGGTTTATTCCAGGCAGCTGCAAATCTGCTGCTGTCAGGCACAGAACACTCAGCTCCAGCATTTTCCTGTATTTTGTTTTTTGTTTCCTTGCTGCAGAACAGGACAGGCTGAAATCCAAGATTTTGAACACTTTATTTTTTTGGAAGCCTCAACTCTGGAAGAGCCCCAGGGCTCAACCCTGCCATGCAAGGCCAGGAGAGGAAGGGGTTAAATCACAACGCAGCTTTTCCCTGGTTATGGACGAGAAACGTGTCCGTACTCCCTTTTTTCCTAGGATTTATGATCCATGTGCATCAAACCACACTTTCCTGGCCCACATGGAAAAGCGCATCTGAAATCGCTGGGATATTGGTACCAGGGATGGGGGATGGAGGGACTCCTTAAACCACAAAATTATTTCCCAAAATTTTCCTTGTTTTTGTAACTATTCCTTATTTTTCCAACTATTCCTCATTTTTCCAACACTTCCCAGCTTTCCATGTCCTCAACACCAGGCACCATAGAGCGGTTCCATCCAAATCCCATTCCTAGAGCATGGGCCATGGAATCATGGAAAAATTCAGGTTGGAAAGCAGCTTAAAAATCATCTCCTCCCACCCCACTCCTGCTGGATTTCCCCCTCCTAGGGCAAGTTTTACCTCCAAATTCTACAGCCAGCACTTCCAGCAGCCTCTTATCCCATTCCCATTCCCATTCCCATTCCCATTCCCATTCCCATTCCCATTCCCATTCCCATTCCCATTCCCATTCCCATTCCCATTCCCATTCCTCTCCTTATCCTTAACATGCCAATGTAACACCTGGATTTTAAATTATCCCTGCAAGCTTGTCACAATTTTCCCCTGGGTATTTATTTCCCCCTGCTCTGTTCATTATATGAATGAATATATGTTATATGTTCATTAAAATGAACATTTCTCTCCCTTTCCCATTCCCATTCTCAAATCCAACGGATTTTTGCCAGGCTGGAAGGGATGTTGACATTTATGGAATGTTCCTTTTCACCTCTGATGTTCCAAACTCCCTCAGACGCCTTTTTTCTATTATTATTTTTTAAATTCCAATAAAACAGCAAAGCTTGGGATTCTGAAATCCACTCCAGACTCCTCTGGAATAGCAAAGTGAGTTTCAAACATTCCAGGCAGAGCTGGATCCCAATGTCATTTAAAGGTTGGCACCTGAGCTTTCCAAGATTTCTGGGCTCCTGTTATTATTTACTGCCTGCAGGGGAAATGAAGGAACAGAAGGGGGAGAAAGGAAAAAAAAATTATCAGATTTCGTGTAATTTTGGGGTGTTTTATTGGGGAGTGATTTGCAGCCAAGCCCAAAAATCCAGGTTGGATTTGGCTGGAGCCAAGAGGTTCCCAAACACCCACCACGTTCCCACTGGTTCAGGAATAAAGAAGATAATTCCCAAATCCAGATCATCTTTCCTTCACCTATAAAAATCCTTGGCAGCTTATCAGGCCTGAGCCAACCTGAGCTGGATTCCTATTTTTTTTTTTTTTAAGAGCTGCTGCTTATTTTAAAAAAGAAAAGTCTTTAAATTCCTGTAATAATAGGGAAAAAATCCTATTTATTTACCGGGAAGCAGCTCTCTGTGCCTGGAATGCCCCTGCTCCATCTCCAGGTGTGGATTGTAGCTGACAGTGACAGCAAAACCACCACCAATTGTTGTCCCTTCGCCAAAATTTGGGGTTTGGGGGCATTTGAGAGGGCAGCAGCTCCGATTCCACCGGTATTCCTGGCAAAGCTGGATTTCCCTCTACCATGCCAGTTCTGGGAATTGTCACCCTTGTTCCCTGGGGATTTTTGGGGGTGATCTGAGGTTCCCTGCCAGCCACGGCCTTGGGATGCTCCGGGTTCCCTTCCCAAGGGAGAGTGAGAATTTATTGCTGCCATATCAGTGTCACTGGGGTGTCATCGGGAGCCAAACGAGGGGGTTTGGGGTCTCCAGCACACCCCAAAATAGACATAAGAACCCCCCAGAACAGTCCATCCCGGGGGCTCTGCTGGGCTCTGCAAAGGCCACCAGAGGTGACACCTGCCCCGAGGACCAGCAGGTCCTCGGGGACACGGCCAAAGGATATTCTGGTGGACGCAGCACCGACCCCCCTGGTTGGGGTTTGCTGCCCACCCTAAACCTGCCAGGACCTGGACTGGGGGGCACCCTTGGGCTGGGGTCACCCCTCTGTAGGGAAAAACCAGGGCCCAGTGGTCCCTCACAGCTGTCGCACCCCCACCTCTGCAGGGACAATCCCTCTTCTGTCCCGGACAGCGGGATTGAATCCATCTATGGGGCAGGGGAAAAACGCCTGGGAGATCTCCAGTCCCGCGTGGGGGGTCCCCTGTGTGGCTGGAGGGGCTCCTCCCAGACATGGGGGATTCTCTTCCTCACCCCTGGGGAATTCTGACACCTGGAGAACTCTCTTCCTCGCCCCTGGAATATTCTCTTCCTCACCCCCGGAGGGTGCTCCCCCGGCTCTGCCGCACCCACCCGCCCCACCTGACGCACATCCGACACCCCCTCGCTCCTCTTCTCCTCCAGACAGCCCCACGCAGCGAGAAGCGCTCCCTCTCCCCGCCGAATCCCGGGAAGTCGCCCCTTACCTGGTCCCGCAGGCGCTCCTGCTGCCCGCGCAGCGCCAGGGCGTGCTGCGGGTATTTGCTCTTCAGGTGGTCCATGAAGGCGTCCCGCTTGCGCTCCATCTCCGTCTTCTGGAGGCCGGTGAGAGCCTCCAGGCTCTGGGCGGCGATCACGGTGTGCCGGCGCTCCGAGGTGTGCACCAGCCCCACGTTGGAGAAGCGCCGGGTGCCGTTGCCCAGGGTGCGGTACTCCCGCGGGTACTCGGCATCGTCCGCGGAGATCATGTGCGAGCTCGTCCTGTCGGGATCTGCGCGGGCAGCGGGAGAGCACAGCGGGGTCAACGGAGCGCCCCGGCAGCGAGGCACAGGGTGAGGGCTGGGATTTGGGGCTGGGGAGGGGGATTTCAGCAAGGAGCGATGGCAGAACCTTGCTGGGAGTGGGATCATCCTTCTGTGGGGTGCATGGAGTGGGATCATCCCTCAGGGGGTGTCCGGGGGAGGCCGTGGGTGCCGGGCTCATGCCCCTGCGGTGGCAGCGCTGTCCCCGCTTCCGGACATGCGGCAGGAGAGGAGGGGACAGCGGGGATGGAGGGGCCGCGGGCCGCGAGGGGAGGGGGTGCAAGGGCTGTGATCCCACCAAACCCGCCACGGTCGGAGCGAAACGGGGACAAAACAGCTCTGGGTGACTGAAAACAGCACAGACACAGGGCAGGGACACGGCTCCGGAGCACGGACATACGGGGGACACGGGGGACACGGGGCACACGGACACAGGACAGAGCGAAAAGAAAATGAAATCAGGCAGGGTAGGAGGAGGGTCGTATGTGCTGGCACTGTGCTGGGGGGTGCAGGCTCCCCACGTCCTGTCAGAGACCCCAGCGGGGGCTCAGTCCCCGTCCTGCAGCCGCTGCTCTCAGGGGCAGTCCGGCCCGCAGGCACCAAACCCGGGATCTCTGGGATGCTCTGCCTTATTCCAGCCCCTTCCCGGAGTTCGGCCCAGCCCCGGGACAGCAAACCCGGGATCTCTGGGATGCCCTGCCTCGCCCCAGCCCTTCCTGGGGCTCAGCCCAGCCCGGGCAGGCAGGGGACGGGGCAGCGGGACAGACAGAGGGCCCCACGCGCAGGGAGGTGACAGGGACTTGTCCTTTCGCTAATAACTCGTTCAGCGCAAGCTGGGATTTGACTTCCAGGGAAGCTGAAAGAGGCGATGGATGCCTGGAAGTCCCCGCACGCTGCCAGCGCCTGGCACCGCCTCGGTGGCCGCAGTACGAGGCCCCCCCGCAGCCCTGGCTCCTGCCCAGCCCCGTGCCCGCTGCGGGGCAGCTCCGGGACCCGGAGTGTCACCCCAAAAAGCCGCTTTGGAGGGTCTCACGCCATCACAGCCGCTATTCCTCGGCCTTGGACTGGTGCCAGCCTGGCCCGAGGCCACGAGGCTGGCTTTGCCACCACCACTGATGAATTTTGCAGCGCGTTCCGCGGGGCTTCGCCGTGCTCAGCCTCCCCCTCCTGCTCCCCTTTTAACCTTGATCCATAATTCATTTCCTGCTTTTCCCTCCCGTTAAACAAATCATGACAAGGGTTTTTTACCTTTTCCCTCAATAATTTATCAGCCCAGTAGGTCAGTTTGATATCAAACTAATATAAAGCGTTATCAGCGGGGCCACGGATGCAATTCCACCGCTCAAGGTCGCACAGGCGGCTTTGCCACGAACCCAGTGGGGACATCACGCGCTCCTCAAACGCCACGGGGACATCCCAAAGCGTTCCCTCCTCCAAAAAACCACCGGCGCAGCTCCCGTCCCCCACAGCTCCGTCACTGAATGTGACCTTGGCCGGGTTGTCACCTCCTTTTCCCAGAAAACGGAGGTGGAATGTGGGAAGAGCTGAAGATCCCTTCCCTCCCTCGCTCTGCCAGGTCCCCGTGTCACCGGGGAGGTGACGGTGGCACCTCCACAGAGCCAAACACCCCAAATTCCCCGGGGGAGGTGCCTGAGGGGACCCTGATGGCAGAGGCAACACCGCAAGAGCATCGCCCTGAGGTCACAGCAGCTGCCAAATTCCAGTCCTGATGGGAAATCTCGATGGAGCAGTTTGTCCTGACATCCCAGGATACCCAGGAGCTGCCTGCCCCTTTCTCCGCTCCCGTGACAGCCCCACAACCCACGTTCCTCACCGGGAAGTGCTGATTCAAGGTGGAAAACGCCTTCCCTGCCTCAGCCGCTCGCCCCAGCACCAGGTCCGTGACCCCAAAGTGGAAATTTGGGCAGGAACTGCACCCAGTACCCAACACTGGAAAAGCTCTGGAGCACCCTCGGGATCAGCCAGGATGCTGCTCTGGACGCGGGGATCAGAGTCGGGGCCACCCCCGGTGAAAAGTGCCCTGTGTGCTCCAAGCCCACCAAAACAATCCCTGAGGAATGCTGGGTTCTGAGCGCCACAAAACTCCCAGATTTCTCTCATCCCATGGGAATTGCGCGGCCGGGGACAGGGATGAGGCGCTGCCTGCCAGTCGCAGCTGCAGCAGAGCCAAGGCTGGCAGGAAGGAGCTGCAGCTCCTCTCCCTCCTGGAGCCAGAGGAAGCTGCAGGGACGGGGATTTTTGGGGTGAGAAAGGGATTTGTTCCCCGCCACCACCTCCCGGAGCCTGCTCCAGCCCCTCTGCAGCAGCTCCGGGCAGAGGCCGCGTTCTCAGCTCCTTCCCGGCCTCTCCCGCTCCTTGATCAGCATGCAGCTCCTCGCTCCCTAATTACACGTTCCAGGAGCGGAACGCGCCAGCTCCTCCGCTCGCCCGCTCGAAGGTATGGTGTCAGGGAGGGTCAGGGAGGAGCCGGATCCCCTCAGGGGCTCTTCCACCCCCGGCTGCGCCGCATCCGCTGCTGCCGGGTCCATCCGAGGAGGATGAAACGGCCACGACCCCACAACATCACAAATTTTGTGATCCATGAACCCCTGCGAAGCAAGGGGAGGAAAAGCCACCACAGCCACGTGCGCTGGCCTCATGTCAGCCACCCCTGCACTCCAGAGATGCCACCCGCAGCGGGCAGGACTGGTCCCGCAGGGAAACAGCCAACAGCTGCAGTGAAGGGGGCTTTTGGGGAAAGGGAGCTGAAAACCTTCACGGTCAGACTGGAGGAAAGGGTGTTAATCCTTCCCTCCTGGGGATAATTCCACCTCAAATCCCCCACAAAGTTTTTTTTCTGCTCCTCCAGCAGTTCAGGAATGCAGCGGTACCCACACGGCCACAAGCAGATCCCTGGAAAGTGGTTCCCGAGGCTGCTTCCAAGTAGGTCACTGGGGTGGCAGAGCCGCTGGCCAGAGCCTGCCCGAGCTGCTCAGCCCAGCCCAGCCCAGCCCAGCCCAGCCCAGCCTAGCCCAGCCCAGCGGGACATCCCTGTGGGGCATGTCCCCCACACGGGGACCGTCCCCTCGCTTACCCGCGGGCGCAGCGCGGCTCCCACGGCGGCCGGGCAGCGGCTCCGGGGGGCTGGAGTGGGCAGCGCTCCGCTCCGCGGGGGCTGCGGGCGGCTCCTTGGCCGGGCGCAGGGCTCCCACGACGGCCAGAATGCCGCGGTAGATCCTGGCCAGCCCCTCTCCGAGCAGCGGGAGGTTGAGGGAACGCGGTTCTCTTTGTCGATTCATCCACCCATAGTCCCCACCTGCCAGCAGAGGTGACACCCGGGCCGGGGCCGGAGCCCCGGGCTGCTAGCAGGGCACGGCCATGGTGTCCTTCCCGGGAAAACAGGGATACCGGAGGCACCGGTTTAGGTGCTAATCTTCAGGAACGGCGTTGGCAGGAGCTCCTGGGGAGCTGCTGAGAGACAGGACAGGGAAAGGCCCCCAAAACCTCCCCGGTGCTGCCGCAGGAGCTACCCCGCGGGAGCGGCTGCGGGATCCGGCTGGGATCCCCCCCCTGCCAGCGGCTCGGCGGGGTTTTATCATCCAGAGGAATCTCTCAAACACAGTTTATTACTGCAGTCCCATAAATCTTCATGAAGGCAGCGAAAGCTCCGCGCGGGTCGCGGGAAGCGGCGGCAGTCAGCGGAGCGTGAAAAACCGGCCGAGAAAGCGCTCGCACAAAAAGGGTCGAGGGGAGGGGAGGCGGGGAGTGCATTTGGGGAGAGAGGCAGCCGGGAGGGTGG
The DNA here is from genome assembly GCA_013399455.1 of Anthoscopus minutus. Classification (NCBI taxonomy): domain Eukaryota; kingdom Metazoa; phylum Chordata; class Aves; order Passeriformes; family Paridae; genus Anthoscopus; species Anthoscopus minutus. Next base: position 146,656 of record VWYI01035466.1, read on the forward strand.
AAGCCCCTCGGAGCGATGCGGCTTCCCCGCGCCCGGCCATTAGCGCAGCCGGAAGAGCGGGATGCTCCCGCTTCCTCCCGGAGGCTGCACTGCCGCACTGCCCGGCACCCAGCGAGCCTGCCCGGCACCCGGAGCCCTGCCCGGCGCTAACCCCTTCCCTGCCGCGCTCCCGGGGGTGGGAGGAGGGTGGGGAGAGTGGGGGGAGCTCCTGCGCCGCGCAGTTTAACTCGTGAGGTGCTGCAGAGCCGGCCCTGGAAATGCGCGCCCTACCCGAGTCAGGCCTGCGGATGGAGGGAGCTGGGAAATGGGGGAATTCTGGAGTTGTTTGAGGGGGAAAAATCAGCCAGATCAAATCGCCGCCACGGGCAGGGAGATTCAACCACTCCAGGTGGCTCAGAGTCACCGTCCGAGCCATTTTCACCTGTCCCTGGCTCAGCCACCTTCGTGTCCACTCATTTTGGGATGGTCAAGCGCCTTCCAGGACCCACTCTCACACCCAGGAAGTGCTGGGAGCTGCCCAGGTGCTGAAGTTCTCCAAGGAAACCCGTGCTGAGAAGCAGGGACAAGGCAGGTGACGCCGGGGGACACCAGTGACCCCCAGTCCTGCCACCGCCATGTCCCCGACGGGTCCAACCCTGGCCAGGTCTGGTCACTTAAAGTCAATTCCCAGAGAATTCCAGCTTTGTTTTGGGCCAAGCCTGTGGGTTCTGGGAATGCCGGGAACAGGGCAGACCCAGGGTCCATCCCAGGACGGGAATGTGCAAGTGAGGGCACTGCAGGGTGTCCTTGTCCCTCTCACAGCTACACAGGAGCGAAAGTTGACAGCGACTGGCATGAAAATTCCCCACCCTCCCCTTCCTCCGGGCTCACGGAGCGGCCACCAAATCCCCTGGGAAAAGCCAGGTGACGCGAAGGCCACCCGCAGGGGACCGTGAACGCCCAGCAGGGGACAAACCTCCGCATAATGTCCCTTGGGATGCGGGAATTGTTCTCAACCCTCATCCCCCCCTTCCCAAGGATTCCTGCCCGGGATCAGCCGGAGGCAGCGGGCTCCCCGCCGTGCCTTTCACTCCCAAATCCCAGCGGAACGGCGGAAAATTAAACACTCCCCCCACCGCCACCGTTCCATTGGGAACTTCCCAGGCAAGACCCCACAGAGCCACGACTGGCCTTGCTCGGGGGCACCGTGCCCGCTCCCGGCGGCAGTCCGGATTCTCTGGGTGAAATCCTGGGATCCTGCACGTTCCCAGCCCCGAACGCCGCCTCCTCCCTGCCCGCATCCCACAAATTCCCACATCGGAGCTGCGCCGGGACACGGAGCTCGCCCCAAGCCACTCCCGGTTGCACCCGGAGGAGCCCAGCTGGCATCTCCCGGTGACACTGCCCTGCCAGGCGGCTCCTTCTCTTTGGAAAAACCAAAGCCACCGGATAAATCTTGCATGTCACTTTTCAGAGCCCAAACCGAAGGGAGAAATCCCATCTGGCCGGCCCTGGAAAAAGCAGCCGCCACTTTTTCCCACCTCTCCGGGTGTGATCGCGCCCACGCGCGCACATGGAGACGGGAGACGAGTTCACCTCCCAAGATCCCGGGAATCCAGTGCCAAGGGAAGGGCCGGCACACCTGAATGCTCGCTTGGAGCCATGCAGGAAGGAGCAAGCCGAGGAAAAATGAGGGGCAGAGGGTGGGAAGGACAAATTCCATTTAAGAGAGCCGGGAAAATCTTCCCGTTGCCCTCGGCAAATCAAGGAGAAATGAGGAACAGAGGGAATGAGGGAAGGACAGATTCCAGGTGGGAGAGCTGAGAAAATCTTCCTGCTGCCCTCGGCTCCCTGTCCGGCCGCTGGCTGGAGGCTGAGCCGGCGGCATTCCTGGCGCATGGAAAACTTCCCTGCCCGGGTCAGAGCTGCAGGGAGGAGGAGGGGGAGGAGGATGGAGCCCTGCGTGCCCCGGCAGGAGTGGCATCCTCGGCTGGGGACGCGCCAGCAGCTTGGAGACACGGGACAAAAATAACGGAGAGGCGCGGATGGCCAGGGCCGCGCTCTTCACGGCTCATACAGAAGCCGCTTTGTGAGCTCGTCCCTCACCCCCGCGGCACAGTCGGGACCTGGTAGCTGCGATGGGAATAGCCCGAGCCCGGGGATCGCCCTTGGGAGACGGAAACTGAGGCAGGGGAGAGAGTGACACGGGTCCGGCTGCGGGTGGCGGTGCTGAGAGGGGAGGGGGTCAAACCCAGGGTGGGAGCAGGGGGGAAACACCGTCGAAACTGAAAGGAGCCGGAGGATTTTGGATGCCAGGGCTTTGGCTTCCGGCAGGCTTGGTGCGGGGCGGGCGCGGGTGTGGGGCCGTGACTCAGCTGTGGGGCCATGACTCATTCGCTGTCTGTGGGGAAGCAGAGCCACCTTCCCCTGTGATCCCGGCCCCCCCGATCGTCATCTTGCCAGAAGAAGCCTCTGGGATGAGCCCAAGGCAGCAGCAGGACCCGGATCCTGCAGCCCCCATCACCCTCTCGCCTGTGTCTCCATCCCATTTCCCCTGGGAAATTCTGGGAATTTTACTGCTGAGAGAACCCTCCCTGCTCTGAGGGGATTCCCAGCGCTGAGCAGTGCCACGGCTCGGGGTCACTTCCTGGACACGGCTGTCACCTCCCCACCCTGGCAAACCAGTCTCAGCCCGAATCCCAGATTCCTGACTTGAGCTGTCCAAGAAAATTGCTCTGGGAATCAATTCCGATTGATCAAGCACCGGAAAAGGGAGAAGCTTCTTCCTCCAGACACCGAATTGATGGTTCCTGTCTGCCCAGAGCGGGGCAGTGAGCTGGGAGGGGGCAGAAGGGGACTGGGATCCTGGTGGATCCTGGTGGGAGGAAACAGCCCCAAAACAGCGCTGGATGTGGCAGAGGGCAGGGAAGGTGTGAAGCCATGAGCAAAACTGCTCCAGGGCTGGATGGAGGGAGGGATGGATGGATGGGTGCAGGGATGGATGATGGGACAGACAGGGAAAGATCAGGAGTCTCTGGCTCCAGCCTTTCCCGACTCCCAAGGTTTGCTGGGATGAGCCAGGACCTCATGCCAGGGTTTGGGATTTGGTTCTGATCTCAGCTCTGAACAGGCAGAGCAAAGGGCAGAGGCTGGAGAGCCCACAGAGCTGAGCAGGGGTGAGGAAGGGCTGGGAGGAGGAGGAGGAAGGGGAAGAGGAAGGGGAGGAGGGGCTGGAGGGGACACATGAAGACCAAAAATCAATTCCCTTGATAAGACACCAATGAAGCTCCTAAACACATCAAGACCTCCACAACCACAGAATCCTGGAATGGTTTGGGTGGGAAGGGACCTTAAATCCCACTCAGTGCCACCCCTGCCATGGCAGGGACACCTCCCACTGTCCCAGGCTGCTTCAAACCTGGCCTGGCCTGGGACACTTCCAGAGATCCAGGGGTAACCACAGATTCTCTGGGAATTCCAGCCCAGCTCCTCCCCATGCTCACAGGGAAGAATTTCTTCCCAAAATTCCATCCAAACCCCATTGCTTCCATGACAGGAGGAATGGGAAGGAGCAGCAGAGGGAACTGTGACTCTCCAGCCTGGCCTGTGGCCACCAGCAGCTGCCAGGGCAAAGCCCAGACCTGGGCACGGAGCCTTGGGCATCCCAAATCCTGCTCCAGGAGGGATAAATCCTCATAGGGAAGGCACAAGGGTAAAAATCCAAGCCAAGCCCAAGGCATTTCCAACCCTCTGCCCCACGAGTCTCCAAAGGACTCAATTCCGTGAGGGAACACTCGGGAAGGGAATTTTTCCTGGCTTGGAGGGTTTGGGACCATGGCAATCCCACAGCCATGCTCAGCCCAGCCCCATCCTTGGCATAGGGAACCCAACTCACCCAAATCTTGGCTCTGCCACCCCCAGGATGGGCTCAGAGCCCATCCCAGAGCTTGGCAACTCTGTCCACGGCACTGAGCCCTGATCCTGCATCTTCCAGGCAGGATTTGAGTGGCACTGCCCATTTGGGTGGCTCCTGCTGGGAGGTGGGCACTGCCAGGCGTGGGAGAAGCTGGGAAAAGCTGGGTGGGTGTCCCGGCGGGGGCTCGGGAGGCCGGGGGTGCTCCTGGCGGGGGTGTGGAGAACAGACCCCATTTCTGAGCGCACAGGTAGCACGTTGGTGGTTGGTCACCGGCTGCCGTGCCAGCCCAGTTAGTCACAGCTCGTTAAAAATCAGAAATGCTGGGGAAAAAATATCTCAGAGCCGTGGCTGAGGCCTCCGAGATGAAGGAAAACGTGCTTGGAGATGGAAAACACGGGGTGAAATCCTGCAAGGATTCGCCGTCAGCCTGAGCAGCCACGGGACAGGGACGCTGCGGGGACATGTGACACATCCCCCTGTCCCCAGGGCACAGGGACACTGAGCTGCTCCCTCAGGGCTGGGAGCACATCCCACCGCGAGACGCTGCGGGTGACACGAGGACAAGGCCACCGCTCTGTCCCAAGGGCAGATGGCACCCCTCGTCCCTCTGAGCAAACCCTGCTGTCGCCTCCTGTTCCCTCCTGCCGTGCCGGGCACATCGGGGGCACGGCCACGTCCCCCCCGCCCGCCGCCTNCCACCTGTGAGGGGCTGGGAGCATCCGCAGGCCACACCGGCCATCAGCTGCTGGGCAGAGCTCACTTGTGTGAGATCCTCAGGCCACCCCAGAGCCCACCTGTGGGGGGCTGGGACCATCCTCAGGCCACTCCAGAGCCCACCTGGGACCGACCCAGCCCACACCATCTGTCCCTTTCAGTGGCAGAGCCCACCTGTGAGGGGCTGGAGCCATCCCCAGGATACCCCAGAGCCCCCTGTGAGGGTCTGGGACCACCCCCATCCCACACCATCCATCATTCCCAGGGCAGAGCTCATCCTCTGGCGCCGGCGTCCCCCGGGGCCTGCGGTCCCCGCACTCCCCCATCCCCACGTACTTCCCGGTCCATACCCACGAGCAGCGCTGGCAGCCGGTGGTCCCCGGGCTCGCTGGCTCTGCCCGGCTCCCGCAGCCTCGCCGCGGCTCGGGGGGAAGCTCCGGGGAGAGGCTTTGCCCAGCGAGGCAGCATCGCGGCGGCGCGGGGGGAGCAGGAGGCGGCTCGGAGTGCGGCTCCCGGATCTGCGCGACAAACACGCGCAGCTCATCGCATCTGTTTAAGCCGGGCCAGGCATGGTCTCGCTGATCACTTTGGCATTTAAAGCCGCACGCCAGGCCCGTCAGGTCGGCTCCTAGCAGCCAGACCGGGCAGCGCTGGCTGCTGCTGCTGTTGGTGAAGCGCGGGATGGACTCGTTAACAAACGCGCGAGCGGGGACGGTCACACCGACCTGATCGCGCAGCTCTGACCTCGCAACCGTGCGGCGGCTGTCACCCCACATCCAGCGCCGCCACTGTCACCCCACATCCAGCGCCGCCACTGTCACCTCACAGCCAACGCCGAGTCCTCCGCGCCGGGGAGCGGAGCCGCAGCGAGGCTGGGCGGGCGCGGGCGCTGCCGAGCGCTCCCCGCTCCTGTACCCGCGCTAGCGAGGGGTTCCCAGGGCCGCCTCCATGGCCGACATTCCCTGTTCCCCTTCCTCTGCCAGCTCCCATCACTTCCCCTCACATCCTGTCCCTGCCTGGCAACTTTTCCCCCCGTTCCCGGTTTATCCCTCCGCTCTCTCTGCTCTGATTCTCGCTGTTTTCGGCCGTTCCTGAACTCCCTGTGGGTCCCCCGGGGAATTTTTTTTTTTTTCCCCTTCCATTGGAAATGTCAGCGTGCCCCCTCAAACGCATCACATGGGCAGGGCGCCAGCAGCCGGGCAGTGCCATCAGCACCCGNCACGAGGACAAGGCCACCGCTCTGTCCCAAGGGCAGATGGCACCCCTCGTCCCTCTGAGCAAACCCTGCTGTCGCCTCCTGTTCCCTCCTGCCGTGCCGGGCACATCGGGGGCACGGCCACGTCCCCCCCGCCCGCCGCCTCCCACCAGCGCCAGTCAGAAGCTGCCCAGGCAGCGGGGTTTAGTCAAGCAAAAGGAGGGCAGCAGCAGCTGCCTGCAGCCTTGCACCTTCTCCCCCTCCTCCTCCTCTTCCTCCTCCTCCTCCTCCTCCTCC
>VWYI01035466.1:152915-165503 GCA_013399455.1 Anthoscopus minutus
GCCACACCGGCCATCAGCTGCTGGGCAGAGCTCACTTGTGTGAGATCCTCAGGCCACCCCAGAGCCCACCTGTGGGGGGCTGGGACCATCCTCAGGCCACTCCAGAGCCCACCTGGGACCGACCCAGCCCACACCATCTGTCCCTTTCAGTGGCAGAGCCCACCTGTGAGGGGCTGGAGCCATCCCCAGGATACCCCAGAGCCCCCTGTGAGGGTCTGGGACCACCCCCATCCCACACCATCCATCATTCCCAGGGCAGAGCTCATCCTCTGGCGCCGGCGTCCCCCGGGGCCTGCGGTCCCCGCACTCCCCCATCCCCACGTACCCCCCGGTCCATACCCACGAGCAGCGCTGGCAGCCGGTGGTCCCCGGGCTCGCTGGCTCTGCCCGGCTCCCGCAGCCTCGCCGCGGCTCGGGGGGAAGCTCCGGGGAGAGGCTTTGCCCAGCGAGGCAGCATCGCGGCGGCGCGGGGGGAGCAGGAGGCGGCTCGGAGTGCGGCTCCCGGATCTGCGCGACAAACACGCGCAGCTCATCGCATCTGTTTAAGCCGGGCCAGGCATGGTCTCGCTGATCACTTTGGCATTTAAAGCCGCACGCCAGGCCCGTCAGGTCGGCTCCTAGCAGCCAGACCGGGCAGCGCTGGCTGCTGCTGCTGTTGGTGAAGCGCGGGATGGACTCGTTAACAAACGCGCGAGCGGGGACGGTCACACCGACCTGATCGCGCAGCTCTGACCTCGCAACCGTGCGGCGGCTGTCACCCCACATCCAGCGCCGCCACTGTCACCCCACATCCAGCGCCGCCACTGTCACCTCACAGCCAACGCCGAGTCCTCCGCGCCGGGGAGCGGAGCCGCAGCGAGGCTGGGCGGGCGCGGGCGCTGCCGAGCGCTCCCCGCTCCTGTACCCGCGCTAGCGAGGGGTTCCCAGGGCCGCCTCCATGGCCGACATTCCCTGTTCCCCTTCCTCTGCCAGCTCCCATCACTTCCCCTCACATCCTGTCCCTGCCTGGCAACTTTTCCCCCCGTTCCCGGTTTATCCCTCCGCTCTCTCTGCTCTGATTCTCGCTGTTTTCGGCCGTTCCTGAACTCCCTGTGGGTCCCCCGGGGAATTTTTTTTTTTTTCCCCTTCCATTGGAAATGTCAGCGTGCCCCCTCAAACGCATCACATGGGCAGGGCGCCAGCAGCCGGGCAGTGCCATCAGCACCCGGATTGTCGCGCTGCCCTCCCCGTGTCCCTGGCGCGAGCTGCCGGTGCCACCTGGGGAGCTCTCTCCGTGCTGTCACCACCCCCGGGAGACAGCCCCGAGGGCCCAGGGAGCCAGCGCTGCGCGGTGCTGGGGACACCAGGATATCCCTGATGTAACCGAGCTGTCCAGCCCCGGGCACGGACACCCCGAAGTGTCCCCGCTGTCAGCCCGTGGCTGAGCCCACAGCAGCCCCGAGGGAGCTCGGGGAAGGAATTGCACCTGCTGGCTCCCAGGAGAGCCCGGCTCCAGAGGATTTGTCTCCAGGACACGGCGCTGGTCCCTCTGGACAGGTCAGTCACAACCTGGACGGAATTGACCATTCTCAAAATTCCCAGGGTGAGGAGATTACCCCGAAGGAAGGAGCAGCAGGCAGTGAAGACCCGAGCCCACTCCTCCCAAACCGATAAAACCATTCCTGCTCCAACATTTTGGGCGTTTTCTCATGATGTCACCTCCAGCGTTCCGGGAAGATACTGCCCCAGCCAAAGGAGCCCCAAGCTCACCCCACACCCACAGGGACACAGGATCCCCTTCAGTCCGGCTGCCACCCAAAAACGCTGATGCCACATGATGAAAAGCCAACTCCAAGCACAATTGGAATCTTGGGATCAATAAAGCTGGAAAAGCCCTCCAAGCATTCCCCTAGTGCTGATGTGTCACCACTAACCAGTGTCCCCAAGTGCCACTTTCACGTGACCCTGCAGGAATGGTGACTCCACACCTCTCCGGGCAGCTCTGCCGACCTTTTCCATGAATAAATTGCCCCTAATATCCAATTTAAACCTCCCCTGACACCTTTCCTGTCATCCTAAAACCACGAGGACACTCGCACCGTGTTGTCCTGTCACGCTGGAAGACCCCACCGACCTCGACGCTTCCAGCCTTTCCCGATTTCCCTCATCTTTTCCAGCACTGGGAAGAGGCTTTGAGGACTTATTTCTTAGAAATAAGATTTTGAAATCTTATTTCTAATTTCCCCATTCCCGGCGTTTCTCTCCCTGCTCTTCTGGCATCCCAAAGCTTCTTCCTGAGCCTTGACGGCTCAGATAGTGCAAGACAGGAAGATCTGGGAATTCAGGAATGCTCACATCGACTTGGATTTTCCCTGGTTTTAATGCGGGGGAAACTGAGGCACGGGTGGAGCAAGGACAGGAGCGCTCCCGATTCCCAGCCCAGGCGCAAAAGGACAAGAAGGGAGAAACTCCAGAGCCCTGAGCTCCTGACTGGAGCCTTTCCAGGCTCCCCAGCAGCCGCAGCCGTGAGTCACAGCTGGCACAGGCGGCACTCACGACACGAGAAACCTTCCCAAAAAATTCCTTCTCGTCCCAGCTGAGCTCTCCTGGGGCCGGTTCCCACACCCCACACGCACCGCGGGGGATTTTTTTCCCCCTTCTCTCCCTCACTTTGGGGCCGAGGGAATCTTTCCCCGCGCGTTTAGATCTTGTTAATAGCCAATATTATCCACTCAATATGAGGTTGATTCCTGTCTGGATGAGAGGCAGGAATTGCTAAAAAAAAAAAAAAAGCTTGGATCAGCCGTGGCGATGCAGCTGGGGCAGCAAACGGCGAGGATAGGTGACCGAGGACACGCAGCAGCGCAGGGGCAGAGCTGGGACCTTCGCTCAGGACCCGCAGCTCCAGGGAAGGCGCTCCCTGCCCCTGGAATAACTCGGGAATGGCAGGGATGTGAGGGCTAAGGGAAAAAGCTGGAAGACAAACGCGACGAGGATTAATTGTCCTTCCCGCTGATCCCTGTAAACGCGGCTGGCAGCCGCAGGGAGGGCCGGAGGATGCGGTGACCTTTTAATTGTGATTACGTTGGTGATGAGGGGGAAATGAGCCTCGCTGCGGTTCCGGAGCTGCCCGCGGATCCAGAGCTGCCACATCCCTGTCACCGACTGTCCCCGCGGTTCCCCGCTCCACAGGGATTGGAGCTGCCACGGGATGGGGGAAGGAGCCGAGGGCAGCTCTAGTGCCCAGGTTTATCCAGGGATAAATCCCGGCCAGCTTCCCCCGTGCCGGGCACTGCTGTGCCGACATAGGGACAGTCCCCAGCAGGGTCCAGCTGTCACCAGGGGAAGGGGCACCACTCCCTACTCCCTGAACCCCCCGGAAGGGAAGGAAACGCCTGGCTTTGAATCCAAATGTCGCTTTTCCCCCTGCTTACGGCTTTCCCAAGGCAGTGACTTCCTAGAGCTGGCAGGGTGGTGACAAAGGTGTCACCTCACTGCTGGTGACACCGCTGGAGCCGCGGCGTCCATGAGGCAATTCCCAGGAAAAAGCCGCTAAAAGCAGCTCCTACACTTCGGGGTGAGACATCTGCATTCACACCTGTGCTCCCAGACACGATTTTGCTCTCAGCAGCTCCCGGGGAGCCGCTTCCAGCCCCTGCCGTGCTCGCGGGGTGAAGATGCTCCGCTCACTCCCTGCTCCATTCCCCGCTCCATTCCCGCTCCTGGCTCTTTCCTCCACACCCCAGCCCCTCCCGCGGTGAATCCCGGAGCTCCTCAGAGCTCACAAAGCCCCCGGAGCAGCACAATGAGGCCTCGCCGTGCCCCGGCTCCGCTGGCGGCGGTTGGGATGGGAACAGAGGGACAGTCATGGATCGGGAATCCTGGCGCCTTCCCGGAGCTGGTACAGACAGCGGGGCTTTGTGCCCTCCGTGCCCGGGCAGCGCGGAGTCTATAGAGCAATATTCGCACAGGCGGTGCTCTCGCCCAGGGGCACAGAGGGGCCTTTGTGTCACCAGCACGGCCACAGAGATCGGGGACAAACTGAGCTCTGCGTCTGGGAGGGGGATGTGCCACGCCAGGGATGCTCCGGAGGGGTTATCCAGGAGTGCATGGAAGCTGGAAGTTCAACAAAAGCTCGGCCGTGCTGCAGGTGGTTGGATCAGGCCATGCCCAGCACAGCTCAGGACGGGGTGGTGGTGCCAGGTGGGAATGGATGTGCCCATCCCATCCATGTGGGATTTGAGCTTTTCCCGCCGCCGTTGGTCCGCCTGTCCTCGTGAGGACAGACAGACAGACAACCTTTCCCGGCTGTCCGTTTGCTCTGGGAGCAGGAAGGGGCTGAAAAGGAGACGAGGACAGCACTGGGAGTTGCTGGGAAATCAGAGCCTGGTCAGAAAACGTTTCCCCAAATTCCTGCCCCTCGCGCCACGACCCCAATCCCTGCGCCGGGAAAAGCCACGTCAGGACACGAGCTGCGCTCCAAGCCTGCTGGGACAGTGACAGCGGGACAGGCAGGACGCCCCTGACCCAACCCCAACCCTCGCCGGGTCACGAATGGGAAAAATCCCCTCATCCAGGCGGGCAGGAAAACCTTTTCCACTCGGAGGCCGTGAGTGCCGCTGTCGCTGTCGGCAAGAAACCGAGTTGAGCGGCAAAAAAAAAACTCCTCAAAGACCTTTTGGCACCGCGCGGCTCCGAGCCTTTCACAGCTGAAGGGCCAGGAAATGTGGATCCCGCTCAAACCCAGCCAAGTGACGGCTGATGAGCTCTCAAATCGCACAAAAAACCTCCTCAAAGCCCGAGCAGAAGCCGGAGGTGTCGAGGCAGCTCCGGGGATGGCTCAGCCTGCTCGGATCTGCGGCACAGGCTGCGGGCAACATCTGCCACGCCTGGCATCGCCCTCCGCGCTGGCAGCGCCCGGCACCGCTCCCAGACGGGAGCTGCCAAGCGGTGCCAGGTGGAGCCGAGGCAATTTTGGCACTCGCAGGTCCCCTCCAGCCTCCCACGGCCCCGCTCGCATCCCAAGCTGTTCCCGCGGCCGCCCCGGCACCCTCTGGATCAGTCCGTGGATTTGGGGCTTTGCTCCCCAGCTGGTGACGGAACCCAGCCCCTCCTGGAGAAGCGGGAAGCGAGAATTTGTTCTCTGAAGACGAGCGGAGCCTGGCACAGCCTCCCGGGGCTGCAGCAACACCTCCGGGGCCCGGCTGGCGCCCGGCGCGCCCGGCGCCCACCGGCTGCACCCGGCGCCCTGGCACAGCCCCAAATCCCGCTGCTCCAGAACCTTTTTTCCTTTTCCTTTGCTCACTTTGCCCAGCGCGGAGGCGCGGATCCCGCTCGAGTCGGCCGCAGGATCAGGATATGTGCCCAGTTCTGCCTTAAAATATCCCCAAAATCCACCCTCGGGAGGTGGAATGGGAAAAGAGCCAGGAGCAGCTGCGGCAGCGCTGGATGCAGGGCTCAGGCCAGGAAGGAGATTCCAGTTTTGGAGAGAGGAAAAGCCTTAGCAAGGGCAGCGGCTGGGGTCTGGGGGCACAAATCCTCTCCTCACGGAGCTTTGGGATCATTGGAAGGATCCCAGGAGGGCTTGGGATGGAGAGGACCCTAAGGGTCATATAATTCCCACTCCCTGACATGGTCAGGGACGCCTCCCACTATCCCAGGCTGCTCCAACCTGGCCTTGGACATTTCCAGGGATGAAGCAGCCGTGGATTTTCTCACCTTTTAGAGCAGGGAGATCCCAAAATGCCGCAGGAGAGGTCCAGGACTCCTCAAACCTCCTGACTGTGCCACTGACTTTTCCAGACTGTCGTTGTCCCTGCTTCGAGGACACAAGCTGTAGGATGGAATAAATCTAGGGGGTCACTCTGACCCCTGGGAGTTTCTCCCACCGGGACCATCCCACTCCAGGGATGCTCCTAGAGAGCCAAACCTCACCTGGCTTTAAAAACTCCTTTTTTTTTTTTTTTTTTTTTTTTTCCTCTGGATTTAACCATTTCCACGGCCTTAAAAAAAGCCCCAGAAATCCCGGGGTTCTTCCGGGAGTTTTGGCAGCTCCCAACTCCATCCCCTGGGGAGCCCCCAGCAGGTTTCACCTCACCTGGGGCAATTCTGCTCTTCTTCCAAAGGCAGCCCCGGGATTTCAGTCAAGTCCGGAGTTGCTGCCGGTGCCAAAATCAGCCATTAAATGGCATTTCCCGATCTCTCCGTTTATATCCCCGCGCTCTTTGCCCGTTTGGAAACCGCAGGAGGGAGCGATTTAAAGGCATCCGAGAGCAATTCTTAAATTAACGATTTACAAATGGCTTAATTGAGGTCCTGCTCTGGCCCTTTGAAGCGGAGAGGTTCTGAATCATTGCTATTTGTTGGGTTTTATTGTGAATTTCGGACTCTGGGCTCCCATAAAAGCTTTAAAACCTCGCCCCGGGCTGGGAGTTGTGGTTTAAACTGGGCACGATGGATGGGGGTGAGGAAGCAGGAATTGGAGAAAAAAATGGGAGAGGGAAGTAAGAAATGAGGGAGCTGGGGGATGTTCACAGTCCTCCTGGGGAATTTCTGTGGCTTTGTATAAGGATTTTGCACTGATAAAAAGAATTTGAGGTATTTGGAGGATGGGGCACCTCAGCCCTGTCGGGATCCGCACTGAAAGTAGGAATTTGGGGGTTTATGGATGAAACAGGAGTTTGGATAAGGCTTGGAGGAAGCTGGGATGCTGGGAGGTGGCCCTGTTCGTGGCAGGGGGTGGGAATGGATGGACTTGGAGGTCCCTTCCAACCCAAATCCTGCTGGGATTCCAGACCTTTATAGATGCAAGTATCGCTGCTGCTCTTCCTTTACAGATGGAGAAATAGACCTGGGAGGGGATTTGGGGAAGAAATCCCTCCCTGTGAGGGTGGAGAGGGGCTGGGATGGAATTCCCAGAGAAGCTGCGGCTGCCCGTGGGTCCCTGGAAGTGTCCAAGGCCAGGCTGGACGGCACTTGGAGCCGGCTGGGATGTGGGAGGTGTCCCTGCCTGATGGGATTTAAGGTCTTTCCATCCCAAACCATTCCCTGATCCCTGATTCCCACAAAGAGCCCATTCCCCACCAACACCGCTGACCCTGGGTATGGGGCTGACACCGTTGTTCTCCCACTTTTCCCAAAATCCATCTCCCCGCAGCGCAGGAGGGGCTGGAGAGGCACTGGGAAGGAGTGGAAGGACCGGGAGGGGATGGACGGCACCGGGAAGGAATGAAGGGGCCGGGAAGGGCTGGAAGGCTTCGGGAGGGGATGGAAGACACCGGGAAGGGCTGGAAGAGACTGGGAAGCGCTAGAAGGAACCGGAAGAAGGCACCGGGAAGGGCTGGAAGCCTCCAGAAAGGGCTGGAAGCCTCCGGGGAGGAATGGAAGGCACCGTGAGGGAATGGAAGGCACAGAAAATGGCTGGAAGGCCCTTGGAGGGGATGGAAGGTACCAGGAATGGCTGGAAGCTCTCTCAGGCAGCCAAGGCCGCTCCCGTCTGCTCCAACTCCTCTGCTGGCGCTCTAATTGCGGCACATCAGACGGTAATTATAGGTGCGGTAATTATAGGTACAGCTCTGACGCCGCAGCCGTCAGGCGGCTCTGGCAGGAGCTGCGGGCGCCCCGCGGGGAGCCGGGGCCGCATCCTCTCCCCCCGCTGCCGGCTCTATTTTGGGGATATCTCGGCGCTGTCCCGGCCCCCGGACACCTGCTCACCCCGCAGGATAAGCGCCGGCCCCATCCCGCTCTCCGCCGTGGAAAAGCGGCCCCTCGGGCTCCCGGGGCTCCAGGCCGCTGGTCCCTGCGGAATTTCCACCCGGGAATTATTTGCACCGGGGAATTTTTACCGAGAGCTTCTACCGAAATTCCCAGCGGGAAGGGTCTGGGAGCGACCCATGGCTGTGGGGAGAGCAGGCAGGGGAGCAGTGGGGACCAGCGAGGGTGGCCAGCATCCAGCGGGGACACCAAACAGCTTCAGGGAGAAGGAGGATGGGGATGAGGAAAAGGATGATAAGGAGGATGAAGAGGATGAGGAGGATGAGGATGCCGCCGGTTGTTCCCCGATTTTAGAAGAGGGGGAGGAAGATGCCCGCGGGGGGAGGAGCGGTAATTGTGATAATTGTAATTAAAAGGCACTGGAGCCGCTGGGAACATGGAGCTGCAGAAAAGCTTTGGCTCCGTGAGTGATCCCCGCTGGAAGAGGAATACAGCGGAGCCGGCCGGAGGGAGTGCCGGGAACGGGACAGGGGAGTGGGGGTCCGGGGCATGGGGACATTTCCATGTCCCACTGGGACGGGGACAGCCCTCCCCTGTCCCAGGGGACACTGGCACCTGAGCCACACTGTCCCCTGCTCTGGCACCTGTAGCCACCACCCCTGGCCCTGGGAAACCACGAGCATTCCCATCATTCCTACCCAGAATTCCCGGTTCATCCCATCCTGGATTCTCTCTCCTTTCTCCCCAGCTCCACCTTGCAGCAGGACTTTGGCGACAAAACCTGGGGACTTTTGGGGACAAAAGCCACCTCCACCCCCTCCCTGGCCATCTCCAATGTTTTTCCAGGCCAGAACGCCGGGATGAAAGCAGCGCCGGCTTCCTCCATGTGTTCGCAACCTTTGGGAAGGGTCAGGAGGCGCTTTGGGACCGGGAGACAAAACTCATTAACGTCCCCATTAGCGGTGGCCTCGCTGTCGCTGTCACCTCCGCCAGGACACGGCGGCGCTTTCATCCCCCCAGACAGAGGCGGAAAAGCAGACGGGAGGCAGGAAAAATGTTCCAAATGATCGGGAAAAAGGGTTTATTTCCCATCATACCCGCCCCTGATCCCACAAAAACGTCCTTCAGGATGTCACCCTGGCACTCGTGACGCAGGAGGTGCCTCCAAGCGTTTGCAGCCCCTGTTTTAGAGCTGGGGGGGAAGAGGAGTCGGGAGAAGCTTTCCTGATTGGGAAAGATTCCCCAAATCGCACAAATCCTACAAATCCTACGCCCATTCCTCTGCCGTGCTTCTTGTACTGGGTTTGACACCTCCAGGAGCTGCCTGGTCCATTCAACTCCTGGATCCTGAAGGACTATCACCACTGAATCCCAAAAAACTATCGCCACTGAATCCTGAAGAATCACCACTGATTCCCAAAAAAGTCACCACTGAATTTGAAAAACCCCTCGCCACCGAATTCCAAAAAACCATCACCATTGAATTCCAAGAAACATCACCACGGAATCCCTAAAAACATCATCACTGAATACCAAAACCCTATCACATCGAATCCCAAATTACTGCCACCACTGAATCCCTAAAATACATCACCACTGAATTCCTAAAAACCATCACCACTGAATCCCCCCAAAAAATCACCACTGAATCCCCACAAAAAAATCACCACTGAATCCCAAAGAACCATCACCACTGAATCCTGAAGGAGCAGCACTAGTGAATCCCAAAAATAATCACAACTGAATCATAAAAAAGGAGGAACACCAAGGACCCTTTTAGGAACACCAGGGATCCCTCAGGAGCACCAGGATCCCTTCAGGAAGACCAAGGATCCCTCCAGGAACACCAGGGTTCCTTTTAGGAACTCCAAAGATCCTCCAGGAGCACCAGGAATCCTTTTAGGAACACCCAAAATCTCTGCAGGATCACCAGGGATCCTTTTAGGAACACCGAGGATCCTCCAAGGCCACAAAATGCCACAAATCCACCCTATCCTCCACCAAAAGTTCAGGAAGCGACACCTCAGCCATGGATGCCAATCAAAGTCCAGGCAGGACTCCCCTAAAAACATCCCAAAAATCGAGCTCTGGGTGCTGCCCTCACTGACCACTGGCCCAGCTCCCTGGAAAGGGGCAAGGAAAGAGTGAAAATCATGGAATTATGGAAAAAACAGGGAAAAGGGGAGGACGCTGTCGGCCCCCGGTACTGACCTGGAGACTTTAAACAAAGGGAACACAGTCCTGGCTTCTTCCCGCCCGCAATTCCATGGAGCCCTGGGTAGGGACAGGAAAGGAGGAGATTCATGAATGCCCGCGGGAAATTCCAGACAGGAATTTTTTATTACTGGATTTTTTTGGTTTTTGTTTTCCCCGGGAATTTAGATGGGAGAAAGAAAGAAATTAATCAGAGCAAGCAAAACACAGCAAAAAACCCAAAATAAAAGAGCAGTGGGAAAGGGTTGGGAGCAGAACACAGATAAGGATGGGGAAGAGAGGGAAAATCCCACTGGATTCCATGGATCCCATGCATGTGGGGCTGGGAATGTTGTCCCCACACGTGGGAATTTGTTCCTGCTTCTAGGGAGGGGAATATGCCAAACCAGGGAGAGAAACATCCCAAAATAAAGAGAGGAATATCCCAAAATAGGGCAAGGAATATCCCAAACCAGGGAAGTGGAAATATCTCAAAATAGGGAAAGGAATATCCCAAAATAAAGAGAAGAATATCCAAAAATAAGGTGAGGAACATCCCAAAATAAGGATCGGAATATCCTAGAACAAGGAGAGGAATATCCCAAAAGAAGGAGGGGGATAACCCAAAACAGGGAGGGGAACATCCTAAAACAGGGAGGGGAACATCCTAAAACAGGGAGAGGAATATCTCAAACCAGAGAGGGGTATACCCTAAAACAGGGAGAGGAATATCCTAAAACAGGCAGCAGATGGACCCCAAAGATCCCATTCCACACCCGTGGGGTCCTGGGGCTCAGCTCCAGGGAAGAGTTAAGGGCATGGAAGGATAAAATAATGGATTTTTGAGGGGTCATTTTTCTGGAGAAAGGATCTTTCTACCGCAAAGTGAAGCTGTCTGGGCTCGGTGTCCTGCTGGTCCCAAACCCCAAAATCCCCTTCCCATGCCCATTTTTGGGGTCTGACCCCACAGATTCATCCTGACACCTTCCTCATGGGCCACCATGATCCCATAATGGATATGGGGGAATTTAGGGAGGGAAAAGGGGATTCACAGCCTCTTCTACCTCATGAATATAGATCCAGACCATCCCACCCATCCTGCCAGCCCCAAATCCCAAAATCCCATTCCCAGTCCCAGTTCTGGGGTCTGACCCCATTCCCCAGCACTGCTGCTGTAAACAACCATGATTCTCTAATGACTACGAGGGAATTTGACAGGGGAAGGGGATTCACAGCCCCTTCCACCCCATGGATACAGACTCAGAAAATCCCATTCCCAGTCTGCTGATCCCAAGGCATTCCACGATCCTACAAAACATCCCAGAGTTGCTCTGAGCCTCTGTTTTGGGTGACCAGGAGAGGGCAAGAGGGGACCCCACAAAATTCCCTTTTTTTGCCAGGAGAAGGGTAGAAAGTGACCCATGACCTTTCCTGCACCCCAACGCCCCCTCCCCAGAGGACTCAGCATTTCCAGGAGCGCTGCTGAATCCTTAGAACAGATAAAAAACCCAGCCAAGCCCTTTTGTCCCCATTTCCCCTGGATTTCTGGGCTGGTTTCACTCTGAAAAAGAGGGATTTTGGTAGCTCCTGGAGATGGATCCGAAACCTGGGAATGAATTTCATGCCCGGTGTGAGTAAATTGTCTCTGAGGCATCAAAAAAGCAAGGAAACAAAAACAACAAAAAGCATGGACTGCGAGTGGAAAATTCTTTGGAAATTTACTTTATTCCTTTGTTTTGATAATTGCGGAGGGATTGAATTATTTATGCCATATTTTGTATTGTGCCAGGGAAACCTGAGGGAATCTTCTTCTTCTCCCTGGCTCCCGGTGACAGCTGAGAGGTGAAAATTCGGGAATTTTAGTGGAAAAAGAGAAAGCAGGGGGTCGAACACAGCTCCTTCGGTTTTCCAGGGAGAACAGAGCCGTCCAAACCTTCCTTGGGATTTTCTAGGGAAGGGGAATGTCCCAGCTTGGATTCCCAGCTGGAATCATGAATTCCCAGGCTTTGATCTCAGCCTCACCTGCGCAGTCTCAGAGCTGGGACCTTCCCTGCGAATTCCCAAAGTTAGGATGGAGAGGAGAGAAAAGTTGGGAAAAGCTCCAAATTTTCACTCTCCGGAGTTATCTTGGTTGGGATGGGGCAGCCAAAAGTTCCCTCAAGGTCTGGGAATGCAACCCCATGGAGAATCCATCCCTCCCTGAGCTTCCCATGTGTGCCGATTCCCGGGATTCCGCAGGAACAGGGAATTTTCTTGGATTTCGAATCCCTGAGGGAGAAGCAGAGGGGCCTGGCCTAGAGCCCACCTGGGACCCTCGAAGGTGGGGATGGGGCTGCAACACCTGGGGGGGACAAACGGGAAGTGGGAATGGATTTGGGAGATTCCCGAGGGAAGGAGCAGAGCTTGGCAGGAAGAGGAAGAGGAAGAGGAAGAGGAAGAGGAAGAGGAAGAGGAAGAGGAAGAGGAAGAGGAGGAAGAGGACGACGAGGAGGAGGAAGAAGAGAAGGAGGAGAAGGAGGAGGGCAGGGAAGGCTCCATCGCGGTGTCCTTGAGAGTCCTTTGGAGGCTCACGCGGCTCGGGAAGGGCTGAAAATTCCCGACTGCTCCTGGCTTTGAGAGCCGGGTCCGCTGGGAGGGAGTGGGCAGGGAGGGGACACGGCCACACCCTGACAGGACCTGGGAAGGAGGGAAGGGAGGGAAGGA
>VWYI01035466.1:165572-187231 GCA_013399455.1 Anthoscopus minutus
GAGGGAGGGGGGGAGGGAGGGAGAGAGGGAGGGAAGTGCTGTATTTTTCCGTGCGTGAAGATCCAATGTGATACTTTTCTCACTCCCTTTCTGGAGTGGGGAGCGGGTTTATTCCCATCCCAGCAGTGAACCCAATAACATCCCGGCTCCCACTATTCCCAGTTTGGAGCTGGAATTCAGCTCTCATATTTCCCAGTTTTTTGCTGTTCCCGGATCACCGCACTCCTCCTCTGCCTCCACAATCAAAACACTTCAGCAGAAGGAGAACAACACAAACAACCCCGAAGTGTTTTTGTCCCCCCTTCCCTTTCCCTTCCCTTCCTTTTCCTCCCACCCTCCCCATCAGCTGTTGGAGATGAATCTTAAAAAAAAAATTGAAAAAAAATTCCAAACCCCATCATTTGCATGGATTCTGAAAGTGGAAAGCAAGCAGGGAGGGAGGGATAAAATAAAACCAGCTGACAGCAAAGTTTCATTGTCCCTGGAATCGGGGAGGGTTCAGCCTCAAGAGCCCTTGAGTCCCGGAGCACCTGCAGCTGGCACGGGGAGGGAGGGATGGGGTGGGAGAGGAGGGAGAGCAGCTGAGAATGCTCGTAGGGATGGATTTGGGATGTCCCCTAAGCTGGGGGGATGGAGATGCTTGCTCAGGGGTTCAGAGCCTGGATTTGTGGGTTTGGAATGCCGGAATCCCATGAAGTTTGGGCAAATAGCCTCTGCTCTTTACTCTGGGGATCTTGGAGCTGGAGATTCATGGGATCACAGAATTTCATGGGATCATGGAATGATTTGGGCTGCAAAGACCTGAAGGATCCTCTCATCCCAACTCTGTGGAGTCCTCTCATGTCAACTATGTGGGATCCTCTCATGTCAACTATGTGGGATCCTCTCATCCCAACCATGGGGGATCCTCTCATCCCAAATGTGCAGTAGCCTTCATTCCCAGCCATGGAAGATCCTCTCATTCCTACTCCCACCAGAGAAGGACCCTCAGAGCTCCATTTCCCACCTCCAGGTGAGTAAAAAATGATGACAAGAAATAGTAACAAAGAGAATAAATAGTAAATATTAAAGAGAATGAGGAGAGTTCCCATATTCAGCCACAGCTGCTGGGAAGGAGCCGAGGGAAGGAAGAGCCATCAGTGGAGAAGTCTCAGGGCCACCAGGCTGTGACAAACTGTGGCCTCTGTGCCTCCCTGACCCTCTTGTGCCTCCCTAGCACATCCCACTGGGACTTTTGGTGCTGGAGGTCCAGCACCTCCAAACCAAGGGCTGGATTCTAAATTCCAAGTGGTGGGAAAACAGGGATGCTCCAAACCCTCCCCTGGCCATGCTCCAGCCCCTCCATCTCCTTCTTGGGGTGGCCCTGAAGTGGACACGGCACAGAGGGACAATCCCTGTCCTGCTCCCACACAATTCCTGATCCAGGATCAACATTCCCTGCTCCCTCTGCCACTCCAAACCTTTCCCTGTCCCTTGTGGAGATCCAGAAGATCCCTCCTGATCCCTCTTTTCTCCAGGATCAACATTCCCAGCTCCCTCAGCCTCTCCAGGAGCTCCAAACCCTTCCCTGTCCCTTGTGGACACTCTCCCGATCCCTCAGCCTCTCCAGGATGAACATTCCCAGCTCCCTCAGCCTCTCCAGCGCCTTCCCAGCTCCGTTCCCTTCTCAGAATCATCCCACATCCTGTCACCCCCGACAGGGACACGCCAGCCTGGCCCTGTCGCCTCCTCGGCAGTCCCGGGCCACCACGTGTCGCCGGTGTCCCCAGGGCACGGGCGGAGATCGATGGCGACGATCGATGGCCATGATTAAACCCTGCCCTGATGGCTCTGTCCCTCCTGCCCCGCCGAGCGGGGCTGGCGAGGGACCGCGCGTAGCCCCTGGG
Organism: Anthoscopus minutus; assembly: GCA_013399455.1. Lineage (NCBI taxonomy): Eukaryota > Metazoa > Chordata > Aves > Passeriformes > Paridae > Anthoscopus > Anthoscopus minutus. The sequence goes on from VWYI01035466.1 coordinate 167,459, forward strand.
GACCGCGGGTGGCACTCGGGTCCCCGTCGGAGCCAAGGGCACCCCGCTGCCATGGGAAAGGTGGGAATGGGGAATTTTTGTGGAAAAAGAAGGCGAGGCCGGCCCGGGTGGGTGCGGGGCAGGGAAGGGAAGGACGGAGGGAGGGGACAGTGTGAGGGGACAGAAGTGTCACCCTCACCATGCTGTCCAGCCAGGACGGTCGAGGTTAATGCCCCGGGCTCACTCCTAGCCCAGCAGAGAGGCGCCTTTATCTCCCTTTTCCTAAATGGAAAACCATATTTTGGGAGAAAGTCCGTGGTTTTCCTGAGTGGGGAGCCAGAGCTGAGCCTGGCAGCGACGTTCACACCCGCCAGTGCCCCACAGCTCCCGGTCAGTGCCGGCCAGGGGTGTCCCCCACCCTCTCCTGTCCCACCGCGTCAGGAGGAGCACCAGCACCCCCACACGCCGACCAGGACATCCCATAAAAAACAAAAATTACCCCCCGAAAAAGGTGGGCATCCCCTCCCTGCCCATCCCACCCTGCCGGGTGGGGACAAAGCCCGCAGCTCCTTCTGCACAAAGCCACCAACTCTGTGACCGGCCTGCCACGGCCGGGGGCTCCTCAGCCGCGCCCCCGAGGGGGTCCCAGTCCCCCCCAGCAGCTCCCAGTAGGGAAGGGGCTCCTGCCAGGGGCACCGAGCCGCTCCCGGTGGCGGCTGAGCCTTGCCGGGGGCAGCCTGGTGGAAGATAATTAACGCATTGGAAATGAATTCCTCATTAAAAGCAGGCAATAGCCGCCGCTAGGGCTAGAACAGCCGAGAGGCTCCAGTGCCCTGAACCCCGCAGGGATTTGGGGGGGACAGGAGGGGCTTTGAACACCCCCGCCCCTTTTCCCAGCGCTGTGAAAGCCATGGAGCATCCAGAGAGACTGGGAAGCACCTGCACCCCCAGGAGTAGGGGCTGGCGGTTTGGGGATCCCAGGATCCGACTTTAGGGCTGAGCTGGGAAGGGCTGAACGCCCTGCCCGGTGGAGGACCCCTCCCCTCTCCAGCGCTGAGCGAGATGTGACCCTCCTGTCACCCCCGGAGACGCCGGGAAAGGGAGCAGCTCCGGAGGGCCCTGGCGCTGGTTCCGGCCGCATTCCCGGGTCCCAGCGCAGCCCAACCCGAATTCCCCGGGAGCTGGGTGCCGGCTGGGTGGGTGGGAGGCTGCGTGGGCACCCGCGGGAGCCGCGGCATCGCCGCTCCCCAGCCCCGGTGCCACCGCGAGCGCGGCGAGAACAAAGAGAAGGGAGAGGCTGCGGGGCGAGAGTGGAGCTGCCCGCGGCCAGCGCAGACAAAGGGACCCCCAAAGGGACCCCGCCCGTGTCGCTGTCACCTCCGCGGGGCTGGCGCGGAGCATCGCACCCACGCCCCCACCCACAGGGGGATCAGACCCTGCAGGGGCTCTCTGCACCCCCCGGTGGCTCCGGCAGCACAGGGCTGGCGACCTTCGGAGTTATTTTAAGTTTCCCTCCCCGCCGTCTCCTCCCACGTCGCAGCCTGGGATGTGCCAGATTTTTTTTTGCTTTAATTTTGGTTTTAATTTTTTTTTTCCTGTGCTGCGAGGATACTGAAAATGTCGCCCCGGGGGCCACCCGGTGGCTCGCGCTGGCCTTTGTGTCTCGGCAGAGGCCGGGGAGGAGGAAAAGGGAACGCAGCAGGTAGGGGAGGGTCCACGGCTCCCTCCTCGCCCAGCTGGGAAGAAATCCCGAGCCCAGCCGCCTCCAGTGCGGCTCGGCGAGCAAAACATCCCGGTTAATGCCCGGTCAGGGGGGCTGGAGCAGCCGTCGGCACAAAAATGCCCCCTCCGAGCTCCCCTAGACCCGCCAGTGCTCCCCACTTCCAGGAATCTCCGGACACAATGGAGCAACGAACGCCCCCAAAAAGCGGCACCGACCCCACAACCCCGACCCTGCTGTCCCCGAGGGTGGCGCGGGGGCCACCGCGTCCCGGTGTTTGTCACACGCCCCTCCGGAGCGCCACAGCCCCGCGCACGCCCTGCCTGGGCGGCCACCAAAACTCCGGCACCACCAGCCAGCATTTTTTTACCCTCCGCAGCCCAACCCGTGCATCACCGGCGACACGGAGAAAAGAAAGGATGGGGAGAAGGAGGAAAGGGAAGCAAAAAAACCACACAAATAAAAAAAATACCTGCTACTTAAGAATGGATGCACATAGTGAGAGTGACATGCCTTGAGAGGGTGTATTCCCCATTTCTGCTCGCCGAAGCTGCTCCGCTTTTTAAATTTTTGGGTGGTTTTCCTCTTTTTTTGGTTTTTTTTTTCCTCCTCTCCTTTCCTGCCGGGAGCAGGGGCTTCAGGCCCGGCCAAGCACGGGAGGAGCGGCGGCGGGGAGTGGGCGCGGGGAGCGCGCCCCGGGAGCGCGCCCGGCTGCGCGTGGGAGAGCGCGCGGCTCCGCGAGGTACAAAAGGGAACAAATGGGAAAAACACATTAGCTCATGATGGATCCGCGCAGGGAGGGGGAGATGGCTCCCCCTGGCCCCGCTCTCCCTCTTAAAGGCCTCCGAAGGGGTTTTTTGTTGTTGTTGTTTTTTCCTTTATTCGCTGATTGCCGGCAGCAAATCGGCCGCGGTGGCACGCGCGTGTCGCTGTCGCTGTCGCCGGGTGACAGCCAGGAGCGCGCAGGGGAAGGGAGGGAGGGAGGGAGGGAGGGAGAGGGTGGGAGGGAGAGAGAGGGTGGGAGGGAGGAAGGGAGGAGCCGTCCCCGTGAGGTTTGGGGTCGTCGGGGCAGGGAGGGGGAAAGGGGACGTTGGTGGGGTCACCTGGGCTGGCGTGGGACCGGGCGTGTCCCCGGAGCACGGCCGGGCACAGGCTGAGGTGCGGCTTTTGGGGGCAAAAGACGCCGAATTCGTGGTGTGAGCGCACCTGGACGGGTGGGAGTGGCAGCGGCAGCGGCAGCGAGGCTGGCGCAGGGACAGGGCTCGTCCATCTTCCCACGGATCCCTGGCACGGGCCGCGGTGGCAGCGGGAAACCTGCAGGGCAGCACCGGCCAGGACAGCGGTGACCGACCGCGGTGGGGACACAGTGACGGGGGAATAGCCTCTGCCTAGCAGAGCCCAGCACAATGGGGACACTCCCAGTGCCACCCACCACGGTGGGGACCCAGCCACGAGAGTCTCAGCCCTTGGTGCCCTCCACAGCAGGGAGCCAGGCTTGGTCCCCAAGCACTGGTGGCCCAGGGAACGGCAGCCCCTGGGTGTGACAGTGCCACAGAGCGGCCCCACTGTCCCCTCTGCCCGTCCCCAGACAAACCCAAGCCCCGCGGTGGAAAAGAGGAAGGACAAACCAGGAAAAATGAACAAATTTGCTTTTCTGCACTCCATTTCCCTGCACTGGTGCCAATGTGCATTGGTCCCCTTCCCTCCACCCTCACCCTGTCCCAGTCTGAGCCCTCCCCAGACGGGGCAGGGAGTCCGGGAGGTTTCAGGGGGGTCTGGGGGTGTCGAGGGGGTGTGGGGAGGGTCAGAATAGAGCCGCGGGGGAAAGGGGAGGGGTCGGGAGGGGGTCAAGACTCCCCCCTGGAGCCCCCCGGCCCCCGTGGCTCCATTAACGGCAGAGCTGCCGCCCGGGGCTCCATTAGGGGAACGTGAGAGGCCTTTTCCATCCCAGTGAGTCCTGATGGAGCCGCGGCCGGGGGGAACACGGAGGAACACGGGGGGGCACGGGCCTGGCACGGAGACAGCACCCACTGCAAGGTGTCCCCGGGTCCCTGTCCTGGGATGGGCACTGGCAGCTGCTCCTGTGCTCCTGGGTGACCCCATCACTTCCCAGTGCACCCCATAACCTCCCAGTGCCATCCCTGTCTTGGCGGGGAGATAAAAATTCTGCCACCCCCAGCATAAAAATCCCTCATTAACCCCAAATTCCACTCTCCTGGAGGTGCCACCAGGGAATTCGGGGCCTTCTAGTGCCAGGGGCCATCTCCCATCCTGTGGATCCATCCCACACCGCATGGATCCATCCCACATCCCATCCCACATGCCGTGGGGCAGATCCTGCCCTCCTCGGGGCTCTGGGGTGTTCCAGGGCAGATCCCACAACTCGTCCTGGATCCATGGGAGATTTAATCCCTGAGGAGGGAGCATCAGGTGGGAAAAAGCTAAGTTGTTTATTCCAAATTCTCTGAGGTTTGAGGGGAAAAGGGGAAAGGGACAGGGAATTTCTTCGGGGAGAAGGATTTAATTTGGGGAGATGACGCCATGAACAAGCAACAACACCAGGAGCTGGCATTTGAGCACATTGGCCCCAAATGAGAGCTGAGATCCAAAAATGGGGCCCTGAAATGCCCCCAACCCCCACCTCACCGCAGAGACCTGCAGCCTTTTCCCTTTCCAATAACAAAAGGGGAAAATATCTCAAAAAAAAAACCCCAAAACCTCAAAAAAAAAATCTCAAAACCTCCCAAACCTCTTGGGCTCCCCCCAGTTCTATGACCCCTCCCTGTCCCAAACCTCACAGGACCATTTTGGGGCTGGACAGGAGGAGCAGGAGAGCAGGGCTGAGGCTCTCAATTATTCATTGCCCATTCCTTTTTTGTCTCATTTATCCCAAAAAAAGCCTTTGAAGCAGCGCCACAGGATAAGGGCTGTGGACTCCTTGTCCTTAATTAGCCCTGCCCAGGGAGCAGGCCTTCATAGTCCTTGTCCTCATCCTTGTCCTCCATCCTCATCCTGTTCCTGCTCCTCTTCTTATTCCTGCTCCCCATCACCATCCCCATCCCATCCCACCCCATCCCATCCCCTTTAAATGGGATTCAGGGATGAAATCTTGTCCATCCCATGTCCAATACCATCCTAAAAACACAACCAGGGAATGGTTTGTGCCATCTCAGACTCATCCCAAACCCCTTCCCGTCACCCAGAGCAGGGACAGCCCTAGGCTCTGTAAATGGGAATTCAGGGCTGGAATCCTGTCCCCCATCCCAAAATCACAACCAGGAAAGGATTTCTGCTCCCTCAAGCTCATCCCTCCTCTCCTCACCCTCCCTCTCCCGGGAGGAGTTTACAGAGCCAATCCCCATCCTCTCCGGAGCCGCTCCTTACTCGGATTTTTGCCGCAGCTCCTCACGGATCCCTCCCACCGCCATCTGTCCCTCGTGTCTCCGCCAGGCCCAGCCTCACACTCCCGCTCCCGTTTTCCCGTTTTTACCGCTCCCAGTCACGCTCTGGCCCTCACAGCCCATCCTGGGAATGTGCCTTTTCCAACCCCAAATCCACCCAGAATCCTGGAAGAAAATTCCTCTCACAATCACCTAAATTTGTGTTGCCACCATGCAGCCCTGCTCCTGGGAATCTGTGGGGTCCTGCCTGCAATGCTGGATCGGGAATGAGCCTTTTCCATCCTTGTATTCCCAAAATTCCTCATATTTCTTGTTCATATTCCCAAAATCAACCCAGAATCCTGGAAAAAGCGAGGACATTTCCCTCCCAATCCCTTTACTTTGTGTTTGCACCACCCAGCCTCGCTCCTGGGAATCTGTGGGGTCCTGCCTGCAATGCTGGACTGGGAATGAGCCTTTTCCATCCTTGTCTCGATCATATTCCCAAAATCCACCTGGAATTCCAGAGAAATATTCCTCTGTGGCAGTGCCCCGTGGTGGTGGCAGTGCCCGGTGGTGGTGGCAGTGCCCAGGAGAGGTGGCAGTGCTCGGTGGTGGTGGCAGTGCCCAGTGGTGGCAGTGCCCGGTGGTGGCAGTGCCCAGTGGTGGTGGCAGTGCCTGGTGGTGGCAGTGTCCCCTCCCTGTCCCCGCCGTTCCCACTGCTTCCCTGCGGGCATCGGGAAGAGGGAAAATCTCCATGGCAACCGGGGCCAGCTGTGGCCAGGGACCACGAACCGGGAGCCTCAGCTTTGGGTCCTCTGTGCTGGGCACCGCCACTGCTCAGGGAGGTCACTTTGGCCTAGAATTATTATGCCTCATCAGCCAAAGTCCGGAATTTTCATCCCAAAACTTGTGTTGGCAAGGAATTGGTGGTGCACAATGGAGGAGGAAGAGGATGGAAAAGGGGGTTGAGAGGTGGCTCCTAGAGTCCGGGTGTTAATAGGGAAAGAGCGTGGCCCTAAATAGGGACAGGCTCTGACCATAAATGGGGACAGAGCTGGGCATTATGGGGGACAAAATCTGGCCACAAATGAGGACAGAGCCTGAGGATTAATGGGGACAGAGCTGGGTATTGATAGGGAGAGACCTGGCCATAAATGGGAACAAATCCTGGCCCTAAATGGGGACAAATCCTGGTCATTAATGGGGACAGAGCTGGGGAAGGGACCCCAGCTGCTTTCCAAGGCTTTGGGATTCCTCTCGGTGGTCCTAAGAGGATTTTCCTGGGGGAAGGAGCAGCTTTGCCAGGATGACCGAGATTTCCATGATCCCACAGGAAATACTGTGCTGACCCCAGACCGGGGCTGGCCACACTGGGCTCGATCCTTCCTTCCCTCTGCTTCCCAGGACACCTCAGGAATAGGCAGGAATTACGGGATCTTGCATGGAACAGATCCTCCCAAATCCCCTCAAACAGCCTCAGGACATTGTGGGAAAGGCAAAGAGGTTGGAAGGCTGGAAAACACACCTGGATGGTGGCATGGGACATCCCTGTCGCAGCAGGGACCGTGACAAGGACACGGGAATGGCTTCAATTCACTGGTCACCCCTCAGCCCCAGGGATCTGGGGGACAGTGTGGGGAGCAGAGATTCCTGGAAGCTTCCAGTGCCTTCTCCAGAGGCTCAGGAGGAAGTGTTTTGTGGGAAGTTCAGCGGCAGGAATTGTTGGCGCACGATGGAGGAGGAAGAGGATGGACAAGAAGGGGATGGAAAAGGGATCGGGAGGGTCAAATGTGCTTTTTAACCCCAAATTTGTCACCTTTGTGTGCTACGCGGGACACTTTGATCCCTAAATCCCTGCAGAATTCCATGTTCTCCTGCTCCATGGGACCTTTGGCCACCCCAGGGGTTGTCCCCAGAGTGTGGGGAGGGATGAGGGATCAGGGTGGTGACAGCTCCGGGGGACGGCGACAGGCGGGGACAAGTCTCGGAGAGCCGGGAGAGAGAGGAAAACACGGCGGATTGATGGGATTTGTGCTGGGAGGACAACGAAGGGCCAGCAGAGAGAAAGAAAAGCATCCCGGGAAAGAGCCACATCCCCAGAGCTGCCCAGCAGGAGCCGGCGTGGGGACAAAACGCCGCTGGCCGGAGACAGGGAGAGCTCTGGAATTGCGGGAGATTGGAGCTGATCAGGAGGAGGCTCTGGGGGTTTTCTGTGCCGAGGCGGGAATGCGGAGGTCGAGCCGCGCTGGGAGGAGGGAGCTGAGTCACGGCTCACACCTCGCTCCCGGGAAACGCCGGGAATAAATGGGAAAAAGGGAAAAAAGAGGAGGACGGAGCCCTCAGGCGGGGATGAAACGTTCTCCACCGCGGCTGAGGGCCCAGCCAGACACCGGGACACGGCGCGGGGGCGACCCCGGCTCACCCCGGGCTGCTCCGCGGTGACAGCGACAGAACGGGACCGCGCCAGCCATCGCTGGGATCCCTCCCGGTCCTGGAATCCCTCCCGGTCTTTGGATCCCTCCCGGTCCTCGGATGCCTGCCGGCCCAGGCTCTCCCGAGGCGGAATTTTCTCTGATTTCCCCCTCTAGAGCAGCCAGGACACGCCTGTGGCGAGTGGATGCCAGCGAGTGACACGCAGGGACAGCTCGGGAGGTGGCGATGCCTGGGAAGAACCGCTCCGGGGCTATTCCTGGAGCAGGAGGAAGCGAGAATTGGAGCAGGAGGCATCGGGGGCGGGATGTGTTTCTCCAGGCTTGAATTTCCAAAATCCATCCTCTCGACTTGGGGGACGAGGTCCCTCAGCAGAGCTCCGTGTCCCCAGCTGGTGACATTCCCAGCGCTATTCCCAGTGCCACCCTGGGGCTGGAAGGCACCAAAAAAAGAGGAATGAGGAATTTGGGGTTTTCCAGGGACCAGGAAAACCCTCATGGATCAAAGGAGCAGGTGTATTCCACCCTAACCCTTTCAGATGTAAAAATATTCCCAAATTCCATCCCCCTACATAAAAAATTCCCAAAATCCATCCTTTCACACAAAAAAATATTCCCAAAAGCCATCCTCTCCCAGCTCCCAGCTGGACAAAGTCCAGGGGGCAGCTTGGGGGTGACAATTCCCAAATTTCCACAAATCCATGAGCAGCGGGAATTTTTCTCCCTTCTTCCTACCGACTCCTTGGCAGCTCAGGCATTGTTGATTTTCTCACCCATCACACCCCTCCCCCCCCAAAAAAGGAATTTTTGGCAAGGAGAATCAGGAAATTTGGGTTCATCCCAGTGTGAGCCAGGAAAAGTTTGGGGAAATCCACAAAAATAATGAACAGGATGAGGGAAAAATAGCTTTTCCTAAAAAGCTGGAGGTGGCTGGAGGCGGCTGGAGGCTTCCCTCCTTTTCTAGCACGGCTTTGGGGTTTTGAGCGTTGTATGGGATTTTGGGGTTTATGGGTTTTTTGAGGGTTTATGGGTTTTTATGGGGTTTTGGGATTTTGGGGTTTATGGGGGTTTTGGGATTTGTGGGAATTGGGGGGTTTATGGGCTTAATGGGTTTATGGGCTTTTGGAGTGGGGTTAATGGGGTTTTGGGGTTTATGGGGTTTTTCTGGGATTGGGCTTTTTAAGGCACATTTGGGTTCCAGCTCCCAAAACCATTGCTCCACACGCCCAGTATTTTGTGGGATTGGGATTTTGAAGGCACATTTGCGTTCCAGTTGCAGCCGGGAGCGCAGCAGAGCCTGGAGGATGGCTGAGGATCCTACCTGGAGCTCCCCAAAATTCCAGCCTGCGAATGAATCAGCTCCAGGCAGGATTTGGGAGAGGCCTAAGGACAAACAGAGGGCGCTGATCCCTCTGCCCATACTGAGTCACCAAGACAAATTTCAAAAGGGTAAAAGGGGGGATAAAAAAACGGGGAAAAAAGGCTTGGAAAAGGAGAGGGGAGGGCGGGAAGAGCCGGCCCCGAGCCCCAGGAGAGCAGAGAGCCGCGGCATCGCCTGCCGTTGCCATGGAGACGCAATTTGGAGCTCTAGTGCTCTTTGTGATCCTCGCTCCCCCCTCTCAGTTGAATTCCTGGGTTTTACTCCTGGTTTTTATTCCCGGTTTTTTTTTTCCTGGGCTCTATTCCTCGTTTTTTTCCCATGCTCGCTGCCCAAAGGGCCGCTCCGGGTTTGGGGTCAGACAGAGGGGCATGGGCAGCTCTGGAGTGTGAAGGGAAAAGGGATCAGGATCCTCCTCTGGATTGGCCACCCTGGAGGGGCAGTGTGGGGTGGAGGCCGGGAATTCCAGGGAGTCTCTAGCCCCAAAACCTGCTCCTGGGATTGGGAAACAGCCCAGGATCCTGGATTTCCTGGATGCCATCCCTTTCCTCATTCCCATCCATCCCAGACCCTCCTCAGGCTGGGTGGGCACCCCCAGCACTCCCCAAGAATCCTAGGACACTCCATCAAATCCCAAATCCAGGCGTGATTCATAAAAACCCCACCTTGACCCCTCCAGCTCCCAAAATTCCTCTTTTTCCAGGGGAGGGAACAGGGAAGGGGCTAGGGACAGCCCAGGCCAGCCCCTCCAAAGGACATTTCCAGCCTCAAAATAATCCTTTGGAGCTGCTCTTCCCCAAAATTATCTCATGGGAATGGGATCCACCAAAATCCAGAGGCAGAGAAATCCACTGGCTGCTTATCCTGGGAATCAGGATCTCCTCAGGATTTCCTGGACCCTTTGGAATCTGCTCCCCTGCACCAGTTGGGCTCTTTGGGGATGTTTGGATTTAATTTTATTCCCATGGCAAAATTCCAGCTGGTTTGGCTTCAAATAATCGGCTTGGAGAAAATTCCTGGTGAAAGGAAAAAGGAGATGAGAGAAATTTCAGGCCTCTTAAACTTTAAAGGATTCAGTTCCATGATTTAATTTATGGGGAAAAGATGGGACGTTTAAATCCATGTTATCCAACAGGGATGTGGATTTTCTGAGGGATTAAAAAGAAATAAATTAAATAATTCATTCTCATGAATGGATGAATAAAGTACACAAATAAATGGAAAAAGTACACAAACAAACGAATAAATAAATAAATAAAATTTAAAACCTCATTTTCATCCCGATGGGAAAACACTTTGGAATTCCAATTCTCTGAGCACAAGAATCAACTGGGCATGGCCAGGTAGGGCCTGGGAGGATTTTCCAGGATTCTCCAGGACTTTCTCGCTCTGGATTCTGCCAGGATTTGGTGCCTGAGGGTCCCTTCAGGTCCTGGAGGATGTTCCAGGAGCAGCTCCTGGCTCATTCCAAGGGGATCTGGCCTTGGAGTGGATTCAGCAGCAAATTCTGGGATTGGGAATGGGGCAGGAGAGACCCCCAGTGTCACTACTGTCACCCCTGGGATGAAAGGCTCCATGGAATCCTGGAATGATTCCCTCAGAAAAGTCCTTCAAAACCCCTGAGCTCGACCCTTTCCTGGTTCTGTGTCCCTAAATGCCAGATGCTGAACGTTCCCAGGAATTCTCCCACTGCCCTTCCAGTGCCCGTCCAGGGAGGAATTATCCCTAAAATGCAACCTGAAGCTCCTCCGAGGAGTTCATTCCCATTTTTTGGGAATGCTTGGAGCATCCGGGCTGACATTGCCACCGTGTGGGGACAACGCAGCAGCGCCGGGGAGCAGAAAAGTCCCAAATTTGGATTACTTTAGGATAAAGTATCCCCAGGAAGATCCCTTAGGAAAATTCCGGCTGTGGAAAAGTGGCAGTTGGTGGAGAAGGAGCGTTGAGGACATCCCAGGGGTTGGTGGCAATTCCTGGGGGTGTCCAGGGAATTAAACTCTTTAAGAGGGGGCTAATTGGACTGAATGAGGGTGGGAAAGTGGGAATTTCCTGGGGAGAGCAGCTGCTCCAGCTCTGAAATCCCGGGAATCCGAAGAATTCATTCACATCCCAAATAAATTCCTCAGTCACCAATGGGCAGAGGAAATACTTGGGAAGAGGTAGAAGAAAATCTAGAAAACCAGGATTTTTTTCAATCCTTTTAGTGTTTGGTAACCACAAACTCGCCGCTGTTTCAGAACACTCTGAGGTTCGCCCTGGCCCGCCCTGGGGCAGGAGATCCTCAGTTCTGGCCCAGCACAGCCTGGGAGGTGCCAGGTTCTGACCCAGCCCGGGCACCACCGGAGGCGACAGAACCGCGCGAGCTCTGTCCCGGGGCGGGCTGCGCGCCACTGAACTCTGGGCCGGAGCTTTGAAGCACTGAACTTCGGCCCCACAGGCCCCAGCCAGAGGCGCTGCCGCCCCCTCCGCGCGTTGTTGTGATGACACCGCCTGAAGACTTGCCCCGGGGCTTTAGGTGCTTCTGGAATTACACGGTTCACCATTTCCAGGCGTTTCTTTGGGATTGCTCCAACCAGCCTCATTTGAAACACGCTCAGATCTTGTCTTAATTCCCTGGAAGTGTTCCAAGGCCAGACTGGACGGGGTTTGGAGCAACCTGGGATAGTGGAAGGTGTCACGGTCCATGACAAGGGGTGGGAATGGAGACCTTTGGGGTCCCTTCCCACCCAAACCATTCTGTATTCCATGCACGGAATGAAAACATCTCCCAGGTCCGGCACGGAGGGGTCTCCTTGCCGGTTCTCTCTCTCCCTCCTCCTCCTCCCGCAGAGCCCCCAGACCACTCCCCCATCTTTCCCCGCCGCTTCGGCGGCGCGCAGGAAGTGACGCACCGGCAGAAGCCACGGGGGAACTCCAGCTGGAGGGCGCTGTCATTGCGTATTTCCTGCTCCGGTAGTGGCGGCGGACGCTTTCGCCCGGCGGCCGGGATGGGGGGGGGAGACCTGGTGAGGAGAGCCGGGGGCCTGAGAGGGGGACCGGGGGGCTGAGAGGGGAATGAGGGGACCAGGGGCCTAAGAGAGGCCGGGGGAGCTGAGCGGAAGCGGAGGATAAGAGGTGCCTGAGGAGTCTGAAGGAGGCCAGAGGGGCTGAGCGGGACCGGGCTTAGAGGGTTCGAATTGTCTGAGGGGAACTGGGGAGGGAAGAGGGGCTGGGGGGCTGAGGAGAGTCTGAGAGGGGTGCTGAATGGGGCCAAGGGTGTGAGTGGGGTCTGAGTGGGGGGTTTGGAGGGTTCATGATGGGCTTAGGAGGGACTGAGAGGGACCCGGCCGTGCTTGGGGGTCCGCGGGGCAGGGATGTGCAGCTTCACTGGGACCTGAGGCTGCTCCCGGGGCCAGCGGGAGCCGCAGGTCTGTTCTCTGGATCTGGATCCCGGCGGTGGTGGGCTGGGCCCTGCCCCGGTCCCCCGGTGCCGATCCTGGTGCCAATCCCGGTGCCAATCCCTGCCCTCCACAGAACCTGAAGAAGAGCTGGCACCCGCAGACGCTGCGCAATGTGGAGAAGGTGTGGAAGGCAGAGCAGAAACATGAGGCCGAGAGGAAGAAGATCGAGGAGCTGCAGCGGGAGCTGCAGGAGGAGCGGGCACGGGAGGAGATGCAGCGCTACGCTGAGGACATGGGCACCGTGCGGTGAGACGGGACAGCGCAGGGACACCCAGGCCTGGCCCTGCTCTGGGGCTGGGATGGTGCTGCCCGTGCCTCTGGCAGAGCCATGGGACAATGGCTCTGCTGCTCATGAAATGGGTTTGAGTAGAAGGGACATCAAAGCCCAGCCAGTGCCACCCCTGCCATGGGCAGGGTCACCTCCCACTGTCCCAGGCTGCTCCAAGCCCTCTCCAACCTGGCTTTGGGCACTTGCAAGGATCCAGGAGCAGCCACAGCTGCCTCTGGGATTTTGTTTCTATCCCCTCCCCTCTTTCCTAGGGAGGAATTCCTCCCCAAAATCCCATCCAACCCTGCCCTCTGTCAATTCAAACCGCTTCCCCTAGTGCTGTCACTCCATCCCTTGTCCCTTTCCAGCTCTCCTGAAGCCCCAGTCAGGTACTGAAGGACTCCAACCAGGTCACCCCAAAGCTTTTTCCAGGCTGAACAATCCCAACCCTCTGATCCCATCCTTTGGGCCTCGCTTCCACAACTCCAATACCAAATCAGTTCCCTTCACCTTCCTGAGCCTTCAAAGCAAACTCTGGAAGTGCCAGGATAAATCAAAGGGTGTTTCTGGTACAGGAAGCGTGAGGAGAAGCTGGAGTGGATGTACCAGGGCCCTGGAGGAATGGTGAACAGGGACGAGTACCTGCTGGGGCGTCCTGTGGACAAGTTCATCCTGGACAAGGTTGGGGACAGGGACGCCGGTGGCTCGGGGGACACGGGGCTGCTGCCAGGCTCCATCTTCGCCAGGGCTGGGGCCAGCTCCGTGCTGGACATGGCCACCAAGATCCGCGAGGACCCGCTGTTCATGATCAGGTGTGTAAGAAACGAAGTTTACTCTTTGAAATGCAAAAAGTTAATGTTTAATATTTACTTTATTATTTTATATTATTAATATAACTGATTATACATATATTTAATTATATATCTATAATTAATGTAATTATATGTTATTCTATATATTTAGTGTACATGAACTATATATTAGTCAATTATGACTATATAATAGTATTGTAATATAGTATGTATTATATATTACAATATATCACTATATATTATATAGTAATTACTTACTATATTAATTATATGTTGTATAGTTAATATAATTAAATATTTATAATTTTTGCCAGTATTACTTTAAACAAATTTTAATTAAACAAAACTTATATTTTAATAAGTTTAATAAGGGACAAATTAATGACAGCATTGCATGCTTGGCAGCAGCCAGAGGCACTCTCACCTAACCATAGCAACTCTTCTTAGGTACTTTTTCTGTTGTATTGGTCAAGTGCATATTCACAAAGATAATGCATATTCAAACATTTCCTTCAACTTGTTTACATGTTCTGGGAATTCTTTAGCTTGCTTCAACCCTTGAGCTGCCCTTTTAGAGGACATGCAATAATCGTGAATCACAGAACCACACAATCACAGGATCACAGAGTTGCTGGGTTGGAAGAGGCCTTTAACATTGAATTCAACCCAGCCCCAACACCACAACTAAACCATGGCACTGAGGGCCACATCCAGCCTTTTCTAAACACATTCAGGGATGGTGACTCTGCCACCTCCCCTTCACATCATTCTGGTACTTTATCACTCTTTCATCAGGTTGTTTCCTAACAACCAACCTAAATTTCCCTCGGTGCAGCTTAAAGTTGTGTCCTCTCGTTCTGTCAGCTGCTTCTGGAGAAAGAGACTGACCCTACCTGACCACAGCCTCCTCAGTTTTGCTAAATCCACAATATTTCTCTTTTTTCTTGCTTTCTGTGTTTTTCTAGCTTGCACTTGCTAGATCCTCTCCATGAAATGTGGTGAAAAACACTGATTTATTTTTTTCCTGCTTTAGGAAGAAGGAGGAAGAAAAGAGAAGAGAAGTTTTGAACAATCCAGTGAAAATGAAGAAAATCAAAGCCTTGGTAGGTGTGAGCAAAAATCAGAATTTTGATTGTGCAGGATAAGGAGCTGAGCTCTGTTTGTTCCTTAAACTCCCCAATTTTGAGAGAAAATGTTTTTTTAAATGAGATCTTCCGGCTTTAAATTTATAAATGGCTCTGCATTTTTATAACTACCTACTTTTTTATAAAGATATTTCTCTGCAAAAGCATTTTTTATATCTTTAAATAGAAGAATTCTGCAAATGTCTTTAAATTTATAAGTGTCTTTCATTCTTATAAATAGCTTCACATTTTTATGTTTCTTGTAAAGATTTTTTTGGGTCAGATTTTGTGCCAGGAGCTTTTCCACAGGGAATTCTACTCTTTTCCCTTGGATTCTGAGGGAGTTTTTGGCTTTGCAGCTGCAGAACAGTTTGGATAAAAAAGAGAAGAAGAAGAAGAAGGAGAAGAAGAAGAAGCACAAGAAGCACCGGCGACGCAGCTCCAGCAGTGACAGTTCCAGCTCTGAGGAGGAGAGGGGCAGAAATAAGTGAGTTTTCCATTTTTATGGCAAAACCACCTCCATTCCTGGTTGGTTTTCAACAACTCTCTTTAAGCTTTGTCTTTGTAATTAATGCTTTTAATCAAATGTTTCATTAAATGTGTAGTTGCTTCATTGGTTTTGTATTGTTAATGTATGATAAAAAGTTTAATGGTAACAATAGATTTATTCTCACAATTTACTTGCTTCAAAAGGACTTTATTTTCTTTTTAGGTCTCAGAAAAGAGCGGACAATTCCTCATGGAAAGCTGCTCCTTCCAAAATCCCAGGATATGGCTTACAGGTATACCCTCGGAACAGACAGGGAAAAGCAGGAATTTGGAACTTGCTGCAGCAGCTGGAACAGGATTAAGAGTGGGACAGTAATGAATAAATTTTAGATTGAATTTGTAGCCATTTAAACCTTGAACTTCAAATTATTTGGAGCTTAGCCAGACTTCTGCTTAGAATTTGAGATAAGGTTTGTTCAGATGTTCCTCATTATCCATGGAATCCTGGAATGAGTGGGAAGGGACGTCAAAACCCATGCTGTCCCATGGGCAGGGACAGCTCCCATCATCCCAGGCTGCCCCTTCCAAAATCCTAGAATATGGGTTACAGGCCTGTGTGAATCCCACCCTCGGTGCCCTGAGACAGGGAAAACCAGGAATCTTGGAATTGCTGCAGCAGCTGGGACAGGAACAAATACATTTCAGATTCAATTTGGAGCCATCTAAACCTAGAAATTCAAATTATTCAAAGCTCAGATGGACTTTTGCTTGGAATTCGGGATAAGGTTTGTTCAGATGCTCCTCCTTATCCATGGAATCCTGGAACGGGTGGGAAGGGACATCAAAATCCACCCAGTGGGTGGGCCATGGCAGGGACACCTCCCCCTGTCCCAGGCTGCTCCAGCCTGTCCTGGGACACTTCCAGGCATCTGGGAGCAGCCACAGCTTCTCTGCGAATTCCATCCCAGGGAGGAATTCCCTCCCTCAGCTCCTCCTGTCCCTGTATGCTCAGTCCCCTCTGAATTGCAGGTGAGGGATCCCGAGCAGAGCCAGCGCTCCTGGAGCTCCCTGGGTCCCCCCAGGCCCCGTGAGCGCTCCCGGAGCCCATCCCGCTCTCCCCAGAGCCATTCCAGCAGGAGGAACCCTGCCAGGGGCTCAGGATCTCCCTGCAAGCACAGCAAACAGTGAGTGGTGCTCACCTGGGCACGGGAAAGCATGGGAATTCCCTGGAATCCCACCCCTGTTAGCCTATCTCCCAGATTTCTGCCCTGGCATTGTCTAGGTGCTGTGGGGATGGGGCAATCACAGTTTTTATTGGGGACACACTCTCCAGCCACACCCTTGAGGTGCTGCTTCTGGCTGGGATTTGCTTGGGGCTTCCAGTTCTCTTCAAACTGATCATTCAGAGCTAATTAAAGTAAACCCAAATTATCTTTATTTAAATCTATCTTTAGTTATATTATCTTTATTTAATACAGATGAAATTATAAAAAAAAGGTATTTGTTGAATGCTGGTGGAATCCCAGTTCTATTCAAACTGATCATTCAGAATTGTTAAATTGTCTTTATTTAATGCAGATAAAATTATAAAAGCAGGTAATTTGTTGTTTGCTGATGAAATAATTACACAGTAAATTCAGAGTTTCTTCAGAGTAGGATTTGTTTCGAGAGTGGCCAGGTAACAACCCTGCAGCTGTGGGAGACACTTGGGCCTCAGAATGTATTAAAATCCCCTGGGAATGTTTATAAATGTGATCAAGTGTGGATTTTGGTGCTAATGGGGGGAATTTTGGGGTTTTGCAGGCACAGCAGTCGGGAGGAGAAGGGCAGAGCCAGGAGCCCTTCTCCTAAAAAGAACTTCAGGTGCCAGCACCCTCCAGGCTACACCAGGTCAGTGGGGTCCTGTCCTGTCCCTGTCCTGAGAGACAAACACCTGGGGAGCACCTGGGAGCCAGATTTTCCTCTGGTGCATGGAGTGGGATGGGTGAAATACCCAGAAAGTTACACACAGGGGCCTCAAGGGCTCACCTGGTGCTGCTGTATGAAAGGACACTTCGGAAAACTGAAATTTGTGAACAGAGGAGGGCTGGTGAGGCGAGAGAGAGACCCGCTCTGTTCACCGTGTCGATCCCGGGCTCGGCACTATTTCTTTTGGTGGTGGCTTTTCCTGCTGCTTGGCTGGTGGTTGACACCTTACCAAACCAATCCAGTGGTGCTGGTTCTCCTGCAGGGCAGGAATGGGAATTCTTTGTCTCAAGGATCCTGAAAGCATCATCTTGGAGATCAATTTAAACCAATTAGGAGATCAATATCAAAGAGGGCGAAAAAAGCCTTCTGCTGGGATGAGGGGATATTTAAAATGTCCTGGAATATTTAAAATGGAATATGGAATGTTTAAAAATGTCCTCGCGAGCTTTGCTGCTTGGCTGCCAAGACAAAAAATCCTCATCTGGGGGATTGTGAACCATCTTTGGTTGATCTCAACCTTTTCCAACATGAGCAATTCCATGATCCCAAGGAGTGGGAGGTGAGTGGCTTGGGACCCAGGATGCTGATGGTTCACAGAAAAATCTCTCCAGAGGTATTTTCCACCCAAACAGAAAGATCTGTCCCGAGGAGCTGGAGCGAAAACGGCAGGAAATGATGGAAAATGCCAAGTGGAGGGAAGAGGAGAGAGCTAACAACCTCAGGAAGCACCGGAAGGAGGAGGAGCTGGAGCGGGAGCTGGAGAAACTCGATGCCAGGGATGGGAAATTCTTCCAGTGAGTCTTTTACCACCACCTCATCCAAGCTTCCAAAGGATAGCCTAGGTGTCTGGGGTGGTTCAGATAATGGAATTATGCATCTCCCCTGTGGCTTACAGAACTGGTGTCATCTGCTGTTCCCAAAGTTACCACTCAACCCAAAAAGTGGTTCTTGCTAATTGGGAGTCAGTCCCAAGCTGGGCATTGGTGATGTTTTGCCACTCTGGGAGTGTTTTTTTTATGCAGATACTTAGAAATTCTCTGGTTTTGGGAGCTTGCAGCAGTTTGAGGTGTGCAAGTCCCTGTCAGTCTGTGGGAGTGGAGTCTGTGGTTGATGATAAAACCTCTGAACACAGGTGGGAATTTCATCCCTTGTGCTCGTGGCAGCAAAGCTGCCCAGAGCTGGGATCACAAAATCACAGAATCATGGTATGGTTTGGGTGGGAAGGGACCTTAAATCCCACCCAGTGCCACCCCTCCATGGGAGGGATACCTCCCACTGTCCCAGGGTGCTCTTGCTCCAGTCTGGCCTGGGATACTTCCAGGGATCCAGGGGTAGCCACAGCTGCTCTGGGAATTCCATCCCAGCCTCCCAGGAAGGAATTCCATCCCGATATCCAGTCTCTAATCCAAACCTCCTTCAGTCTCAGAGTTCTGATTTCTCTCTTTGCTCCTGTTCCCTGCAGCCGTTTGAAGCTGGAGAGTGCCTCCACCTCCAGCCTGGAGGATCGGGTCAAGCGCAACATCCACTCCCTGCAGAGAACTCCTGCTGCCTTGGAAAAGAACTTTATGCAGAGGTGAAACCTGTCCTGCCCCTGGGCAGGAGGTCAGTGGACATTTGTTCCCAGAGGTGAGAGCTCTCCAGGAACAATCCCAGCTCCCAGAGAAGTGCCAGATCCCGGAGCTGAGCCCTCAGAGCGTTCAGGACATGGAGCTCTGGGTTTGAGGTCTTGTGAGCCTGTGTGTTACATTTCTAATGTGTTACCAGAGCTTCTCCTTCTCTCCCCACCCTGACTAGTGTCACATTTTTACATTATTACCAAACTGGGCCGGGTGGTCACTGCTTCCTCCTGTGCCAGAGCTGAAGGTCTGTTTTTGTTAATCCTCAAAATCCAGAGCAGAACCAATCCACATGTGATGTAATTCCATGGAATTTAAGAACTACATGAACCCTGTTCCATACTGTCACCGTTTGCATCTGCACCTCACTGTGTAGTGTCCGTGGCTGGTGTATGGTGGCTCACAGATTTATTTCATTGATCTTGGATCCAAAAGAAGCTATTTCTGAGGCAAAAAAGGGAATAAGTGGAGTGTAGCTGACACAGCAAGTATTTCTCTGGGATTTTGTAATGTAAGTAATGTGTATATGTACAGCAGTGTAGATTTATTTTGCCTTTTTAATTAAGAAACTTCACTGTCGTTTATTAAATGTCCTTCGTGGCTCTGGAAGGGATGGGAGGGGCAGGGCTGAATTACCTGTGCGTGGGAAGGGTTGCTGATAGTTCGAGAGGCTGCACCAGCCGTTTCTTGGCTGTGTCCAGCCCGCAGGACGCGTCTGGGGGCCGGACGGTCCCCGTCGTCCCACCGAGGGTCGTGGCGGGGTCCCCGAACAGCCGCGGGCCCTTTAAATGGCGGCACGTGACGTGTGTAACAGTCCATTCATAATTCCAGCCGCCTCGCTGCTGATTGGTCCGTTCCTGGTGGGGCGTGGCCGCGTAGGCGCGTCACAGCGACTGGGCGAGACCATCTCCGGGAAGAGGAGGAAGGAGCGAGGCTTTTTTCGCTCTGTCTCCTACGTCCGTTTTCCCTGTCCGTTGTTCCCTCTCACACCCCAATACGTCTCGCGGCTCTTCCCTCTCCTTCGGCAGCCCGAGCCGGAGCTTTCCTGCCGCCAGCGCTCGCGGCTCCCCCCGCTCGGGCGGGACATGGCACCTCCCACTCACCTCCCCCCCTCAGCACCCCGCCATCTTGGCGCCTCGGCGCGCGGCCGGAGCGGGCTCGGCCGGC
>VWYI01035466.1:187410-255239 GCA_013399455.1 Anthoscopus minutus
CCCTCCACCCCAAACCCCCCCTCCCTCAGAGCCGGGAGCGGGGATTCATCCCCCCCTCACCTCCCTCGTCCCCCTCAGCCCCGGCTCTGCCCTTCAGCAATGCCCGACCCCGTCACATCGGACCCTTCCCCGCTCCCCCTCAGGCTGGGCCTTTTCACTCTTCTCCAGAGAAGCTTTTCACCCACCATCCCCGCACCCTCATCCTCGCTGAATCCCAGCCTTCCCTCCCTCTCCATCCCATCCCTGATCCATCACCTCCCTGGGTTCTGTGGTCTCTTTCTGCTGGGTCTGTGTCCCCAGGCAGTTTGGGGACCCCCGCAGGTCAGGGTGTCCCTGCCGGAAACGTCCCTGTGTCCCCACACCCCCACTCCTGCCACTTTTTCCAGCAGCCTTTTTTCCCGGGACTGGGCAGGGGGACTGATGCTTTCTGGGGTGATGTTGCTCTGGCTGTGGGGGAGCCCTGAGGACACGAATTTGGCACCCACAGCCCTGTCCCAGCTCCCAGGTTTCCCTCCAAGACTGTCCCTATGGCTGTCCCAGGGAGGGATTCCCCTGTGTCATAGCCCGGAGGTGACAGTGCTGTGGCTCAATTGGACAATGTGTCTCCCATCTGCATCCTCCAAAAATGAGGGCTTTGGCCCCGGATTTGTCCCCTTTGATTGTAGGACTCAGGCCATGCATGTCCTCTCGGTCTCAGTTCCTCTGGGACTAGGTTGTGAGAGGGGCCCTTGGGAATGTCTGTGATGGCTCAGCTCTGATCCACCTCCTTTGGTAATTCCTAAGGCCATCCCTATGTTTGCTCTGGAAACTTCTCCCCGGTTTACAATGGCAGGCATGAGGATTGATCCTTGGGTGTGGGTGCTGGATACTGTTCTTGGTAGCCAAAGAACCCAGAAGCTTCATCCCTTCCTCAATTAATCCACTTTTAAGGCTCATACACACCTATTTCTCCAGTGGATTAGTGGATGTTTCCTAGAGAGTGAAAGGGATTTGGGCTCTTTTTTTTTCCAAAACAAATAATACACCAAGAATAAAAAAAAATATTTCTCCTTGCATTCCTGGCCTGCGTGGCTGGAGTGAAAGCTTCTAAATGTGGTTCAGCATCATGCTGGCTTTGAGGCAAAGGATGTTCCAAGTGCTCCCAGCATTGCCCAGGAAGCAGGATAATGAGTTTAATCAGGCTTTGATCAGTGGTGCTATTAGCAGCCCTGAAGAAATGGAAATTGTGGGATTTTTCCGCGTTTCATTCGTGGCCTCATAGGGACTGTTGCTTGCTGGCAATTGGCCTTTTGGGGGTTTTTTTTGTGTTTTTCTTTGTTACAACTGTCTGGGCAGTAGGAGCCTGGCAGGAATTTGAGGCGCTGGATCAGGACAGAGTAACTTTGGGAGCATTTGGCTGTGAGATATTTGGGCAAAGGGAAGAAGGCAAGCTGACACTAAGCTGATAATGAGATTTTAGCGGATGTGTATTAGGAAGAAATTGCTGCCAGGAAGGAGCTGAGTGGCTGGGAAAGGGGGTGAGAAAAGTTCAACTGTGACCTCCTGACCTTTGGAAAGGCATTTAGGATTTCCCAGTAAATCCCTCCACCTCTCTGCCACACTGAGGTGAGGGTTTAGTGGCTCCCTTGACTTGCCATGGGCAACTTCTCCTGGCCTGTGTCTGGGAGATGATCCTGGTGCCCTGCTTAGGTGGGAATTAGAATTACATGCCTCCAGCTGATGGGTTTGGAAATAATTTCGAGAATACCTTTAAGCTTTGTTGGAAATCTTTTGTGGGGTTGTTTAATATTTAGCTGCATTGGACAAGGAGGGGTGAGTGAGGAAGCTCTGGGCTGTGTCCGTGGAGTTCTGCCCTGGGATCCTTGCAAATGGGAGGATGGGAAAACAGCTGTCAGCGCAAGCCCAAGGCTGTGTCAGGAAGATCCTGTCAAAATTGTTTGGATCTGGGATGAACTTTTTCACGGAAAAATCAAACAAACAACCATTTTATGCAGTGTGCTGCAGAGATCCCCATGGGTCTGTTCTCCCAGTCTGGAGCAGCTTTAAAGAGGCTGGTGAGCAGAGGCAGGGCTGGCTCTGGAGAGCATCAGGAGCACCCCAAGAGCAGGAGCTTTTTTCTGGAACACTAGCTTGGAGTGTTTAACTAAGGGGTCCTGGTGGTCCCAGCCAGGCTTGGGATTGGGATTGGGATTGGGGTGGGGCTGGTGTGAGCAGGGCCAAACAGGGGTGGTATGACTCAAACAATTTGAATTTTGGACCAGAAAACCATGGAGGTAGGGGGGGAGCTTGTGTGAAAGTGGAGCCACCAAAGCTCAGCCTCCATTTATGAGTTTTCTGTTAGACCCTGAATCCAAAAGATGTGGGGATGGTTCCTGGGGAAGCTTCTCCTGCTGTTGTCATGGTATTGAGAGAGGAGCTGCGGCTCCTGGGGTTTAGGTCTGTGTGTGATGCTCCAGGTGTGGTGCTGCAGGTGTGTTTTCCTTGCCCTGGATGGATCCACGTGCATGGGATGGGAAAGTTGGGATGGTTCTGGAAGCGAGCAGCCACTTCCCAGCCAGAGAGATGAGCACAGTGTTGTGTGATGATCTGGGAACCATGGAAACGATTGTAAGGTGCTGCTGATGGGAGACTCTGGAATCCCAAGGTTTGATCCCAGGTTTACAGATCCGAGATGCTGGATCTGTGCCTTTAGGGCTGTGATGCTGCTGCTGTTCCTCAGCTGGAAGAGATTCCAGTGGCTCTGGCTGCTGGAAAGCAAGGGAAAGGCACAAATTTCTTGTTTTGTGGGAATGGGGAGATCTGTTGGCTGTATGGATCTTGCCCAAGGCGGCTTCAGAGGCTCCAGTTCCTGGCTGGAGCAGCAGCCATCTCCCAGGCCCTCAGGAGCAGTGCCAGCACGGAGCTCGTTAGTATTCCAGGGAAACAGCAGCGCTGGGAATGGAGCACAGCGCTCCCTGCTCTGCATCCTCGGCTTGCCTGAGCAGCATTTGCCACATATCAAACACTCAGATCCCAGAAATTGCTCTTGGCAGAGTGGGAACAGCCTGGATCTGCCCCTTCCCAGCCCTGGCTCTAATTGACCTCTGGAGAAAGCAGCATACGCCCGTGCCAGCCCCTGGAATGACCAAGGGCAGGCTCCCAACCTGCTCATCCAGGAACTCCTGTGCAAATCCACCTTGCAGGAGCCTTTTCCCATTCAAATCCAGGAGCCCGGAGCCCTTTCTCTGTTCAAATCCACATTGCAGGAGCCCTTTTCCTGTTTAAATCCACATTCCAAGAGCCCTTTTCCTTTTTGGGAGAGAAAATAGGGTTTTCCTGGATGGTTCAGCGATGAGAACTGGGCTCATTTCCATGCTCATTTCTGCTGGCTGCCATGGCCATGGGTTGGTTGTTGAATATTCCCATTCCTCAGCTTTTTTTGGACCAAGGGAAGCATCAGCTCTGCCCACCTGTGAGAGGACTGGGAGTGTAGATGCTTCCCAGTGACCCTGAGGCTGACAGGCTTGGGGACAGGAGGGTGGCACTGCCTGATCCCTGTGATGCAGCCAGGAGTCCTTTCCAGCAGCTTTCCAAGTACTTTTTTTTCAGGAATAGATGGGTTTGCTGTCGTCAGGGGATGCTTTTTCCCCCACCTTAAAGCATCCTGTTGTCCCCCGAGGAGTTATTGACTACAAGATTCACTCTTCCCTCATGTTGCATGGGGGGCTCTTAGTGTGGATACTAATTAATCATGCTCTAATTCATGGAAAACAGGGTTTTTTTCCTCAAACCATCACCCAGTTGCTGCTCTGTGCTAAGCAGCAGTGAAGTTCTGCTGCAGCTGTGGGTTTGTCTACATGCTAAAGTGATTTTCCCACATGTCTTTTACCTCCTTCCCCAGAGCATAATGAGGTTGAACTAATGTTCACCAAGATGCCTGATTGGAAGGCTTTGAGGGGAACAAAGTATCTTTATTTTCCTGAGCAAATTCCTGTCGCAAAGAATCCTGGAGAGTGGGCTCACACACTCCATCAGCTGCGTCTTGTTGGTAAACAAATCGCATTTTCCCATCAATTTACTAATGCTAATTACCACTTTGAAGCTACAGTCAGGTTTTGACAGAAAATTATGCCTGGCCCATTCATCCCAACAGCTGTCCCTGAATGACACGGAATATTGATGTGGCTTTTATTGGGAAAGGAATTGGCTTTGGTGGTGAAGAGAAATCATCAAGCCACAGTCCTGAGTGGTGCTGCTGAAGAATTCCAGGGACCAGGAAGTAAAAGCTTGACAGAGAGGGGGAGTAGGTGTTTTTGCAGCCCTGCAGAGCTGGATTGTGCTGAGGATGATGAAGGGTCTGGGGAATGGAAGAAGTTTTCCCTCCCTCACCTTTTGCTCTTGATCCCTGATCCTTATTGGCATCCAGCTTCTTTTCCCTCTGCTCCTCTGGGATTGGGCAGCTTTGATACCTCTGGCCTTGTGGAGTGGCTCTGGACACTGCCTGACCTGCTCAGGAATCGCTCCTTTGTTCTCAGGATGTGGCAAAACCAGGGAGAAACGGGAAGGGTCTCTGGCAGTGCTCCCGCTGAAGGTGTCAGTGAGTTTGTCTGAAATGCACTTCGGTTCGAAATCCTGAGAGCCCCCGGGAGTGTCCAAGCCCTTGGTGGGGACCTGGGAGGGGCAGGATCAGCTTTATCTCAGCAGAATGCAGAGGGCACAGACAAAAAGTGCTTGTTGATGGTGCTCTTGGCTTAGGCTGGTCCCTCCCAAGGGTCTGTGCTGGGGAAACAGAACTCTGGGCAGGAGGGGACTGGGCAAAAATGGACTGGTTTTCCAGGGAATTCACAGGCAGATTTGGGCCACAAAGTGAAGTGCATTTGAGAGCAGTTTTGGACTAAAATATTAAGTGGATTCAAAGGTAGATCAAGGCTAAAAAGTGAAGTGGATTTGAGGGCAGATCAGGGCTAGAAAGTAAAGTGTGCTTGAGAGCAGATCAGGGCTAAAAAGGGAAGTGGATTTGAGATCAGATCAGGGTTAAAAAGCTGGAAGCCTTGTGGGAACCCAGTATTGCTCTGGGTGTGGCTGCAAACCCCTGGGCTCCAAGTGAGCCATTCTGTCCACAGGAGTGGTGGAGGTGTGGCACCACCCTAGGCACTGCCTGCTCATCGTGTGCCTTGCTGTGGCTATGATGCCCAAAACAGCCCAAAGGGCCCAGGTATGTGCTTATGGTGCTGTTGCACCTCTGCCCCTGCCTTCTCCAGAACCACACCCTGCGTCTCCCTGCCCACAGGGTAGTATCATCCCCGGAGATGCTGGTCCAGGCAGACTTCCTTCTCCTTCTGGGGACAGAATGTGCTTCCTGGGAGCTGAGCGCCTCCCTGCTGTGCACCTTGCTGTGACCTTGCCTCCTGGAGCATAAATACCCTGGGACACACACACACACACACACACACACACACACACACACACACACACACACTCACACTCTTCTATATTTAATCTGCTGTTCCACACCTCTCCCCAGGGAGAGGGTGAGAGAGCAAACATGTGCCAGGCGTTTGTCACGTTGCTCCCTCCCAGAGGGAGCTCATATTCCCCAGGGATGATCCTGAGGAGGGGATCTCTCTGGAAAGGTGATAGGTGGTGCTGGTCAGGCTTTCCTTTAGGCAAGGACTCCTCGTGTTTCAGGACCTGGCTGGATAATCCTTGAGGAGGAGCCTGGGTGCTGAGGGTTGTGCTGTGAGAAGGTAGGGTTTGGGATATCCCTTTCCCGAGGTGTGTGGGGACACCTCCCTTGGGAAAGTGTCAGGCATGGGTGTTGCTGTGGGAGCATACGGTGTTAAACAACAAAATAAATTTTAAAAACCCAATCTAGCAATAAAACTAAACTAAACAAATCTTGAGTTTTCTTCCAAACTGATGCCAGGAGCAGAGGCCCAGTGACCACTGCCCCAGACCTGCCTTGGGGGAGGGCAGGTGGGCAATGCTGGGTCTAGAAATGACCAGTCCAGCCTTTCATCCACATTTTGGTGCCCAGGGCCTCCCTTCTCCCTGTCTCCTCCAGAGCCAGAGTCCCAAATCCAGTCCATCCACATCTGGGTACCCAGCACAAACTCTTCCCTTCTCCCTGTCTGTTCCAGAGCCAGATCCCAAAGCATCCAGCAAGCTCTGCTGGAAGAGGGGAAAAGGCTTCCACAAAATCCCTGGATTTTTGGGGCTGTTTTATCTTGTGAGGAGTGGTGGCACCTCTGAAACAAGCCAAAGGTATCCTGGTGCACCGTTTCTGCCACTCAGGAGCCTTGCAACAGGTCTCACACTCGCTTTGAGCTTTGTGCCATGGCAGAAACAAGGGCACCCAGCGAGGCCTCAGAACATTTGTATCTGAATTGGTGCCAGTGAGGAGGCAGCCTCTGAATCGCTGTTCCCTCTCAGCCGTCAGCACCCTTCCTCCGCTCGGCGAGGAGCTGATAATGGCTTGTTTGTGCCTTCCCCATGCTGGGAAGAGGACTGGGAGCAGGCTGGGATGGGAGCAGGCGTGTGGCAGGAGCTGTCAGGCTTCCCCTCCTGGCAGACAGCAATTATTAGTGGCTGGCGGCAGCACCTCTGTCTCAGTGCAGAATGAGTTGTTTTCTCCTTGCCCCGAAGGGAAGTCTCTGCGTGGGACTCTGATGCAGCTCCCTGCAGTGGCTGGGAGCTGGGAGATCCCTTCCTCACCTGGAGTCTGTTCCCTTTTCCCTCCCCTCTGACTCAAGGATTGCCTTGGTGCAGGATTGAGCTGAACCTGGGGGGCATTGGCCTCTCCTGCTCGGGGATTGCTGCTGGTGGGGGATGGATGCCATTATTTATTCACCCATCTGTGCAGTGTTTCCCATACATCTCAGAGGCTTTGTGGCAGTGCTATGCTGCCTTGGACTGGATCCCTAGAACAGAGGCAAGACAGTTAGAGAATAAACTGAGTATTTATTAAAGGCCTTTAACAGATGTGTCTTGGGCAGTGCAGGAGCCTCACGGAGGCTGCACCTGAGATGGACACAGGCACAAGTTTTTTGGGCAGATACAAGTTTGGTCTAATTGCATATAAGGGGCTAATTGTCCAATCACAGCTTCAGGCAATGAAGTCACAATCCCCTAGTTTGCTCTTCCCCCCAGTTCACTTTTATTTATACTTTTTGGGCCTGAGGTTGTGATGACAACCTTGGTTCTCAGGCCTGGAAGGATTTTGTCTGACCAAACTAATGAGAGCTTACCAACACTCTATATGAAGTTGAGAGTTATACACTAATCCAGCACAGGATCTGAAAAATAAAAATCTAAAATTTAAGGCATTAGCTGGATGCTGCTGGGAGGGGAGTGCAGGGCAGGGCTTTGCAGAGCTCCGTTTCTGCTCCCTCCAGGAGCTGCAGCCGCTTTGCTTCCCACTGATCTGTTGAGTGGGATGGCTGGCTCTGAAAATAGCCACCTTCCCTCCTGGCACTGCGGTGTGTGTTTCTTCCCAGTCTGACGTGTTAAATCTGGTCTGGTTTTTCATGGTAACAATGGAGAAAGGGTGGGATAAACACGGGCTGCATGGAATTAGTTTGCAGTGTGGCCCCAGGGCTGAACCACCACAGTCCCTGGGGAGCTGAGCAGCAATGTGGCAGCAGTGTGTCCTGCTGCATGCAGGGAATGGGAAATCCCAGGGCTGGATCCCTTTCTTGAGCCTGGCCCCTGCTCCCAGTCATCAGGGAAGTTTTCCAGCAGCTTCCTGAGTGTGCTGGGAGTTACTTGACCTGCCAGAGGTTTTGGTGCCAGGAGCAGCCCCCAGAGCTGACTCAGAGCCAAACCCTGCTGTTGCCAGCATTGTCTGCCTCCCTCTCCAGCACCACCTGCTTGGCACAGCAGTCATGGGAACAGAGCTGGAATGGAATCACTTCCTAAATCCAGGCTGGTAACCAGGAGTTCAGTGAGTTGGGGCTGTGGGGAGTCCCTGGGAGGGGATGGCACTGCGTCTGTCCTCAGAAAAGGCAGCTCAGAAGCCTCCTGACTTCCTCTTGATTCTGGCACAGCCTTGTCAGTGACTGCAGTGACTGGAGCAGGGCAGCCAGACACAGTCCAGAGGTAGTTCTTTATTATTATTATTATATTATTAATGCTGCCACTGCTAGGTGCTGCAGCGTGAGCCCGCCTGTACAATAGTAGCTGAACATTCATTCTTCTGCTTCCCGGTGTTCCTGTGGCTGCCACACATGACTAAGGAGCAAAAACAGTTTAGTGTGTGACTCATCCTTCCAAAGAAGATGGTGGGATGGGAGCAACAGGAGACAGCCAGCGTGGAAACAGCATCGACAGGGAGCTGTGCTGGGCTGCACCAAAGGCTTTGGTCATTCTGGTTTGTAGCAGTACTGATTAAGAAACCTTTTTCTCAAAAAAGGAACCTTTTCTGAACAAGGTGGTTAAGTTAAAACATAGGATCTGCTGGTTCTCGGCCCGTGGGTTTGTATGGATTCTCAGCTACGTTTTGGATGGTTGGTGGAAGGGAAGGATTATCTCGGGAGGATTCACCACATCGTGGAACAAGGTGCTGCTGTGGCCTGTCACCACAGTGTTCCCCAGCTGCATCTGTTTGATGGGTTATGGCATCCCAAACCCATCCCCTGGGGTGTTGGGCATCCCTGCAAGTCCCCAGGGCAGTGGGACCTGTGTTTGAGTGTCTCTTTCCTTTCTCTTGCAGATCAATGAGCTCAGCAATGTTCCCGTCCCTGTCATGTTAATGCCCGATGACTTTAAAGCCTACAGTAAGATTAAGGTGGACAATCATCTATTCAACAAGTAAGCAGGAGCTTCCCAACCTCTCTGTGGTTAGAGCTCTGTGCTGTGAGGCAAACTGGCCTGAGGGAGGCCTTCTGGTTTGTTCCCAGCTGTACTGCCAGGAGGATCCAGCGTGGCTGGACACAAGCCCCTGCCCTGTGCCCTGCCCAGACCCCTGGACAGGCCATGGTGGAGTCGGTCTGTCACTGAGATACTCTTTGGTAGCTGATTTCCTCCCTTTGAGGATGAAACTGTTCACAGGAGGCAGCTCTGCACCTGTGCTGTGCTCGTGGAGTCTCTCTGGAGTTATCCATCTCCTTTTCCTGAAAAATACATTTTAGGAAGCTGTTTTGAAGTTGTGATTGTGGCTGGTGCTCAGAGCTGCATTCTCTGCAGCTCTGCAGGGCTGCAGTGCTCGCTGATTAATCCTATGTTTTCCCCAAGTTTCACAGGGATCAGTTTTGCAGAGTGGGAGATGATTGGAAAGTTTGTGTCCCCTGGCACGTCCAACATGCAGGATCTGCTTTTCCCCTTTTCCTACAGAGATCTGAGCTCCCCACGTGTCACTGCAAGGGTTTCTCATGGAGAAGGAGCTGCCAAATTCTCCCACTGTGTCCAAGCAGGACCAAACTCTGCTTCTCTCTGCTGGGCAGGATCAGGGCTGTGGGAGGAGCAGATGCAGCTCCCTCAGTGACAGGGAATGCTGTCCTTGTCCCCTGTCCTGTGCCTGAGGGCAGCCTGGCGGCAGAGCCAGGCTGGAGTTGATCCCCCTCTCCTCCGTGCTCCTGAGCTGCCTTGTGGGACATTGACCTTTCTCTGAGTGATGTGATGGGAGCTGCACTCAGAGCCCGTCCCCTCTGCTCCTGCAGCTCTTCCTGGTGCATGGTGACAGCGTGTGCGAGGACAGCTGTGTGCAGGGACAGCTGTGTGACAGAGTGTGCAGGGACAGCTGTGACAGTATGACAGAGCCACCAAGAAGGGGCACAGGCAGCAATGGTTCCCTCAGATCTGGGATTGTTCTCCACGCTCACCATCCTGTCCCCATTAGCGAGGATCCTGGGAGAGTTTCCTGGGAGAGATGGATTCTGTGGGCATCCAAAGGAATGAGGTGCCATAACAGGGGACAGCAGGGCTGGGATGTCCTGGGGCTGGCAGGGAGGTGGGAGCTGTCAGGAACTGGATTGCACTGCTGATCACTGCACTCATCTCTGCCCTGCCCCAGGGAGAACCTGCCAAGCCGCTTCAAATTCAAGGAGTACTGTCCACTGGTGTTCCGGAACCTCCGGGAGAGATTTGGGATCGATGACCAGGACTACCAGGTATTCTCTCTTCCTAGGCCAGAGCAGCCACCCTGGCAGAGAAACCTTGATGCAGTCATCAAGCCAGCAGCTTCTGGGTTTATAATCGAGGTTTGAGTGGTTCCAGCATAACCACAGCAGTGGAGTGGATCTTGCTGTGCCAAGCACTAGGCAATAGGAGGAGAAGGTGATCCCTGCTCCCAAGGCATGAAACAGGGGCACGTGTGGCTGTGGACAGGCAAGAGCTGGAGGATAACAATGATCCAGCATGAAATATCTGCTGGATATTTCCAGGAAAACGAGTCTGTCGTGTTTGTATAGATTCAGGTGAATCTGCTGCTTTCAGCTAAGCCTGTGTTTTTTGATTTGGGTGTCTCTAAGTGGTTCCTGCTTTGGAATACATCCCCTAATGCCAGAGGGCATTCTCTTGGAGAGAAGTCTTCTGTTAACACTGCTGGGCTCAGCTCTGTAGACAGGGAGATGTCACAGCTCTGGCTGCTGCAGCAGGGCCATCCTTCCTCACCCATCTCCAAGCTCTGAGCACGGGGAGCTAAGCAGAGGCAGCTGCTGGGAGATTGCACCAAGCAAGGCCAGGGAGGCCGTGGTAGCTGTGTGGTCCTGGTGTCAGGGAGCTGGAATGTCCCCAGCTCGAAGTGACAGAGCAGGCTCAGTGCCAGGGGCATCCCCTGGAGCACGCTGACTGCAGAGGCATGTGGGGGAGTGCTGCAGCCTCTCTGCTCCCTCCATATGCTTCCTGCATGGTGGGGAGAGCAGCTGGAGCAGGGTGCCACTCTGCTTCCCCCTGTGCCCCCTGTGGAGGGTGTGTCACACCCCCTGGGGACACACCCTCCCCAGGTGTGACCCACACTCTCTGTTTCCCCCATCTCTGGGCTGGGTTGGTTTTTTTAAAAGGTGTCCAGCTGGAACATGAGACATTGAACTAAATTCAGGTGGGTAAAATGTGATGGGTGGAGTGAGAGCGGAGCCAGAACGCTGAATTTAACACCCCAGCTGTGGCAAAGGTGGGAGTGACAGGGAGGGAGTGCAGGGAAGCAAAGGGCTGTGAATTTGGTAATGCTCTGTGTGGTCATGGTTTCTGCTTCCCAGCTCTAGAAGAAAAGCACTGTGGTTTTGAGGTGAGGGCTGATTAAACTGCCTGGCACAGACCCCTTTGCAAATGTCAGCAAGCAGCAAAGGGGATTTTTCTGTTTGCCTTTATTTTCCTGACACTCTCTAAAGCTGTTGGCAACAGCAGAGTTTTTCCCCTGCTTCATTAAAGTTTTAAAAGCTTTGAATGCTTCATTCTGAAAGGAAACCTCTGGGCTCACTTGCAGCATGACGTGGTAAATCTCTCTCAGAGCAGGCTCTTCTGCAGGCTCCCTCTGCTGCCAGAGCTGAGGGAGGGGGACACAGCAGTGCAACTGTCACCTAAAAAAAATAAATAAGCCAGCCTGAAACATGATGTCCAGCCCAGAAATGCTGGAAAACTTGCTAAGGATCACTGTTGGTGCTGCTGTTTTTCAGAGCCCTCCCAATCTGTGATAAGGAAATGCTGTTGAGAGGTTGTTGGTTGATAAAATGACTTCTCGGCAGGTGGAGGGGACAGACAGGTGGAAGCTTGGCCTGAGGTGTGAGCAGCAGTGGCTGGAACTGAAAGAGGAGCTCACAGCAGGCCCCACTACCTGGGGAGAGGCAGCAGAACAAAGTGCCTCGGGGAATTGATCCCTGCAGTTTTCCTGGGATTTTCCAGCCTTACTGCACTGTCTGGTTGCTAAGGGTGGAGACTGAGATCTAAAGGCAGATGCTGCTGGTTGTCAGAAGAGCAACCAAGCTATTTATACTCATCTTGCACGTTCAGGGGTAGGAATAGCAGAGCCTGAGGGTGGCTTTTGGTGCAGGATGACCTGTGAAGAATCCCCAAACACTGAGACTGGCCAGATGAAGCTGCTTTTTGATGAAAAAGCCAACAGGCCATTTCAGTTGTTTTGGTCTGCTTTTCCTTAAGCCTTAGAAAAATCATGGTTGTTCCTAAATCCCTGAGAGGAAATGCTGAGAACTCTTGGCCTGTGTATCCTACATCTCTAAAAACCCTTCAGTAAAAAACAGCTTCCAAAAACACACCCCAGGTGTTGGAGAAAAACGTGGCAGCAAATCACGGGGCCATATTTTTAGGCAGAAGCCTTAAAAACATGTCCAGACTTTTAGACAATTGGGTTTTAACCTCAGCAGTGCCAAACCTGCGGAGTTTACAGCCAGAGTGGGTGCCCTCCCTCCCACATGGGAGCTTGTCCTGTGAGGCTGGCTCTGCTTCCCAGGGCTGCTCAGGGAGTTCACAGGCAGCTTGTCCTGGGGGGCTGGCCCTGTAGCTGAGGGAGGTGCCAGCTCCTGCCAGCCTCCCCATGCCATGTCTGTCCCCCAGAACTCGGTGACCCGCAGCGCCCCGGTGAACAGCGACAGCCAGGGCCGCTGTGGCGCGCGCTTCCTCACCACCTACGACAGGAGGTTCGTCATCAAGGCGGTGTCTAGCGAGGATGTGGCAGAGATGCACAACATCCTCAAGAAGTACCACCAGGTACGGTGAGTCTGGAGCCCCCCGTGTACACCTGGGGATCTGCTGGGGATCTGCAGCTTGGATTTGCAGCTGGCAAAGCTTGCGTGGAAGTTTTGTGGAAAAAAGCAGGTCCTTAGGGTCTGAGGAACAAATACCTGAGGGACAAAAATCTGAGGGGCAACCCAGCAGCTGTTTGTGGTGCTGAGCTGCTTCCCAGCTCATCCTGGCCCTTGTATCAATAAATGATGGATCCCTGGTAGCTCAGATCTGCAAACAAGCTCCTCGTTCATTATCTCAGACTTTCCAGAGGGGTTGGAGGGGAGCTGGGAAGTGGGGGCGGAGTGGGACAGCTGGAAATGTCCTGGTCCATGTCCTAGTTCCAGCCCATCTGCTCTGCAAGGGTATTGAGCAGGGGATGTTTAACAGGCCCTGAGTTCCAGGCACACTGAGGTAGCCTGGAGAAGGGTAATTGGGCAGTGCTGGTGTACACCTGGCCTGTCACAGCAGGCTGGACGCATGCAGAGTCACAGAATCCCAGGACTGGGCTGCAGGAACCTTTGAGATCGCCCAGCTGACCCCCTGCCACAGACAGGATGACGCTCCCTGACTCAGGGAATGGGATCCTCACCATTCTCACTCCTTTCCTTGAGCTCCAGGAGCTGTTCCAAGCCTCCTTTCCTTTCCTGTCGGTGTCAGTTGCCTTTGCTGCAGCATCTCGCTGGGTTTGTGTCCTGTCAGAGCTGAGCTTTGTGTGACACTTTCCCCTCCCTGCTGTGCCACAGTTCATTGTGGAGTGCCACGGGAACACGCTCCTGCCACAGTTCCTGGGCATGTACCGGCTCACCGTGGACGGCGTGGAGACCTACATGGTGGTCACCAGGAACGTCTTCAGCCACAGGCTGACCGTGCACAGGAAGTACGACCTGAAGGTGAGGCTCTGGGAGTGCTGGGGGCTCCTCCAGAGCTCTGGGAGTTGGCCTGGAACCCCCTCCAGGCAGGGTCCTGGGCTTTGGGGATTTCTCAGGGGATCAGGTTTTGGGATGCTGTGGATGGAGTTTCAATGTTGGTCCATTCTCCCATCCCAGGACATCACCAGAAGAGGTGAGCACTGGTTTTAAAAATGCTTTCATTGTTTTCCTGCATGGAGAAATTATCTGGTGTCAAGAAATTAATTGGGAATATGACCCATAATGCAGTAATGATATTTTCTTTATTTGTTTTGCTTTCATTGTTTTCCTGCTTGGAGAAATTAAGTAGTGTCAATGAATTAATTTGGAATGTGAGCCATAGTGCAGTAATGATATTTTATTTAATTCTTTTTTCTTTGTCAGGGCTCAACAGTATCCAGGGAAGCAAGTGATAAAGAGAAGGTATGGAGCCATCCCTGGCCAGCCTTTCCTTTCTCCTGGTGGTTGGAAGCAGATGGGATCCAATGGAGTTCCCTTTTCCAAAGGGGAGGTCTCACAGGCCCTGAGTTGAACGTGTCTGTCCCCCTGTTAGTGCTGGGAAGGAGCTGGTTCTGCCTGCCCTGCTCTGTGGTGGCACTGCCAGGAGTGGGGGGCACTCCCTGGAGACAGTCCCAGCAGAGCCAAACCAGCATTAGGGCAGTGGTATCCCTATGGAAGGGTTTCCTCATAGCACCCCGGGTACCAACCCAAGGCAGCTTAGGGGTAGATTTTTCACCAGAAGATTTATAAACCAGACCAGTTCATCTCAGTTCCTTGGCACATTCCTAAACCTGGCTTTTGGTGCCAGTGGGGGAATTTAGGGCTGAACCTCCTTCACCTTCAAGACTTCTGTGATGCTGCCTTGAAATTCCTATGGAAATCCCAGCAGTGGCTCGTGCTGTTCTATATTTTGCACATAGGATTCTCTGGTTTGGAGTATGCTCCAGCCTGCCCTAAAAGATCTCAGCCGGGAGCCAGGGAATTCCCATTTGCCCTGAATTCTCTGGCATCCCCAGACCCAAGTGCCCACCACTCCCTGTGCAGTTAGGTTGTTCATGTGAGTTCCCACAGCCACCACATTGTCCTGTGTCTGTAGATAATTGAAACCCTGAGGCACAAAGCAGCTCTGAATTCTTCCACATTTCCAGAAATCCTCAGGGCCTACTGCAGGCAAATCCGTCAAAGAACAGTAGGGCTAATTTTTTCCTCAAATCTTTAGGGAGTGAAGCTTTTTCAATTTTTTTCCCAAGCCTTCACCCGTTTCCCCCCACAGTCAGTAGCCAAGAAAATTCATTTATTTTCAGTTTTGGGATTTGCTTGGAGCATCCCTGGCCCAGCTGTGCAGTTTTTAAAGCTGACCTCCTCCATGTCTCTCCCGTGAGTTTCCTGAGTAGCTCGTCCCCAGAAATCCTCAGGGCCTGCTGCAGGCAGATCCCTCAAAAAAACACAGGTTGAATTTTTTTCTGAACTCTTTAGGGAGAGAAGCATTTTTTTTTCTCCCCAAGCCTTCACCCCTTTCCCCCTGCAGTCAGAATCCAAGGAAATGAATTTCTTTCTTTAATTTCTTTTAAATGCTGGGAGCTGGTTGGAGCATCCCTGGCCTAGCTGTGCAGTCTTCAAAGCTGACTTGCTCCATGTCTCTCTCGAGCTTCCCTGTAGGTTCAGCTGAGCCCACGGATTCCCTGACAATTCCTCTCACGGGGTGAGCTCTGCCTGATGCTGTTTCCATTCTCAGTGGATTTTGGGCAGCCAAAAGGCCCAGACTGAGGAGAGGTTGTTCCAGCCACAGCCCGCTGCTGCCAGCTCCATGTGCAGGGAGCGGGCTGGGGAATTTGACCGCAGGCTTTTTGTTGCAGGCCAAGGATCTCCCAACGTTCAAGGACAACGACTTCTTGAATGAGGGTCAGAAGCTGCATGTTGGAGAAGAGAGTAAAAAGAACTTCCTTGAAAAGCTGAAGCGAGACGTGGAGGTAGTTTCCTGGGGGACAGCTCTGCTCTGTCTCCTATTACCGCATCCTCACTGCTGGCTCCAGGGCTGCAGCAGTGACTGCAAAACGACTCCTTCCTGCATCAGTCAGGGTCCTGCCAAGGGCAGCAGGCCTGTGTAGCTTCTCTGGAGTCTCATGAGGCTTTGGCTCTCACTCCAGCCCTTGCTTAGGGTGGCACCGCAGGGTAGGGCTGAGCATTCCTGACCCCATGCAGGTGCCACTGTTCTCACTCCTGCCTTTCTCCCAGTTTTTAGCCCAGCTGAAGATCATGGATTACAGCCTGCTGGTGGGTATCCACGACGTGGACAGGGCCGAGCAGGAGGAGATGGAAGTGGAGGAGCGGGCAGAGGACGAGGAGTGTGAGAACGATGGCCTGGGGGGGAACCCCATCTCCTCCTACGGGACTCCCCCCGACAGCCCCGGCAACCTCCTCAACTACCCCCGGTTCTTTGGGCCCGGAGAGTTTGACCCCTCCGTGGATGTGTACGCCATGAAAAGCCACGAGAGTGAGTGGGGACAGCTTTGGAGGGCAGGGGAGCTTTAGGGGAGCTGTGAAGGAAGGATGGAGGGCAGGGGAGTTAGCTGGGGAGTTCCTGGTGCTGGCTGGGTCAGGGACAAGTGATGCTTGGAGAGGTAGGGATGAAGCTGGGGGTGCCCAGAGGTTGTTTCTGGAGAAGGGGGATGAAGCTGGGGGTGCCCAGAGGGTGTTTCTAGAGAAGGGGGATGAAGCTGGGGATGCCCAGAGAGTGTTTCTGGAGAAGGGGGATGAAGCTGAAGGTGCCCAGGGGTTCTGAGCTCCTCTTGTGCCTCACAGGTGCCCCGAGGAAGGAGGTTTATTTCATGGCCATCATCGACATCCTCACGCCCTATGACACCAAGAAGAAAGCTGCACATGCTGCCAAGACAGTGAAACATGGGGTGAGCTTGGCCCAAGGGGGTTGAGCTCTGGGGTTTCTGCTCTGCAGCATCTCCCGGAGGTGTCTCCTGGCACTGATCTTCCTGCCGGGGTGGGAATTCTCCAGTGCCTGTGCTCAGGACTTCCCTCAGTGTCTCCAGGGTGTCCAGGGTTAAGTTTTCCCTCTAGTTGGTTGGGATAATTTGTATTTCCATCCCAATTTGGGAGGTGCTGGAGGGATGGACTGGTTGTAGGGTGACACCCCTGGGGTCACTGCTCTGTGTCCTGGCAGCCACCAGGAGCTTCCCAGCAGGGCCTGGGAAAAGCCCAGCTTAGGAGGATATCAGGGAATTGCTTAAGGTTGGAAAAGACCTTTAAGGTCGAGTCCAGTCCACCCAGTAGCACCATGGGGAGTTTGTGTGGAGTCATGGAATCATGAAATGTGCTGGGCTGGGAGGGACCCATCAGGGCCATGGAGTGCAGCTTGCTGACCCCTCCCTGCCCTCGCTGACCCCTCCCTGCCCTTGCTGTCTCTCCACAGGCCGGGGCTGAGATCTCCACAGTGAACCCAGAGCAGTACTCAAAGCGCTTCAATGAGTTCATCTCCAGCATCCTGACAT
Source organism: Anthoscopus minutus (assembly GCA_013399455.1). Classification (NCBI taxonomy): domain Eukaryota; kingdom Metazoa; phylum Chordata; class Aves; order Passeriformes; family Paridae; genus Anthoscopus; species Anthoscopus minutus. Next base: position 204,476 of record VWYI01035466.1, read on the forward strand.
AGCTGCCCAGGCTGCAGCCCGGAGCCAGGGCAGGGCTCTGGACGCTGACCGGCCACCACCGCCTGGGGCACGCGTGACAAACTCATCCTCATCCTTGCTGCACCCTCCCACAGCCCGCTGCACCCGGCTGCAAAAGTGGGATTTGATGATACAGAAGTGCCCAGATTCCAGATTTGAGGGCTTTTTCAAACAAGCCAAGTGCATTGTTCCAGCACTGCTCTTCCCAAGTGACGTTTGCTCCTCTCTACTGAGGGACTGTGACATGTGGCACTGTCCCCAAGGGGTCACGGTCAGTGCAAGTGGAGCAGTGCCTGATTCACAAACCACTCCTTGTTTTTTGTGTTGTTGTTGTTGTTGTTTTATTGGACTGGCTTTGCCAGAAAAGACAAACCCCTTTTATTTCCCTCTTGCTAGGAATTGGAAGGAAATAGCTCACCATTTCAAGGATGGAAAATATAAATGTGATAAAAGGAGGAGTCGCTGAACTTTAGGTAAATTCAGACTGGGACACTTTATATTTTTTGGTTTATTTAAGTAACAAAAAAAAAAAGAAAAAAAACAAAACAACTTTTTTGTAACTGCACTTGATTTACAAGAAAGATGAGGGAAATTAACATCTACCAAAGATGATCTCTTAAAAAAAAAGGTGTAACTCTTAAAACCTAAAAACAACCAGTGTGAGAAGTGAGAGAGGCATGGACCAACCTCAGCTCATGAAGTGCTCAGACCTGGGGTGATTTCAATTGGCCAGCTCTGAAGATTTCCTAAAAAGAAAAGGAAAAAAAAAAATTTTAAAAAAAGACAGTTTTGTAGCTGTAGATTCAGGATAAGATTTTTGGCCATTTCCTCAGTCAGGAATGGCTCTGAAGTTACTATCACAGTCCTGCCAGTGTTCATTAGCTAGTTAATTATTCAGTCTTCCTTCCCCACCCCACCTGCAACAGGTACTTGAATCTGTGTCCTGACAGAGGTTCCTGGGCTGGTTTTTTGTGGTTTTTTTGTTGAAATGTGACTTGCACGGAAGGAATTGGACTGGCTGCCAGTGGGGAGTGCTGGGAGCTGGGCCTGGACTCGGGACTGAGCCGGGGTGGCTCCCACCCTGCTCTGCTCCAAACCCTCTCTCAGCGACCCTCCAGGAGTGGAAATGGTTGAACTCTCGAGTCAGATTTCTTTTCCAGCCCCCCCGGAAGGATTTTGGGACTGATTGGAGTGACCGAAATCGTCTTGTTTTGTCTCCAGAATGCTTTTAACCCTTTCACAGCCAAGCTCAGCAGATTCGCTGTGGGTTTTGTTAGCTCTGCTGCACAAGTTACAGAACTTTTGGTTCTTCGTTTTGGGATTTGTTTGTTGTTTTGTTTGGGTTTTTTTTTAAATTTCCTTTATCTTTTTAAGCAGGATTTAGAGTTTTGAACAAACCTCTTTGCAGTTGAAACATGTTGCTTAATCTGCCTTGGAACTGTTTTTCACACATGCCTTTGTTTGGGGAATAAGCTGTTGGGAATGTCTGTCCTGTGCTGTAGCAGTTTTTGCTGTGTGGAATTTTGGTCCTTTTTGACAAATAACTGGTGCTCATCATATCCTGGTAATTTCCCTAAATCAACCCTGGCTCTGCATTGGATTCTGAATGTGGGACTTAGGGGGTTTTTTTTTGGTTTTTATTTCCTCTTCTCCCCCCTCCCCATTTCCCATTTGTGATGTGAATCCCCCACAGGTCTCACCTTGGGAGGGGCTAAAATTGGAGCCCCCAAGAATGCAAAACAGAGTTTTAGAGAGATGAAAAATCAGGGGTTCTCATGGGATATGAGGATTTTTGGCTGTTCCCTTTGGTGTGGAACAGGTTTCTGCTGCCCCTGTGGTATGGGAGGCTGGAGGTGTCTTAAGGTGTGGAGCTGGAAAAGCCATGATCCAAATGCAGTCAAAAAATACCTTAAAAAAAGAAAAAAAGAAAAGGGAGGACTTGGAGGGCATAATCAGTTTCCTTTTGTGGGCATTATATTGGTTGCTTCTCTCTTAAGCACTTATGTTTACTGCTAATTAGGAATTAAACACCAATCACTTTTTATTCCTGACAGTTGAAAAAAAAAATCTGCATTGAATCTGCAACTTTGGCCTGGTAAGTTTGCCCTTCTCCTTTTGGGGAAAGTTGCTTGGGCAGTTTTTTATCTTGAAATCATCTATTTAAAACAAAAATTAAAAAATGAAAAGGAGAAAGGGAGGTGGGGAGGAGGAGAGCAGGAGGTGGGTAAACAGAAAGCAGACCCAGAGAAAGGGGAGTGAAGATGGCAAAAATCTCCTTCCCTGAATTCCAGAATAATGGAGTAAGGAATCAAATCAAAACCCAGGGAATTCCTGCAGAAATCCTTATAGAGTTGTTACAAAAAGGGCTTGGGAGCAGGGAATATTTTCTTATTCCAAACTCCTGCTAGAATTACATTTGACTGTGTCAGTGATCTGGGGAGCCCCACAAAAATACTTCCTTTAGCACTGCTCCATTCTGTCCAGTTGCCATATTGTGTATTAAAGTGATTAAATGCAAGCTTCTCACCTAATGATGTATCACCCAGGTATGTACTTAGTTTAACAGAAGTGGTTTTGTATATTGTTTACATTTGGAGAAGTAGCATTACCTTAAAATGCTAAATTTTTTTTTCTAGACAGTATTTTTATTACCAGGACAAGAACTGAAGCTGCAAATATTTGATTTGTTTTTAAAAGGGATTTTTTTCTTTTGGTTTGTTTTCTTTTCACTTCAGTTTGTTTCGTTGTTTGTTTTTTTTTCTTTTAAATCTTGTTTTAGGTCACTTTTTAAACTCAAGTATTTAAAAAAAAAAGAAGGAAACCCCAGCCCTTTCAATTCTGGTTTTACAACTGCTTGTGCTAGTTTGTTGTCTGTTTCTGGTGTGGATTTAGTTCTAGTTTTGCTGAATGTAGATATTCCTGTCCTTAGCATGAACCCTGCAGAACACATTTAACTGATCCCCCAAGCTTACAGGATTTGCTACAGAATTCAGGAATTTTTTTGGCAAAGAAAAGCAAAATTTGGTCTAGTAGAGTTCCAAATAATCAGTGAGAAGCAGCTCCTGCTCTGCCTGAAGGCAGGAGGGAGCTGCAGGATCCACATTCCTGAGAGGCTCTCTCTGATCTGTCAGGATTTAAAAACCCAAACTCTGCTTTGAACTGGGAATTTCCTCCTTCCCTGTTGAGACAGCTCCGAAATCAGACGGAGAGGAGAGGCAGAGGCAGCTTTGCTCCCAAAGTGCAATAAATCCACTGCAGAGCCTGCTGGGGCACCCTGGGATGGGGAACTGGCTGTTCCAGGGAATCTCAGGAGCTTCCCAGTGCTGGGATGCATTGGAATTTGGGAGAACATCGCCAGGAGTACCCTCTGGCCTCCTCCAGTCTCTTCCTGGCCTGGGTTTCATCCTGAGAGCCACGATCATGGAATTCATCTGGACTTCACCCCACTGGGGGTGGAATTCATTCCTTGGGGACAGAATTCACCCCATGGGGATGAAATTCACCCCGTGGGGTCTGGATCAGCAGAGTCAGCAAGGAAAACTGAACCACTTTCAGTCTTACTTCCTTTTTTCTTTCTTTTGTTTTGGGAGGAAATTCCTGATTTCCCAAGCCACCTTCTGTGGGGACATCAGAGGATTCCCAGTCCGGGCAGGCTCAGGGTGGCAAGGAGGTTGTGGTGGTGGATATTCCCAATCCATGACTACTGTCCAGTCCTTTTCCAGGCCTGTCTTCCAGCTGCACCTGGAATTTCACTCCCAGCTGAACGATTTTCCCCCCAAATCAGGGGGGTGTCCTAGCATGGACCCGGCCTGGCCACAGCCCCGAATTCCCATCTCCCTTTCCTGCAGAGCCACTCCCAGTGTCCCACTCAGCCCCTGCCCGTTGTCCTGGTTCTTGGGGATGTATCCCATGGATAACTGGGATGGCAGAGCTCTGGACTCATTTTTAGTGGAAACCACTCAAAATTGGTGCTGCTTTGGGGCTGCCCAAGCAGCTGGATGGGAGTGGAGCAAGCAGGTTCCACACACAGGTCACGAGGGTGGGCAGGGCTAATCAGTGCAACTGAATTTAAAAAAAATGTGAATAAATTAAGTTTAATCTAAAAATTAAAAAAAATATTAAAAACAAAAAAAAACTTTAAAAAATTTTAAAAAAAGAACATTCTAGGATTTTTCACTGCTGTTTTTTAAATAGGAATTTGAAGTCCTCTGTGCTTGTCTGTTTGCTAGGAGCAGTTTGAGACACTGTTACTGTTTTGAAATGCATGCATGTTACAAGATGAGTCTCCAACCAGAGAAAAAAAAAATAAAATTCAAATTTTGTGTACATCTGGGCCCTCCCTGCTGTGCTCTTTGAACACCATTAGCTGCTCCACCAGCATGGAGCAAGTCCCAGAGGGAAAACTGGGAAAAGGGCAGGGTTTAAATGGGATATTGGGAAGAATTCCCCTCTGGGAGAATGAGGAGGCTGGAATGGAATTCACAGTGAAGCTTTGGCTGCTCCATCCCTGGAAGGGGTGGCACTGGATGAGCTGTGAGTCCCCACCCAAACCATTCCATGATTCCATGAACCACAACTGGAGAAGCCTCTTTTAATGTGTTTTTACCAATTTTCCCCACTCCTGGTGGTCAGAACTCAGACCTGGCAGGAAAAGCTGCCCCTGTGTAGCTGCTGGGCTGCAGCTCAGCCCCTCCCATCCAGAGAATTGCAGGCGGCTCAGGGGAAGAAGGGAAGCTCTGCTCCCACCTCCAACCTCCTCCTGACTCTTCAGGGATGGGAAATCAGTCCCTGTGCTCAGAGCCAGCCAGAGGGAAGTTCAGGACAGAGTTTTATTTTTAAAAGTCCCGAGTGGCACAGAGTAGTTGTGCAGGGTTAATCCATGCGAGCCTTCAGGGTCCTCATGGTGATCTTGTCTTTCTCTCTGGATGGGAAAAGAGAGGAGATCCTTTACTGATAAACCCAGGTTTAAACCCTTCCTGCAGCTTGTGAAGTCCCAGGTGCATGGGCAGGGGCACTTGGAGCTCAGGTGGTTGTAACAATAAATAAACAGAATTCTGGGGAGCTCCCAGGCTTGGGATGCTGAAGGAAGGAAAATGGGATTTTTCAAAGCCAGCCTGGTGACAGAGCTGGAATGCTACACCCATGTGTGGCAGAGCCACCTCATTTATGTGGGAATGCAGCCAGGGAATCTCTGAGCTGCAGGACTCAAACCTTTGTTCCAGCAATGAACTGCACCAGCAAAATCAAACCCTGGGATGGGACAGCGCCTTGCTGAGGGCGAGAGGGGCAGGATTTGGGGACTCCCTGGAGGGAAGGAAATGCCTAACTCCCTGGGAGGAATGCCTAACTCCCTGGATTCTCCCAGCAAGGAGCAGCACTCACATGACATGCACCACCACACCCATCCCAGAAATGGCATCTCTGTCCACGGCGTTGAGCATGGCCTGCGAGATGGTCTCGAAGAGGTGCTCAGGCTCCTGGGGCACAGAAGGAACAGAGGGCTTTACCTGGACTAAAAATCCCCCAAAAGTCCTGCAAGGTTCCCCTCTCAGGCTGTTGAAGCCACAGCTATTCTGAGCTCCTCCACAAATAAAGCCTCTCCCCAGCCAGCACAGGAGGGAGAATTCATGAATCCATGAATCCTTGGATCCCCAGCTGATCCCAGGTGCTCTCAGCCCCACTCACCATGTCGGGCTCCCACAGGGACTCACACATCCCATACATCTGCTCAGAGCAGGTGCCGCAGACCACAAAGTCGTCGGTGACCATGGGGCAGCCGATGAGGTCCAGCGAGCAGATGAAGGGCTCATGGCTGAGCGGATCCAGCCCTGCAATCACTGGCTCCGTGTAGTAGGGACCAAACCTGGGAACACAGCTGGGCTCAGGGCAGCCCTGAGGACAGGGACAGCCTGGGAGGGACCACAGGGATCATCCTGGCATAGGACAATCCCAAAATGTGCCTGAGAGCGGCGCCAGAAGATTTCTGGAGCTCTAGCGAGTTTGGGCTTGTTCCCAGTGCTCATCCACCCTTCTGGTGAACAACCTTCCCTGAATTTCCAACCCAGACACAGCTCCAGCCATGCCCTACCTCATGTCCCAGTCCTCAGAGCAGAAAATGGAGGTGTCCCCACATCTGTCCCCAGTCCAACTCCCAGTGCAATCCCACAACCCGGAGAAATGTTTTCCAGGCAAGGAAAACATCCCACAGCTCCTTCCAGGGCACACCTGGAGCACTTTGCAATGGTTATGGCACGGCAAACAATCCCGAAGCAGCAGGATTTTGTTCTGCTTCGACAATTGAATCGGTTTGAGACAATTTGAGAAGCAAACATCACCCCAAGACAACGATAATCTGTTCTGGGAAGGTGATAGTGACACAAGGAAATAATCCAGGCTCCTTTGGCTACACCAGGAGTAGTTTTTGCAGAAAAACTCCTCAACTCTTCTAGAACTGGCAGAACTCCAGTGCCCTCAGCCCTCCCTGGCACCAAGCAGGAACAGTTTTACCTCCTCTCATAGAGCAGGTTGGACACCATGCTCATGAAGGTCTGGGGTTTGATCTGCCTCCCTTCCTTCAGTTCATAGAGATTCAACCTGAACTTCAGTCTCTGGGCCCTGTAAGAGATCAGACCTGAGATTAAAGCACAGCAGGTTCCTTTTCCTTTCCCCTTCACCCAGGCCTAGATTGTTCTGCTGCTAGCAGACACCAGCACTGAGCCAGGGAGGGCATGCAGATGCAGCTTATTTTGGAGTTTTAAGTTAAATTTTCGTGGCAAAAGTGGAATTTTAGTAGTGAAACTTCAGAGTTCAATTTTAACAGTGATGTGATCTCAAACCACAGACAGGTTTATTTCAAAAGCTCTCCCACCAGGGGAAGTAAGAGTAGCAGTACTGACACCGTTTATTTTATATTAATTATAAATATGAATATGTCCCCCACGGATAAACCAAGATATTCCCTCAGCACGAGCTGCCCCTCGGTAAATATTACAAAACCACCTCCTGCGGGCTCCAAGGTCTTACTTACACGGTCTGTACGTCCGTGGCCAGCCCGGCCAGGCCGATGTAGAGCCTTTGGCCCATCGGGAAAATCTTCTGGAAGTCCGTGGTCACTGTCTGAGCCTGGATCCCAAAGCGCCGGTCCGCGGCGATGGCCACGCAGTCCTTGCCCCTCATGGCCATGACGGCCCCGCCGTTGTAGGACATGATCGACTGCACGGGAGCGGCGGCTCAGGGGTACCGGAGCGGCCTCCAGGGTACCCTCGGTACCCCCGGTACCGCCGGGGTAGCCGCCCGGGTCCAGTTTTCATTTCCCCGCCGATCTGGCTGCTCCTTCCCCCGCCGCTCCCCACGGGAGCCTCCCCTCACGGCGCGGCCTCCCCGCCACGCCTTCCCCGGGCCGCGCTGTGACGGGCCCAGGAGCTGCCCCGGCGCCGTCCCAGCTCTCACCATGGCTGCGGCTGTTGGGTCAGCGTTGTGTCTCTGCTGTGTGCCCGCTCTGTCCCCGCTGTGTCACCGCTCTGTCTCACACGGCCCTCGCTCCCGGCCCGGTCTCTGCCCGCGCACCGCTCCCGCCCCGCCGCGCCGCCGCCGGTCCCGCTCCCACCGCTTTCCCATTGGCTGCTTCCCCCCGCTGGTCCCGCCCTTGTTGTTTCCCATTGGCCTTTGCCACCGCCGCTCTCACGTCAACGCTTCCCATTGGAAGTTGCTGCCGGTGATCCCGCCTTCTACGCTCTCCATTGGCTGCCGCTGCCGCCTGGAGTCCGAGCGCTGCTGGTGATTGGTGGGAGCCGCCGCAGCGCGTGCAGCTAACTGGCTGAGGCTGGGAAGAGTGGGCGGGGCCGAAAAGTGACGAGTCACAGTGAGCCCACGAGGCATGCCGGGAGCGTGGGGGGGCACGGCTGAAAAATTGGAAAATGGGAACAGCTGGAAAAAATAGAACAGCTGGATTAGGCACAGATGGATCAGTGGGGGCAGAGCTGGAGCAATGGGAAACAGCTGGAAAATGGAGAATAGCTAGATAAATGGGGAATAACTGGAAAATGGGGAAACAGCTGGATAAATGGAGAACAACGGAAAATAGGGAACAGCTGGAGAAACGGAGAGACGCTGTGAAAATGAGGAGCAGCTGGATCCGGGCAAGGCTGGAGAAATGGGGGCACAGCTGGAATAGTGGAGGAACATCTGGAGCAATCGGGGCACAGCTAGATCCGGGGAACAGCTGGATCAATGACTGCACAGCTGGAAAACTGAGGCTACCGCTGGATCAATGGGAAAAAGCTGGTTCAATGGGTAAACATCTGTATGAGGCACATCTGGATCAGCGGTGTACAGCCGGAGCAATGGGGGCACAGCTGGATCCAGGTGGTGCCCAGCTGTGGCTGTGGGCAGGGACGTGGCACAGCTGCATCCGGGGGTGCGCAGCTGGATGTGGCACAACTGGAACCACATCTCCGCTTTAGCACCCTCGGGCTGTGGGGACAAAGCCTCGAGCTCTCCCTGCGGGGCCGGGCACAGCACATCCAAAGGGGATTCTCCTAGAAATCTCTTTGGGGAGCGCCGGCACGGGGAGGTGGCACTGCAAGGTGTCCAGGGGGTGTCACAGCACATCTCGGGAGCGAGTCCCGGGAGCAGAGCCTAGCCTGTGCCTGCTGTGGTGTTTAATTGTGTTTTTAAAGTGTATCTTTGAGCTGTTTTCCATCATTAAAAGTTCCTAGCGGTCGCTGGAGCCCGCGTTGCACCCGGTGGTAATAGCCCAGGCAGAGCTCACTGGGAATCACGGGGGTCAGTCCCAGTCCGGCCTTGTGCCCTAGGTTAAAGCAGGAATTCCATCATTTCTGGGCTGAACCCCAGGTCAGGGCACAGTAACGGATTTTACATGGGTTTTAAGAGAGAGGAAGCTCGGTCTGGCAGACTTGCGACCCCCTTCAGCTTAATTTTGAGTCAAAATACGGAATTTGGATGCAAACAGAATTTCAGGTCTAATTTTAATGTTTCAAAATGGCATTGTGTGAGCACAGCTGTGTGCGCGTGCTGAGCAGGTAGCTTCGAGCTGCTCATTGGTAGCTGCTTCTCCACCTCGGATGTATCCGTGCGCCCTCGGAAACACCGAGACCACATTCCTGTGCCTGGAATTTTCTGCTTGTCCGGCTCCTGCCGTAACTGTCCCGGGAAAAGAGGGAAAAAAGGAAAACCGGAGTAAAACACTCAGCTTCGTCCCTGGGTGGGCTCGAACCACCAACCTTTCGGTTAACAGCCGAACGCGCTAACCGATTGCGCCACAGAGACAGGGCTGGCAGCTTTTAGCGCCTTCAACCTTCGGCCGCGAGTCCCATAACGGGAACAGGATGCCGGGAATGGGACCAGGACGCTGGGAACAGGACATCGGGAAGGGGACCAGGACACCAGGAGCGGGACACCGGGAATGGGTCCAGGACGCCGGGAACAGGACACCGGGAAGGGGACCAGGACACCGGAAGCGGGACACCGGGAATGGGACCAGGACACCGGGAGCGGGACACCGGGAAGGGGACAAGAACACCGGGAGCGGGACACCGGGCACACCGAGAAGGGGAACAGGACACCGGGAACGGGATACCGGGAATGGGAACTGGACATCGGGAACTGGGCGCCAGGAAAGGGGCACCTGGAACGGGACGCCGGGAGCGAGGACACCGGGAACAGGACACTGGCGCCGGAACTGCTGGGCACAGGGACACCGGCCCCAAGCACGGGGACACGGGACACCGGCACCGGGCCTACTGAAACCAGTTCCAGGACACCGGAATCAGGGCAAGGGAGCACGGAGACCGGCACCGGCAACGGCTCCAGCAGGCACCGGTCCCCGGTACCGGCAACTGAGACAGTGGGGTGGACAGCGGCCCCCCTGGGAGCCCCCGAGCACGGGGCCGCCGGGACTGACCCGGGCTGCGAGCTCCGGCACCGGGCGGGGCGGGGAGCTAGCGCCCGGAGGGAACGCGTCCGAGCCGCCGGTAATCCCAGGCGTGCGGGAGCGGCGCGCTTCTCAGCGCCTCCCGCGCCTCTTCCTGCCCCTTTCCTCCTCTTTAATCTCCTTCCCTGCTTTTCCTTTATTTTTTTTTTAATTTTTACTCTTCACTTTTCCTGCTTTCTATCTTTTCCTCCTTCCTGTTCTTACCCCCTTTTTTTTTATTTCCTTTTCTCTTGTTCTTTTTTTCTCCTTTTCCATTTTATTTTTTGCTATAATTTTCCCGGTTTTCTTCCCTTCTGTCTCCCTCGTAATTTTCCATCATGCCTTTCTCTAATTTCCCCCCATTTTTTTCTTACCTTTCTTTTTTCCCTTCCTTTCTCCCTGATTTTCCCATTTTCCCTTTCTTTCCGTTATTTCCCTCTATTTTCCTTGGCTTCTTCATGTTCTTTTTATCCCTTCTTGTCCATTTTCCCCTTTCTATAATTTCCCTTTGGTTTTCTTCCCTTTCTTTTTTTCTCCCTTTCTCCATTCTCATTTTCTCTTTTCCTTTTCTTTCTCTCATTTCCCCACTATTTTTTTTCCTATGTTTTTTTCTTCCCCTCCCTCCAATTTTCCATTTTCCCTCTTGAAATTCCCTCGATTTTTTTTTTCCTTTTTTCTCTCTCTTCCTTTTCCTTCCCCCTCCGCTCCTGCCGAACACCGAGGGTCTCGCAGAGGGTCCTGCTTGTCCTGGGTCACAATTTGGGGACAAAACGGGGTAGGTGACACGGGGCTCGGAGCTTCCACCGGACACCGAATTTTGGGGCTATTCCAGAGGTTTTGGGTCGCTCTCATTTCCTCCACGGGGGTCTCCGCGAGCACCGGGGGCCTCCAGAGGTGTTCCCCCAATCTCGGCCCCTCGCTCTCCTCCTCCGCAGCCCCCCAAAGGAATGAGGTCACGTGAGGCGGGCGGGGCCTGGCGGCGGCTGGAGGTGGGAAAAAAATAAAAGAAAAAAAAAGAGAAAAAAAATAAAAAAAAGGAGGAGGAAGGAGAGGGGAAAAAAAAAGAGGATAAAAAAAAGAGAGAGCGAGAGAGGGGAGGAAAAAAATTTATTAAAAAAGGCCGCGGCCGCAGCGCCGAACGAGCCGAGCCGAGCCGCGGGNNNNCCGGGCCGCGCTGACAGCCGGCCCCGAGTACAAAGGGGACGCCCCGGGGCCACCGGGGCCGCCCCACCCCCGGCCCCATCGCGGCTGGGCGTCCTCAAAGGCAGCGGGAGCTGCCGAGGGGTCGCGGCCGGGCCAACCCCCCGACCACAGCGCGGGGTCACGCGTGGCCGTGGCCACCCCGTGGCCGTCTCCCCCGTGTCCCCCCCGGTGTCCGTATGCCTCCCCGTCCGTGTCCCCCTGGTGTCACGCCCCGCGGTCCCGTCCCGCCGCCGGGACCGGGGCCGAGTGCGCGTGTCCTTGTCCCCACACGCTCTGTGGTCACTCGTGTCCAGCGGGGCTCCCTCCCCCATCCCGCGTGGCCCTTCCAGTTTCGCTTTTCGTACGCCGAGAGTGGCGGGAGGGTCCCGGCGGGCGCTGCCGGGGGTGGCGGGGCCGCGCTCCGGGGCTGTCCCCTCATGTCCCCCGTGGGTGCCGTGCGAGGCCCGGGCCGTGCCGGGGGAGATGTCCTGGGGCATTTCCCGAGCCCCGCGCTCGCCGCCGCCGCCGCCGGGGTTCCCGCGGGCGGGGGGCCGAGTTAGCGGTGACTTTGAAACGCCCTTCCCCAGCCGTGGTCGGCCCAGGAGGCTTTGGGGAGGGGGCGACACCGGGCCGGGCCACCGCCCACGGAGACAAAAGAACCCGAAAGTCGCGGCCGAGGATGCGGGAGCCGCCGGTGGGACGGGGCGGCCCCGGGGGNGGGCTGGGGTTCGGGGAGGCTGTAAGGGCACCGGGGCTTTGTTCCCCCCTCCATCCCCGGTGCAGGAGATTGCGGCCGTTATAGCCCGGTTTATTAGAACTGGTTTGCGCCGGCGGCTCGGGCTCCCCTCTCTCGCCGAGCCCCGATGCCGCCATTGGCTGCTGCGAGCACCGAAAGCGCCGGAATTCTCCCCACAACGCAGCCGTGGCTCCCGCGGCGCCGGTGCCCGGCGGTGCTGCCCGGTGCCGTGCGGGAGGGGGACGGGGACAGGGCAGGGCGGCCCCGTAGCCGCGGGGAAGGGGCTGGGGAGGGTTTGCCGGCCGGTGGTGCCCAGGGCTAGGAGGGGGTTCTGGGTGCCCCTCCAGCACAGGACTGTCCCAGAGGTCCCCATCCCAGGGATGCCCCCATCCCAGTCTCAATGGTGTCCCCGTCACTGCAGCATCACTACCCCAGTCCCAGCGGTGTCCCCATCCTTGGTGCAGGTGTCCCTATGTGTATGTACTGTGTCCCTATGTGTCTCTGTGTGTCCCTATGTGTCCCTGCGTGTCCCTGTGTGTCCTTGCCTATCTCTGTGTGTCACTCGTGTGTCCTCGCGGCCGTGCGGTGCCACCGCCGGTGCCTCGGCCCTGCCCACGTTCCTCTCGATGATCCCGGGGCTCCTCGTCCCCTGTCTCCTGGCCTGGGTGCTTGTGACAGTATTCCGACTGCTCTACAAGTATCGCCGTTGCCATGGAAACAACAAAACTGCAGCGATTCCGGGCTTCGGCGGCTCCCTCTGGAAACGCGGAACTGCCGGAGCAGGAAGGTGGCGATTCCCCAGTCCTCACCCGCTCACGCCGTGCCCACCGGGCTGTTCCTGCCCGGATGGAGGCGGCCAACACCAGGGTCAGGGACTTCCTGTTGGAGTTTTGGCTGGAAATGCCTTTTCCATGGAACCAGCCCAAAATATACTTTTTTTTCATGTGTGTGTGTGTGCCACATGTGGGGGGTTTCTGATGGGGGGATTGTCCCTGCTAAGAGGTGTCCCAGCGTGTTGGGGAATCCCCTGGGGACACCCAGGGACACCCATGAGTGAGCCAGAGGGGGCTGGACACCTCCTGGAGCCGAGTGTGACAAGAGAGGAGGGTGCCTGCAGAGCTGGGGGTGCCCACGTGGGTGACAGGTGACAGTCCCCATCCTGTCCCCTCTAGCGGCTCCTGCAGGTCCCATCTGTGCACTCTAAGGGGATCTTGGGGGTCTTCCTGCAGGGAGGATCCACCCTGGGGCTGCTCCAAGATGCACAGGACCACCCGGATAAAGATCACGGAGCTGAACCCCCACCTGATGTGCGCCCTGTGCGGGGGCTACTTCATCGACGCCACCACCATTGTGGAGTGCCTGCACTCATGTGAGTGTCTCGCATGTTCCCAAGGGTCCCCTGGGTGCCCCTAAACTCCACACGGACCCCTCCCACAGTGCCCACCCTGTGCCAGGTGGTGCTGCCCCGTGGAGCTGTAGGGGATGGATGGGGCTGCGCTGGGCAGGGCTCTGGTCCCCAAGCTGGTGTGGGGGTCCCAGAGGCTCTGTCCCCTTGTTCCCCCGCTCGCAGAGGGTCGCTCTATCCCCACAGTTTGCAAAACCTGCATTGTTCGCTACTTGGAGACCAACAAGTACTGCCCCATGTGCGACGTGCAGGTGCACAAAACCCGGCCCCTGCTCAGCATCAGGTGAGTCTGGGGGGCTTGGAGGACTCAGGGGGATCCGGGGGCCCCTCACACCCTCTCCCTGTTCCAAGCACCTGAAACAGAGAGACCCTGGGGCTCTGCTGCCAGCCCAGGAGCAGCTCCATCCTAGTCCCACTGTTGTCCCCACCCCTGAAAAATCCCAGTCCTTGTGGTGTCCCTGTCCCTGTGGCACTTCCATCCCAGTCCCTGTGTGGTGTCCCCATCCCAGTGGTGTCCCCATCCCTGTGGTCTGCCCATCCCAGTCCCACCGGTGTCCTGCACTGCATGGGACCTCTGTTCCTGACCTTAAATCCTACAGCAGAAGGGATTTGTGGAGCTGTCTGTGTGGTAAGGGAGTAAGGACAGGGGGAGATGCCACCACAGAGGGAATAGCACTTGGAGACATCTGCATGGCAACAGAAAGAGGGTGGGACAGGTGCCCTGTGTCTATCCCTGCATATCCTGGACCCCATCCCTCTAGCTGTCCATGGATTCCATCCCTCCATTCCTTCATCCCTCCATTCCTCTATCCCTCTATCCCTCTATCCTTCTATCCATCTATCCTTCTATCCATCCATCCATCCATCCATCCATCCATCCATCCATCCATCCATCCATCATCCATCCATCCATCATCCATCCATCCCTCTATCCTGTGTCCCAAGGATGGCTGTGGTGGCCCTGCCAGGTCCCCACAAGTGACATGGTGCCTCCAGCTCTGAGGAAATCCATCCCAGCTGTGGAATTGGTTGCCATGGAAACCATGCCCAGCTCCTATCCATGCTTGGCGCATTTCCATCTTGTTTTTTATTTTGTCTTTTCCCTGTTTCTGTAGTAACACTTTTTCTGCCTTTTTTTCCCATGTTTTCTGGCTCACTATGAAATATTTACACTCCCATGGCTCCTCCGGGATCTCCAGCTCTGCCTGCAGGGATGGAGCTGCCACTGTCCCCGAGCCCTCGGGGATGGTGGTATCTCCATGTGGTCCCAACTTGGGAAAAAATGTGGGAAAAACTGAGAAAAACATGGGGAAAATATGGGGAATGGCACAGGTGAGCAGGCCCTGCTCCAGGTGGAAAATCCCCATGCCTTTGCTTTCCAAATGCATTCAAAATCTCCGGGTGGTCGGTGCCACCGGTGTCCCCCAGTGCCACCAGTGCCACCAGACTGGGCTAGGATTTCAGCAGCAATTTTGCCATTTCCTCAGTTTGTTATAAATTATAAAGTGAAATTGTTATAAATATTTGTTTATAAATATAAAAATTAATGTAAAAATTAGAAAATAAAAAATAAAAAGCCAAAAAAGATAAAAATATAATAAGAATATAAAAATACAAAAGAATAATAACATAAAAATGTATAAAATTTTAAAATATTAAACATAAAGATAAAATAAAATATATAAATAGAAAATGAAATATAGCTATAAAAATATACAAATAGAAAATAGAAAATATGGTAATATACATAAATATATAATATATATACATATAAATATATATAGAGAGAAATAAAAGTATATAAAAATAGGTTTATTATAAATAAAATCCCAGCAGGGCCTCCTGAGCCAAAGGAATTCTGGATGAAAGACGTGCATGGGCTAAAAATAACCCAGAATTCAGACATTTGTTTTCCTTTTCCACATTAATGGGAATAATTTCAACCACGACTGACTTTTCAACAGCCCCACTGCTCCTGCTTTGGGGTGAGAATCTGAAATTCTGGATTCCCAAAAATTCCTGGCTGCAGATGGGACTGGAGCTTCTCTGGTTCCTAGTTTGGGAGATCCAGCTTTGGGATACTCACATTTTAGGGAATTAAAACCCCCAAAGTAAACTTTCACCCCCAAAATAATCTGGGATTTAAATTCAAACCTGCAGACACTTCGCTGATCTGGGATTTGGTTTGTTTCAATTCCCAGGGTGTTTTTTTGGGAATTATTTTGGCTGCTGGGAGGGATCCTGGCCCCATATCATTCCCAGAATTTGCAAGGATTTCTGAGCTGGTTTTGGTCCTTTTTCTGGCGTTAACCCTTTGTGGGGTGTGGTGTGGCTGTGTGGGATGGGGATTTGAGATGGCAAACTGGGCATTTGGGGTTTGGGGGATTTGGGATGGGGAATTGAAGATTTAGGATTTGGGCATGGGGAACTGGGGATTTGGGGATTTGGATGAGGAACTGGAGTTTTAGGGATTTGGGATGGGGAACTGGGGATTTGGGATGGAGGACTGGAAATCCGAGGCTTTGGGACAGAGATCTGGAGATTTGGGGTTTAGGGGATTTGAAATGAGGATTTGGGATTTGAGATGGGGAACTGGGGATTTGGGATGGGAATTCTCAAGAAGGGAGCTGGGGGAACTCCCAAATCCCGCTTCCAAATCCCACTGATTTCTCCCACTTTTGTTGTTTTTCCCCCCCTCCAGGTCGGACAAAACCCTCCAGGACATTGTGTACAAGCTGGTCCCGGGGCTTTTCAAAGGTGCAGCCAAGGATAGGGAGAATCTGGGAATTTGGGAATTCAGGTGTTTGTAACTTGCTCCCACTCCTGAAACGTTTCCTGGGATTTCCCATTCCCATGGGGACAGCAGGACACACAGACATGGCGCCCATACCAAACTTTGGGAGAGTCTGGGAGCAGGAGCCATGGATTTGCTCCGAGCTTCTCAGGATGTGGGAAAAGTGTGGGATTTGGAGTGTGGGAATCCAAAAAACATCTGGATTGGCCACAACTCCGCGATTTATGGAATCGCTCTGCTGGAGCTCCCATGGGAATTCCATGGGCATCCCTCATTCTGGGATTTATGTAATTGCTCCAATGGGAATTCCCTGGGCATTCCAGGGTGTCCCCCTGTGCCCCCTTGCTGTCACCCCCCAACTGTGGCACTGTTCCTGCTCACGTTCCTGTCCCATCCCTGTCCCTGTCCTTGTCCCTGCCCTTGTTCCCATTCCCATCCCTGTCCCCATCCTTGTCCCGTGTCCCTGTCGCTGTCCTCGCAGATGAGATGAAGAGGAGGCGTGACTTCTACGCCGCGTACCCGGTGGCCGAGGGTGAGTGTCGTATGTCCCAGTGTGTCGATGTCTCATTGTCCCAGTGTCCCGGTGTCCCGTTGTCCCAGTGTCTCAGTGTCTCGTCCCGGTGTCCCGGTGTCTTGTTGTCCCGGTGTCTCGGTGTCCCGGAGTCTCAGTGTCTCGGTGTCCCGGAGTCCTGGTATCTCGGTGTCCCAGCTGGGCTCGTCCCGTGCTGTCCCACTCAGCCCGAGCTCCTCTTCTGCAGTTCCCCTGGGCTCGCAGGAGGAGCGCGGGGAGGTGACCGAACGAGACCAGGGGACGCCGCCCGAGGACGAGATCGTCAGCCTGTCCATCGAGTTCCACCGGGACCCCAGGTACTGCCCCAGGGCTCCTGGTACCGCCCGGGCTCCCGGTATTGCCCCGGAGCTCGAGGAACCGCCCGGGACTCCCAGTACTGCCCGAGGCTCCCGGTACCGCCTGGGCTCCCGAAACCACCTGGGGCTCCCAGTACTGTCCGGGGCTCCCAGTACTGCCCTGAGGCTCCCGGTACAGCCTGGGACTGAGGTCTGGAAGGAGCTCCCACCCTCTTCCCACTCATGGAATCCTGAAATGTTTGGAGTTGGAGGGGATCCTGAAGTTGTCATCTCATCCCACTGCCCATGGGGTGGTGGTAGCTGAAAGCCCCTGCTCAGGCTGCTGAAGGGAACAGGGGAGCACTCAAACACCCAGCCCCATCCTGAATCCCAACACTGCATCCCTGATCCCTGATCCAGTGTGATCCTTATCCCTGATCCAAGCCCTGTGATCCCCAATCCCAATTGCCCTGATCTCAGTGCAATCTCTGATTCCAGCCCTGTGATCCCCAATCCCTTATCCCAGCGTGATGCCCAATTCTGGCAGTGTCATCCCTAATCCCAGTGTGATCCCTGCTCCTAGCAATATCATGCCTGTGTTCCTTCTGCCTTGGGAATGTCCTTGGCACCTGGAGCAGCATTCCAGAGGGATCCAGAGCCCTGGGAATGCCCACGGGTGTGCCGGGGTGAAGCCCTGGATGTCCCCCATGTCACCCCTCCCTGGGACCCTTCCAGGGGTTTTTCCCTCTCCATCTTTCTGTTCCCCACAATCCCTGTCCCATGTCCCTCGCTCAGGGACAACCAGAAAAGCGCTGTGGAGAATGGGGACCTGGACAAAGACAAGGTGAGCGTGTAGTGGCACTGAGCTGGCACCCTGGTGGCACCGTGCTGGCACAGAGCCATCGGTGCCAGCTTCCCTGGGAGTCCTGCAGGGCTCAGGGGGGACACTCCAAACTTGGGACACCACAAACCCTGGGACATGCCAAATTTGTTGCTCCCCAAACCAGGACTCCTCAGACCCCAAAACATCCCAAACATGGGGCTCTCCAGATCCAGGACATCACAAACCTGGGGCACCCCAAACCCCAGGACACCCCAAACTCGGGACACCCGAAATCCTGGGGCTCCCCAATCTCGGGACTGCCCAAACCCGGGACTCCCCAAACTCGGGATTTCCCAATCTGGGGCTCCCCAATCCCAGGACACCCAAAACTCGGGACACCTCAATCCCGGGACTCTCCAATCCTGGGAACCCCCCAATCCCGGGCTCCCCAATCCGGGGCTCCCAGGCCCCGCTGTGCCCGCAGAGCCCTGGGCTGCGGTTCCTGCGCTGTCCCGCGGCCATGACCGTGCTGCACCTGGCCAAGTTCCTGCGCAACAAGATGGACGTGCCCAGCAAGTACCTGGTGAGAGAATGCTTGGAAATGCTCCGAATAGAGTGGCTGAGAATGTTTGGAAGTGCTTGGGATTGCCTGGGAGTGCCCGGGAATGTTCGAGAGTGCTCTGAAATGTTTGGGAGTGCCCAAGAATGCTCGGGAATACTCGGGAATACTCGGGAATGTTTGGGAATGGTGGGGGAGCACTGCCCAGGTTTTGCCATGCCATGCTCAGCTTGGAGGCATTGTTTTGGGGCATCCTGTGTTGCATCCACTGCTGATCCTTGCTTGTCCCAAATATCCCTGCTCTGACTTGCTTTCCCTGTGGCTGGATCACTCCTTTTCCTATGGCCAGATCCGTTCTTTCCCTGGGTTTGGATCCATCCTTTCCCTGCGGCTGGACCCATTGTTTCCCTGGATTTGTCTCTGTCCTTTTCGCATGGCCAGATCCATCCTTTCCCTGGATCTGTCACCATCCTTTCCCTCGGTTTGGATCCATCCTTTTCCCATGGCTGGATCCATTCTTTTCCCATTCCCATCCTTTCCCTGCTCCAGGTAGAGGTGCTATACGAGGACGAGCCCCTGAAGGAGTATTACACCCTGATGGACATCGCCTACATCTACCCCTGGAGGAGGGTGAGGAACCTGGAAAATGGGGAAAACTGGGAAAATATATGCTGAGAATGCTGGGAAAATCTGTCCTTTGGGGGATAAAACTGGGAATAGCTGTGCTGTGAATACTGGGAAAATCTGTACTGGAGAAACTGGGAATATCTGTGCTGGAAAAAGTGGGAAAATCTGTTCTAAGGAAAAAACCAGGGAAAATCAGTCCTGGGGGAGCCTTTCTCATACTAAATGCCAGAGTGGGGGGATTTTCTTGACGGGGCGTTTGACGGTGGAAATTTTCGAGATCCCCAGTGAGGGGAATGGCAATGCCAGTGTCCCTGTGGTGTTCTCGGGGAAGGGGGGTAGCAGTGCCAGTGTCCTCGCGCTGCCCCCCGCGCGGTGCCAGCCGTGCCCCGTGTCCCCAGACGGGTCCCCTGGCACTCAAGTACCGCGTCCAGCCTGCCTGCAAGCGGCTCAAGCTGTGCCCGCCGGTGCCACCCGAGGCCACCAACACGAGCGGCGCCTCCGAGTGCGAGTCGGGCAGCGACAAAGCGCAGAGCCCCGGGCTGGCACCGCCCTCCGCCCTGCCTGGCCCCGGGCACGGCCCCCCCGGGCCCGCGCTCAACGGCTCCGTCTCGAACTGTCACCCGCTGCCACCCGCCCGCGGCCGCAAAGCCGCCCTGAACGGCAGCGCGGGCCTGGCTCTGAGCTAAAAAACTTCGAGGACTGCTGAGAATCCTCCTGAGACTCCCGTAGACCTTCCAGGGATTCCTACAACCCCTCCAGGGACCCGCAAAAACCCTGCAGGGGCTGCTAAAAATCCTCCAAGGATTCCTAAAAACCCTCCAGGGATCCTGAAGACCCTCCAGGAATTCCTTAAAACACTCCAGGGACTGTGAAAGAACCTCCAGGGATCCTGCAGACCCTCCAAGGATTCCTAAAAACATTCCAGGGATTCTTAAAACCCCTCCAGGGACTCCTAAAGCCGCTCCTCGGGCGAGGATTCTGCTGGAGACCTTCCTTGCAAACCTCTATAAATATCTGTGTGTACAGAGAAGAGTTCTACAGACTTATTTTCTAATTTAAAAATGCAAAGAAGACACAGAAATGGCGGTGGATATTTTTAAACGTGGTTTGGTTTTGGGAGTATTTTTTGGTTCGGTTATTTTTTTCATTTTGCTTTGTTTTGTTCGGGTTTTTTTTTGTTTTGGGGCTTTTTTGGGGGTCGGGTTTGAGGTTTGGGTTAGACTTGTGGAAGCTGCATGTCCCCTCCCACATCCTGCCCCCAGAGCTGCCACATTCCCGGTTTTCTCTGGTGTTTTTCCTCTCTTCCTCTTCCTCCCTCTCTGCCTGGGGCAGAGGTGAGGGCCAAGCACAGAAACTAAAAACCCCAAAACCCAAACCCATCCCTCAACCTCGCCAGACATTGCTGCTGGGTTTTATTTTCAATCTTTGTGGGTTTTTTTTTTTTGTTTATTCGGGGGTTTCACACATTGGATCGTTGTTGTTGGATCCAGCAGCTGCAGGTGTTTCTGGATCTCATCTTGGGCATATTTTGGGGGAATTCTTTGCTTTCCCTGCGGGTTCTGGGCTAAGCCTCGCACAGACTTTGCCCTTCTGCACAGTAAATTCGGTGTTTTGGGGTATTTTCCTCCAGCTTGGTGGGGGCAGCACAAATCCCCCAGAATATTTTCTCTCCCTTGAGGTCCTGATAGTTCCAGCAAAATCTGGGGGCACCCAAATGGTTGGGATGGAGCTGCTCCCTGCTTTCCATGTTCCCTAGAGTTTTTTTTGGTGTCTCGTCCTTCCCACCCAACCCTCCTGCTCTCACGGTCTGTTTTTAATAAAAGAAAATGCAAAAATAAAAATCAGATTTCAGTGCCTTTAGGCAGGAGGCTCCGACAAGGGGTGAGCATGAGAAGGGTCCAGGGTGTCCCAGACCTGAGGGGGCAGGGGCGTGGGTTGGGCTTGGGTCTGGGCTTGGGTTCGGGCTCAGGGTGTTTTGGTGTTGGGTTTTCCTCTCTGTACATCCCAGACTGCTCCGTGTGTTTGGATTCCATTTATTGTCCCAGGAATGATCCCAGTCTCTGGGAACGAGCCCAGTCTCTGGGTGTCATCCTTGGTTCAACCTTGGCAAACCTCGGGTCTGGCTTTGGAAGTGAACAAATGCTGCTTTGGCTGGGCAGGGCAGCTGCCCAGAGCCACTTGAGAAATCCCACAGAACCTCCTGCCAAATCCCATTGCCATCTCCATCCCAAATCCCACAGATCTCTCCTGCCAAATCCCAAAGATCCCTCCAGGCCAAATCCTACAGACCCCTCCATCCAGCCCAAATCTCACAAGTCCCTCTGGCATCCTGTGCATGGGTTACTCCATCCCACATCCTGTGGGTTCCTCTGTCCTACATCCCACAGGTCCCTCCATCTTGCATCCCTCAGGTACCTTCATCCCAAACCCCACAGGTGCCCCATCCTAGGGACACTCCCACCTCCGGCACCCTCTTGTCAATCCCATTGTCCCGAAGTTGATTTGTGGTCGGGAGGCCAATCCCTGCCCCATATCGCGGGAGCTGCTTCGCCGCAGCCAGGGTGGCTCCCAGTGCTCCGGAATTAGGATTTTATTGGGGTTTGGAGCCTCTCCTCTCCCCAGCGTGGCCATCCCGAGGTGGGGATGGGAATCCTGGTGCTCTCGAGCTCCACTGGGCTCCTCAGGCGCGGGGGGACACCGGGGTAGCCTGCACCGCGACCCCTTTGTGGGAGCCGTCGCAGTACGGGGGGGTCCCAGTGCGTTTGCAGCCGCAGAGCAGAGCGGGGCCGTCCTGGGCAGGGGTGAAGCGCAGCGGGGCCAGCTCCGGCGCCTCCTTCTTGTGGGCGCCGTCACAAAAGGGCTAGAGACAAACGGGGACGGGGTCAAGGAGGGGTTTGGGGGACCACCGCGGCTGCTCCATCCCGCCCCGTCCCATCTCACCCCTGGGGAGTGCATCCTTCGGGAACTGGAGCGCCCGGGAGGGCAGAACCCCTAGAACGCCCCAAAACATCCATGGATTTGGGGCTAAAAGAGGAGCACTTAGGAGCTGCTCACAAGCACAGCAAGAGGATTTGGGATTAAATGGGGGCCATCATTGGGATGGTTTTGGGAATAACCCTGTTTTTCCCACTCATTCCCCTCTGCAGGACCTCGGTTCTGCATCCTGGGACCATCCCTGGCTTGGGATTCTGCCACACGTTCCCAGTACCTGGCAGGGTATTCCCACTCCCATTTAAATGGACTAGGGGGGGTTACTGTGGGGCTGGTCCTGCCCTGGCCCCACCGGCATCCGCGCACATCCCAGTTTGGAGGCCCGGAGCCCTCTGGACCCTCCAGATATCCCCGGGTCGCGGAGCCCCCCGGGAGCCACCGCAGAGTCCCCAGGCCAAGAACCCCCAGAGCTCCCCCGGTTCTCCCGGACCCGCAGAACTCGCGGCCCGACCTGGCGCTTGCTGTGCCCGCAGGCGCACCAGCCGTAGGTCTTCCCCGCTTTCAGCTCCACCGGAAACGGTTCCTTGGCGGCGATCACCGGCTGCGGGGGCGGCGCGGAGCAGAGCGATGGGACCTGCGCCCCCCCCGATGGGTCCCGGCAGCGGCGCCTGCCCCCCGCCGCCCTCATCAGTCGCAGCATGGTCCCGGCGCTGCTCCCGGTGACCTTCTCGGCGCGGCTCCTCCTCCCGGCGCCGCCGGAAGAGCCGGGGCGGGCGACTCGGGACAGCGCTGATCCTCAGTGTGGGGAGGTTCCCCGCGCACCGAGCTGGGTGGGCGCTGCCCCCTGGTCCTGGGCCTCTGTGCCGCTTGTGGTCCCGGGGCTCGGGTCCACTGCCGGCGCCGTCACTCGCTCCAGTTACCCTCTCCCAGTGCTGGTCCCGGTGTCGCTACTCGATCTCAGTTCTGGATCCCAGTGACGGTCTCGGTTCCCAGTGCTGGTCCCTTTTCCTGATTCCGGACGCAGTCACTATGTCCAATCCCACTACACAGTCCCGGTGCCCAGTCCCACCCCAATGCCCGATTCTCAGATCCTGCCACTCTGAGAGATCCTGTTACCTGGTCCTGGTGTCCAATCCCGATCCCAGTGTCCATTCTCGGTGCCTGATCTCACTGCTCAATCCCGATGATGCTCCTGGTGCCCAATCCCAGTGCCCGATCCCGATGTCCAATCCTGTTACATGGTCACAATACCCAATTACCAATCCCGGAACAGGTACCAGTCCTGGTTTTCTCTTGGATTCAGTTATATTGTCTTGGTGTCCAGTTCCAGCCCTGGCGCCCATTCTCAGTCCCTGGTCCCAGTGTCTGATTCTAATCCCAGTCCTGATCGCAGATTCTGTTACGCAGTCCCCGTTCCAGTCCTGGTGCCCATTCTTGGTGCCTGCTCCCAGCACCTGATCCCAATCCCAATCCCTGTCCCGGTGCCCAATCTTGGTCCTGGTGCCCCACCCCAATCTCAGTGCCCTATCCTGGTCCCAGCACCCAATCCAGGTGCCCATTTCCACTGCCCCATATCCCAATCTGTCCCATTCCCACTGCTGGTCCCATTCCTGGGCAGGACACCTGGCTCAGGAACACATCCCTCCTCTGTGCCTCAGCTTCTCCCCTGAGTCTGCAGCCTTGGCCCCACTTCTGCCAAGGCACTGTGGGAATTCCTGGAATCCTGGCATGGGAGTGGCTTTTCCAGTGTAAATTCCTGGAATCCTGATGTAGGAGTGGCTTTTCCAACAGCTGGACTTGCTCCAAGCCCAATTTTGGGCAGGAAAGGGGCCAAAGCAAGGGCAGCATGAGCCCATGGATTTGGGACTTCCAAGGAATAAATCCTTGGAAAAGAGGAGCATTCAGGTGGTGCTCACAAGCACAGCAAGGGGGTTTAGGATTTAATGGGGGCCCTCATTGGGATGTTTTTGGGAATAACCCTCTTTTTCCCACTCATTCCCACCTCCAGGACCTTGCTTCTGCATCCTGGGACCATCCCTGGGAGGATGCAGAAGCATCTGGCAGGGAATTCCCATTCTCATTTAAATTTGCCCCACCTTAACTTTATGAAAAACTTCTTTGCAATTAATATTAATATTATTTATTATAATAAAGACCAGTCAAGCAGCATGAAAAAAATATATCTTAGCTACATTACCTTAAATTGCCAAAAATATACACATTTTTCTCTTTCATTTAATATTTAAAAAAACCCTAGAAACAAACAAAACAAATATAATAATAAAAAAACATAAAGGGACACATGCAACAATCCTAAATGAGAGCATCAAAATGGGTAAAGAAACGTACCCCAGTGCAACTGAAACACAGATAATCTTTAGCTTTTCTTTTCCTTCCCCCTGCTCTCCCAGATTTTTTTTTCCACAGGGATTCACCTAGAGACTCCCAGCTCTCTCTCCTCACTCTGCCAAAGGAATGTTTGGGGCAGCTAGAGGTGACAATTCCTGGGGTTTGGGAGCCTTTGGAAGGTTGAACACAGGGAGAGGTGTAAGTGCTTTCTATCTCTGATCCCCTTGTTCCCCCATCCCAGAGTTCCTGGAGAGCCAGAGGGATCCAGCTCTGGGAATATCCAGAGAGTCAGAGGGATCCCGGATTTCCTTCCTCTTCCAAAGCCTGGGCTCCCAAACATTGCTGCAGGAGCCAATTCCAGCATTTCCAGTCTCTGGATTCACTCCTAAGTGCTTCTCATTGACCCCTTTTTGTGTCCTGGGCTTGTCCAGGAATTTGGGCACCGACCCCAAACTGGGGGCGATCCCAACACAGGTTTTGGGTGTCCTGAGGGATCAATTCCCTGTGTATGTGATGGATCCCAGACAGCATTCCCAGCCCTCTCTCCATGCTCCTCGCACCATCTGGATGCCCTGGGGCTGGATTTTGGAAGAACTGGGGCATTTGGGCACAACTTTGGGGTCTTTGGGGTTGCAAATGGGGCTGAAGGCCATGGGTAGCACCACAGGAATTTAGGATTTACAATAAAAAGTGAAAAATAAAATAAAATAAACCCCAACTCCTGGCCACACCCAGCTGGCAGAGCCAACCCCACTGCCCATCCTCTCGCTGGCCCAAAGCTGGAATTTGGCTGTTCCCGAATCCTGAGGATCTGCAGGATGGCAGCTGCAGTCACCACACACCAAAACAGCCCCGAAATCCCACACTTTTGCCCCAAGTTAGGACCCAATCTGCTCTAGCTATTGCTGCCAAGCCCACAGCTCCTCAGGAGGGAGGTGGGGAGGACCTGGGGTCCCTGTGCTAGGGTAATTTTGAGTGGTACCTCCAAGGGTGCCAAGGGAGGGGGAATGACTCAGCTCGGAGTGGGGGAAATAGAGAAAAATCCAAAGGAATTTCAAAGTGCAAGAAGGGAACTGTGCCAGAGTGGGTTTGGGGACAGGGATCCCAAAGAATGGGGCTCCCCAACAGCTTCCTAAGCTTGTTAAAACCTCTTGATAAATCCCACAATATATTTAATATATATTTCTATTTCTGAGCAGCCAGCGGCTCTGCCTAGTTCTGAGCTCCAGGCTGGGAGCAGAAAGGGTTTATTTTTTTCCTTTTTTTTTTTTTTTTTTTANACCCTCATGGTGTGAATCTTGGACAAAACAAAATAAAATAAAAAATAAAAAGAGGAAACCCAGCTTTGCAAGCATGATCAGCACAGCCCCACTGCTGATAACAGGAATAGTGCAAAGCAGGAAGGGCAGTGGGAATGTGCTGAATGCAGCATGAAGGTCCCAGAATTCAGAATTTGAGGCTCTCCCAAGACTTTCCATCAGCTGGAACATTCCCAGGAGCTCTGGATTTACCTAGGGATGAGGGAAGGAGGGACATGGGTGTGTTTGATGTTGGTGTTTCCCTTCCCAGAGCTGCCCTGTCCTTCCTTGCTTTCTTCCTTGCTTCCTTCCTTCCTGCTCAGCTCAGAGGAAGCCTATTCCTGGCTGATATTTCAGGTTGAAGATATAATCCAAGTCAAAAGGTGAAGAAGTTCTGTCATCCCAGGCTCAGCATTGTGGTCACTGTCCCATTCCTTGGAGATCCTTTTTCCAAGGACCAGTGGAAGAACGTGGTTTTTTGGGAATGCTTTGTGGTGGGTGGGAAAATGCAGGGATCAGATTTGTGATTCTCTTCCCCACAAACATTTTCATCTCCCAACTCAGGTATGCGAATCCAGACCAGCCCCTTTTCCCCTGGCTGTGCCCCCTTTTCCAGCTGAGACATTGGCCTTTGGGAATTCTGGGAGGGAAGGGGCCACACAGAGCAGGATGTGCATTCCAGGAAGGAATGACAGCTGCGCCCCTCCATCAACTGGCAGAGGTGACAACAGCCTCCCAGGTGGTGCCACCTCCATCCATTCTCATCTGTCCTGTCCTTTTAGGCTGGACTGCCCTCCAGTTGGAGCAAAGCCCAGTGGGAAAAGCAGGGAAATCTCAGCTTGGAATTCTTCTGGATGTCACCACCAGGGCAGAGCCACCACATCCTTCCACAGTGGTGCCACATCCAGGGTCACATTGTGGGGCACTGCCAGGCGCCACCATGTCCTTCCCTGGCAGTGCCACATCCAGGGTCACATCCTGGGGAACTGCCAGGTGCCACCACATCCTTCCCCAAGGATCTGGGGGATCTCTGGCGCCTCAGAGGCTCACCACACTCCCAAGCAGGGATGAGGCCAGCAGGATCCGCTGGAATTCCCTCCGGCATGTGGAGCAGGAGACAGGCGACCCCCACCTTAGCTCCTGGTGGCACCAGGGCTTGGCCACAGCCGCTGTGGCTCCCGAAGTTCCTCCTGAGATGCCCCTCGGGAGCTCCGGGCTCTGCCAGTGCCGCGGTGGCCGCGGGGAAGCCGTGATCCCCGGGACAGGAGTTGGCTGTGGGCTCGGTGGGGCTCCTAGCCCTTGTCCTGCGCCAGGGGAGTGCCCTTGTCACCCAGGGGCTGTGGGGACAGAGACACAGCAGAGACAGATCAGAGGGGACACCGACTTTAGGCATGGGGATCAGGGGACAGGGACTGGGGGATGGAGACTGGGGGGATGGGGCTCAGGGCAAGGATCAGCAGGACAGGGATTAGGGGAACACGGATTGGAGGAGGAAGGAATTGCGGGGACAAGGGATTGGGGGGGACAAGGATTAGAAGGGTCATGGATTGGGGGCCAAGGATCAGAGAAGATGGATTGGGGGACACTGATTACAGGATGCAGGAATTGGGGAGGGCAGAAATTGGAGGGGACAGGAATTGAGGGAAGCAGGGATCAGGGAACACACACAGGGATCAGGGAACACAGGAATTGAGTGAAGCAGTAATCAGGGAACACAGGGATCAGGGAACACAGGAATTGGGGAAGCAGCAGGAATCTGAAGCGCAGGGGGAGAGCAGAGGGCTCTGCTGGGCTGCACCTCTCAGATCCTGCCAAAATCCAGAGCCCTGGGGTTCTCTCTGCCCCAGGCTCTCCCCAGGGTTGTCTCCACGCCTCTCCCCAGTGCTGCTCCCAGGAGTGTCCCCATGTTGTCCCCATGCTGTCCCCAGCTCAAGGCAGTGCCTGCCGCGTACCCACCGTTCCTTTGGGGGTGCTGCCGTCGGGCTGCAGGCTGAGGAAGGGGTTGGGCTGCGCCAGCACGGGCGCGATGGCCGGGCCCGAGGCCAGCGGGGGTGTGGCCTGGGGGGCCAGCAGGGCCCCGGCGGGGTTCAGCTGCTGCGGGGACAGGGAAGCCAGCAGGGAGGAGCCGCTGCTGGGCGCAGCCGAGGTCAGCAGCGTGCCGGGGCTGGAATGCAGCGAGGCGGAGGTGGCAGCAAGGAGGGACAGCTGGGACGGGCCCGACATCTGCAGCCGCTGCAGCTCCCGCTTCTGCTGGATCTGCTGCATCATCTGGAACACCAATGCCTGCTGCTCCTGCGGGAAGGGCCGGGGACAGGCGTCAGAGCGGGGACAGCACGCTCGGCAGGAGGGGACAGAGCAGAGACGTGCTGGGCAGGAGGGGGCAGGAGGGGACCGAGCGAGGACAATGTGCTTAGCAGGAGGGGACACCTCGCACGGCATCAGGTTTGTGGTAGCTGGGACTGGAGTCTGGATTTTGTCCCCCACAAATATTTTCATCTCCCAACTCAGGTCTGGGAATCCACTCCCAGGTCCAAAAGCCCCTTCTGATCCTGGATAATCCCGGCTATGGCACCTTTTCCATGCAGAGACATCAGCTTTTGGGAATTCTGGGAGGGAAGAGGATATTTTCCCCAATATCTACCGTGAGGCTCCCCACAAACGCAGAGGAAGATATGTCCAGCCCCGGTGACGGTGCTGGTGGTACCCCCATGTCACCCCAGGCAGGGTGGGGCAGCGCTGAGGTCTCTGCGGGATCAGAGGCTGTGATTTGCCACCTCAGGGACTTGTTTGCCACCTCAGAAACCTGTGTGCCACCTCAGGAACCCGGGATCCAGCAGGATTTGCATCCCAGAATCAGGCAGGATTTGCATCCCGGCAGGACTCCAGAAGGGAATGGCTCTTCCGATTTCCCCCTCCCGATTTCACAGAGCTCCCATCTTCTCATCCCCTCAGGAAGTGGCAAACTCAGATTAAACTTCTTTGGTACAGAACTCCCCTCCCTGGGAGGTGCCGCACCCCCCCGCCTGGAGCTTTGCTCCTTGTAGCACTCCCCCATCCCAAATTTCCAAACCGGCTTTGAATTTCCTCATCCAGCCCAGGGTGGGTTCTGCCAGAAAAGGCACAGGGAATTCGGGGAGAGAAGAGAACCTTATATTGCAATTTTAGATTTTCCTCTGCACTCCGAGGTTTTCCCAGTACAACCAGCCCCTCCCTTACCGGGTTAAGCGGCTGGGAAGTCAGGAGCTGCTGGAGCTGCTGGAGCTGCTGCTCGTGCTGCTGCAGGACGTGCCGCTGCTGCTCTGTCAGGGGACTCAGGCTGGCAACGCTGCGGGAAGGGAATGGCGCAGCGCCGGTCAGCGCAGCTGCAACCACTCCCGCACGCTCAGGGCCAGCCCCTCCCTCCCTTCCCGGAGCTAAACTGTGGCTGGAGAGGGCACGGCCGCCCATCCTCACCTGCTCAGGCTGGTGGAGAGCTGTAGGGCTGAGGACCCGCTGGCCTGCGTCAGCGCGCTCGGAGGCTGGGCAGGCTGCGCTCCGTTCAGGCTCCCCAGGATCCCGTTGAGGGACATCTGCTGGGCTCCGGCCAGGCTGCCCAGCAGGCCGTCCACCATGGGCACCGCGGAGAGGCTGTGGCCGGCCCCGGTGCCTCCGGCCAGCCCCCCACCTGCCACCCTGGCCAGGCCGTTCATCTGCTGCGTCCCGGGCAGAGGCAGCGAGGCGGGACTGGGCTGCAGCATGGGCAGGGGTGGGGGCGTGCTGTGGAAGGACAGGGAGGAGCTGCTCCTGCTGGGACAGCCTGAGTGAGGGTCCTGGGGGAGAAACGGACACAGAGCATCGGGCTGGGGCAGCTGGGGAGCTGGGGATGGGAAGGGGGGCGCTTCTGGATGCAGGTGGCTCGAGTGGCTCGGGTGTGAGGGGTCCCAAAACTCAGGTCCAGCCCTGCTGGATCTTCAGGATTCAATGGAAGCTGTCTCACCTCACGCTTCCACTCTCACCTATGCTAACCAGCCCTCGGGAGCTTCAGGGAGAACCTGATCTCTGAGCCTGGGCTACCAGGAGTTAGAAGCTGGCTACCGAGCCCTGGCGCTGCCCCGCTGCCACTGCCTGAGGCCTTGCCCGGTGGCCACAGAGGCCGCTGTACCTCAGAGGAAGTGGAGAACGAGTTCTCGATGCCGAAGCTGTTCTTGCACGGGGGGCTCTTGCTGGTGTTCAGGGAGTCACCGGTGCAGACTGGGAGGGAAGAGGGGTGAGGGCGCAGAGTCAGGGCTGGACCCTGACGGGGCCAAGGGACAGATCTGCCCTGCTGTGACCCCTCAGCCACCGCCAGGGTACAGGGACATGTCCCTGGGGGCCCTCAGGGGTCCGGTGCCCTCACCATTGGTGGGCAGGATGTACTGGGCCTGGCTGCCCGGGCCGTTGCTGCTGGTGACCACGGGGAAGGGGACGGACAGCTGGACATTGAGCAACTGCAGCCGCTCCTTCTTGGCTGTCAGCGTCATGATCTGCTCCTGGAGACGCTGGTTCTCCTTCTGCAGTGAGTGCAGCGCCTTCAGCATCTCCACAACTGCGGCAGGACCGAGGGGAAGGGGAAAATGGGTGGGGGGGTGGGTGAAGGGAGGGAAGAGGAAAAGGGGTCACAGGAACCACAGTCAGACCCCATGGCGGGACGGACCGGCCCCACAGAGCAGCCCCAGCTCCTCCCAGTGACACACACTGGGGCTTTGTCTCTGCCCAGCTCTGCTGCTCGCAGGCAGAATCTCAAAATCCCAGCTGGATCTGACCCCGAGAGCCCCGGGAGCTGCCCTGCCACCTCCGGGCTGGCACTCACTGTTCACGCCGGCCTCGCCGTTCCCCTGCTTCTCCAGGAGCTGCTCGATGTTGGGGGTGGCCTGCGGGATATTGTCCAGCTGCCCACTGCTGCTGCACGACACAGTCTGATCGAAGAGGGTTGGCAGGCTGCTGATGGGGGACCTGGGGGAGCCAGAAGCGTCAGGGGGTCCCTGCTCCGCTCTCGGCTCCATTCCTGATCCATTCTCCATTCCGCTCCCTGCTCCATTCCTGCTCCATTCCATGCTCCGCTCCCTGTTCCATTCCCACTCCATTCCTGTTCCATTCCCTGTTTCGCTCCCTGCCCCATTCCTGTTCCATTCCCAGCTCCCAGGGCTCCATCTAGGCCGAAGCAGCTGCAGTCCCCCAGGCTCAGCCTCCTCCGCTGCACTTCAGGTGAGACCTGCATGTGTCATCCCATCCTATCCCAAGAAGTGGGACAAGAGCTGTTTCCATGCCCTCAGGCTCTGCCCGTGTCCCCACTGTCCCTGCTGTCCCCGGGGCCACTCACATAGAGGACAGGCTCTCCTGCGGGGATGTCCCTCGACAGCCGAAGCCGCAATCCTCCAGGTCCGGCTCTGCACAGGGACAGAAGGCAAAGGATCAGTGGCGCTGGGCAAAGCTGGAGCCTGGTGTGTGCCAGGTGTGAGCCCAGTGTGTGCCTGGTGTGAGCCCAATGTGTACCTGGTGCGTGCCTGCTGGAGGGCACGGGCTGGTACTGGGTGGCACCAGAACCAAGTGGTACTGGGAGGTACTGGTACCTGAGTGGTACCAGCAACAAGAAGCACTGTGAAGCACCGAGCAGCATCAGTACAGAGCCTCACTGAGCAGCACTGAGCAGCCCCGGGCAGCCTGCATCGAGCAGCCTGGCACTGCCTGGCACCGTGGCACAGGGCAGCCACCCTGGCAAGGTCATGCCGGGCCCGCTGTGCCCCTGCACGGGGTGAGAAGGAGCAAAGCCTCAAGCCGATTTTCCCGGAGGTGCTGGGGGATGGGGCTGGAGAGCTGGAGGGACAAATCCCGTGCCAGACCCTGCCTGCGGCCCCAGCTGGATGCAGTAATCCCGAGGGATCAGCTGTCTCTCTCCGTGGAGTGACAGAATCATTCCGGTTTGATAAAAGCTTAAGGTCAAGCCAGGACTGAGGATCCTTTCTCCAAAATCAGCTGGGGTTCTTTGAGGTTTCCAAGTCCTGAGGTACTCTCTAGGGAGCTTCAAGGGAATCATGGAGTGGTTGGGGCTGGAAAAGCCCTCCACGGTCAGTGACTACAATCATTAAACCAGCACAGCTGTGTCACGGTTCAGCCATGTCCCCGAGCGCCACATCCATGTGTCTTTGAGCACTTCCAGGGATGGGATCTTGTTCCAATGCCTGACCACCTTTTCCATGAGAAATTTCCCTGAATATCCCATCTAAACCTCCCCTGGCCCAGCCTAAGGCTGTTTCCTGTCCTCCTGTCCTTGTTCCTGGGAGCAGAACTCAAACCCCCTGGCTGTCCCTTCCTGTCAGGGAGTTGTGCAGAGACAGAAGGGCCCCCCTGAGCCTCCTTTTCTCCAGGATAAACATTCCCAGCTCCCTCAGCTACTCCTGGCACTCCAAACCCTTCCCTGGCCATGCTCCAGCCCCTTCATGTCACTCTTGGGAAGATCCCAAAGATGCTCCCAGGATCTGAGGTGCAACCTCAGCAGTGCCCAGCACAGCTCTGGCTTCCAGAACCTTCTTCCAGAGCCATCCCAGCGCCCCAGGAAATCTGGGATGGGGCTGCTGTGCACGTGTGCAAGATATCTCCCAAGGGTAATCCAGGATAAATCCCATATTTATCTTCCTATCTCTGGAACACTCACTGCCCTCGCCCTGGGCCCCGTCAGATGTTGTGACTCCAGCACCAGCTGCCTCCCCTCTCCTTCCCCACACATTCCTATGTGCAGGAGTCCTGGAATTTCCTGCAGTGAATGCTGTGATTCCCAGCGGAGCTGGGGATTTCCTGCTGCTTCTGCTGGGAATGAGCGAACCCAGCTGGGACTCGACAGCTTCTCCAGACAGGGCCGAGGGGATCCTGGCTCCCTCATCCCCTTGAGCATGTCTTGTGGGACTGGATTGTCCTGGGACACTCTTCCGGGCAGGAAGAATCCATATTCCTGGATGTGGACAGAATCTCACAGTACAAGGTCTTAGAGCAGCTTCCAGCACCAGAATGGGCTCCAGGAGAGCTGGAGAGGGCCCTCGGACGAGGGATGGAAGGACAGGACATGGAGAATAGGTTTAAACTGCCATAGAGCAGGGATAGATGCGATTTTGGGATGGAATTCTTTCCCGTGAGGGTGGTGAGGGACTGGGAAGGAATTCCCAGAGCAGCTGTGGCTGCCTCTGGATCCCTGGAAGTGTCCAAGGCCAGATTGGAGCACCCTGGGATAATGGGAGGTGTCCCTGCCTATGGGTGATCTTTAAGGTCCTTCCCAACTCAAACCACTCCATGATCCCACAGAAACCTCCTCAGCCCTCCCAAACCATCCCAGCTTCCAACCAGATAAAAATTCCATGACTTTCTGGATCCCTGCTCATTCCCGTCACACTGTCTACACAGACACGATCTGGGTGCCTGAGACAGCCCCAGGCCTCACATTCCATCATCCAACATCTCCAGAGTGGGAGATAAGAGTTATCCCCCAGGGACAGCCCTTCCCAAGGCTTAGATAAAAACAGGAATGATAAATCCATCTGTTTCATTATCATCAGGATCCCAGAAAAGCTGTGGGAGGAAGGATGAGGCAGGAGCTCAGATAAAAATCAGACTTTTTGCTCTGCCAAAGGGAGTAACCTGAAGGAACTCCCTGTTCCCCAAGCTGGAATCACATCCTGGCTGTCATCCAGAGTGGAAAAGCAGCTGGAAAAGCTGGGAATGCAGCAGTGGAAGAGCCCTTGGGAATGCCAACTTGGACATACCTGGGAATTCACGTACCTGCCCGGCTGCTCTCTGGCTGGCTCAGGAGGGGGTTCAGGGACAGCCCGGATGTCAGGGGGCTCCCGAAAATGTGTGAGGAAGGGAGACTGAAGGTGGAACCTGCCAGGGAAAACACCTGCACAGGAAACAGGGAGAGGCAGCTCAGGGAAATATCCTTGTTATTCAAGCTCTTCCTGGCTCCTATGTTAAAAATATCTCCTGGAAGACTGGCGAGAGGCTTGGCATGTTCCTAGTGCTGGCTGGGAGCTGTGGGAATGGTGTGGAGCTGATCACTCTTCCCAGTAGAAGAGCTCCTGCCAGAGAGCTCCTGGCAGGGGAGATCCGTGTCCCAGAACAGGCAGTGGGACATGGAGGGGAGCTGCAGGATCCAGGGGCCGGGATAGCAGGGGTGGCACTGCCAGGGGATCTGTGTAGGGGCCAGGCAGGATCCAGCAAAAGATCCAGGCAGGATTCAGCACCAGATTCTGAGAGGATCCAGCATAGAATTCAGAGAGGATCCAGACAGGATACATCACAGAATTCAAACAGAATCCAGCCAGGATCCAGTAAGCTCAGCCACCCCTGGTGCCTGCCTGGAGAAGCAGAAAGCTCCCAAACCAGCGGGAAGGCTCCTTGGAGGCTCCCATTCCTCCCATCCCAGGGAAGCGCCATGGGCTAGGACACAGAGCCACCCACACCCTTCCCATGTCCCTGAGTGGAGCAGCTCCCATCCAACCTGAGCACAGAAGCTGCTGTTCCGTTCCCATCCTTGAATCCCAGCCCTGTCCCAGCTCCTCCCATTCCAGGGACACTGTGTGGGCTGGGACATGGAGTCCATGTCCCCACAGGCAGTAGCTCCCTCCAACCCATGAGAAGAGTGGAAAAGCCACTGCTCTGTGCCCTGAGTGTTCTAATCCTGAGTGTTCCCAGTCCTGAGTATTCCCTGTCCCAAATGTTCTCAACCCCGAGTGTTCCATATCCTGAGCATTCCCTGTCCTGAGTGTTCCAATCTTGAGCGTTTCCTGAGTGTTCCCTGTCCCAATTGTTCCCAATCCCCAAATCCCAGCCCCTTTCCAGGCCTTACCTGCGTGGTGGAGCCAGCAGAGGAGGAGGAGGAAGGGATGGAGCTGGCGAAGGGTGAGCGGCTGAGCTGGGCCAGGGCAGCGCTGCCCTGCAGTGGGAGCAGCGCCGAGGGCAGTGGGGTGCTGCAGGCCGCGCGCAGTGCCGCGCCCAGCGGGATCGGGTCCTTGTTGCTTGTGTAGATCCCTGCGGAAGAACAGATTCCCTCTTATCCCACCTTTCCCAAGGGTTGTGGAGAAATTCCTTCTTATGCCACCGCTCCCAAAGGCTATGGAGAGGCGATTCCTCCTTATCCCGCCTATCTCAAAGGCTATGGAGAGGTGATTCCTCCTTATCCCGCCTATCTCAAAGGCTATGGAGAGGAGATTCCTCCTTATCCCTCCTCTCCCAAGGGTTATGGAGATTCCTTCTTATCCCACCTCTTCCAAGGGTTATGGAGTTGCCATTCCCCCCTCTTTTTCTCTCCTAAGGGTCAGGGATCTGCAATTCCCTCTTCTCTCTTCCCCTCTGGAAGCATTGGGAAGGGATTTGGAACAGTTGGGACAGGGAACACTTGGGATTGGGAACACTCAGGACTGACAATAGTCAGGAGTGTTAAGACTTAGGTTTAGGAACACTCCAGACAGGGAACAGTTGGGACAGGGAATGCTCAGAATTGGGAACAGTCAGGACTGGGAACACTTGGGAGTGGGAACCGTAAGATGGGGAACACTTGACGCAGGGAACACTCAGGATTGGGAATAGTTGGGACTGAGACCACTCAGGACAGGGAACACTTGGGACTGGGAACACTCAGGATTGGGAACAGTCAGCACAGGGAACACTTGGGATTGGGAGCACTCAGGATTGGGAACACTCGGGATTGGGAACGCTTGGGATGGACTGTCAGAGCCCTTCCTTTCGTAGCTGCCTTAACCCTTTCCTGCCTCATGTCCCAGCAGTACCCAGCCCAGCATCCCTTCCCAGTCCAGGGAAGGGGCTCCACTGGGAGCACTGGGAGTTACTGGGAGCACTGGGAGTTACTGGTGTCTCCCAGCCCCTCTGGATGTAGAAGCACCGGCATGAGAGGTTTTATTTTTATAAAACAGAGGTTAAATTGAACTGCTCTGGAGAGTCCCTAACTTGGAGTCATGGAATAGATCCTGCTTTATCCAGCTGGGAATTCAGCGCTGGCTCGGTGAGTTGGAGCACAAAGGGTTTGGGATGTTCCCAGCTCAGATCTGCACCCCATCTTTTGGGAAGCTGATCTGGGGGAAATTCCAGGGTGAAGGCCAGGTTGGAACATTGCAATGTGAATTTTTATGGATTGAAGAGACAGAGCTCTGTGCAGGCAGGTCTGGACACAGCTCAGTGTGCTGGAAAAGGCTGGAAAAGGCTTGAAAATTCTGGAAAAGGTTGGGAAAGGCTGGAAAAGGCTGGGAAAGGGACCTGAGCACACCTGGATCCCTCAAAGTAGCGACACACCTGAGCCCAGTAGTGGCGACTCCATGCTCAGGCTGGGCAGACTCCCCGGGTGGCTGAAACTCCGGGAGGAATTCCCAATGCTGGAACTGACAAGGGATCCCCCAGAGAAGGGAGAGGAGGAGGTGGAGGTAGATCCAGCCAGCTGGGCCCCCAAAACCTCTTTGCCTTTGCCCGCCTTGGGCCTGCCGGGGCCATGCTTGTTCTTCTTGCTGCCCTTGTGCTTCTTCTCCTTGAGCACCTCACCCTCCTCGGCGCTGAGCGACGGCATCCGCTTGTGGCTGCTGCTGGTGATGCTGCCTGTACCACCCGAGGGGCCACTGAGAGAGCTGCTGGAGGCTTTGTAGTCCACGGGGGAAGTGTCACGGGCTCGCTGCGGGCCCACAGCCGAGGTGGAGAAGCGCATGATGGAGCCAAAGCCAGAGAAGATCACCTTCTGCTCAAAGGCGTCGCCTTTGGGAACCTCAGAGAGCGGCGAGCAGTGTGAGGAGGAACCAGAGCCAGTGGCCTTGCGGAACTTGTCATCCTCCTGCTCTAGCTTGGGAAAGGGCAGTAGGTCCTGGGAGCCAGGCAGGCCGCAGGAGGAGCCTGTGAGAACGGCAGCACTCAGTGGGCAGCGCCAGGCAGGGCCCCAGCCAAGCGAAGGGTCCTGGGCCTTTCCTGTGCTCATCTTCCTTCTACTTCATCCCTCTCCTCTTCCTCCCTCTTCTCTTCCTCCTCCTCCTTCTCATCTTCTATCCCTCTCCCTCCTCAATCCCTCTCCTTTTCCTCTTCCTTCCTCCTTCCCTCTCCTCCTCCTTCATGACTCTCCTTTTCCCCTTCATCCCTCTCCTTCCTTCTTTATCCCTCTCTTCCTCCTCCTTCATCCCTCTCCTTTTCTCCTTCATCCTTCCCCTCTTCCTCCCTCCTCTTTCTCCTTCTGCTCTCCTCTTCCTCCTCCTTTTTCATCTTTCCCCTCTCCCCTCCTCTTCCTCCTTATTCATCCGTCTCCTCTTCTCTTTCATCTTTTCCCTCTTCCTCTTCCTCCATCCATCTTCTCTTCCTATTCTTTCATCCCACCCCTTTCTTCTTCCTCTCTCTCTCTCTCTCCCCCTCCTACCCCTCACCTGCTGTCTGGAAGGTTCCTCCAGAAGCGGCCGATCCAAAGCCTCCAGAGCTTTTCCCACTTCCCGTCTTCTTCCCCTTATGATTGCTGCCATGGCTGGAGGACTTTCTGCCCTTGGCCTCTGCCCTGGCCACCTCTGAGCTGTCCTTGGTGACCTCGTGGTGGCCACTGGAGCCCTGGGAGGGGAAAGACATGGGGGTGACCCCAGAGACTGGAGCTCTCTGCAGCCAGCATCCTTTCCCAATTTTCCTGAATCTCCTGAATTTCCTCCCTCTTGAGTGGGAATTGGCCCCTCTGCCCACCCAGGTTGGGTCACTCCAGGCAGAAAAGTGACTTTGAGACATCTCCTGCTGCTCAGTGGCACCAGAAATGATATCCCAGGGACTGGGCTCATCCCAGGGAACCCTGGGGAATTCAAGAGGGAAGGGAGTGGAGTCTCCAGCTCCAAAAACCTCCAGATTTGGCTGCAATTCCATCGGGGATTTCAGATTCCTGCCTCAGTATGCTGTTCTCAGCACTCCCATCCCATCTGGGGTATTTCCTTTGGAATGGGATGGAATTGGACAGTCCCTAGGGGAATTTCCATGGAAATTCCTCATCCTCAGGAGGGGACTGGCGATTCCCTGAGTGAATTTCCTCATTCTTGGGATAAGAAATTCTCTGGGGGAATTTCTTCATCCTCTGCATGGGACAGGCAATTCCATGGGGGAATTTCCAGGGAATTTCTTTATCCTCAGGATGGGACTGCATTCCCTGGGATCCCTGCAGCCATCCCAAAGCTCTGGCTCGGAATATTCCCAGCAACTGGAGCAGCACCAGATGTTCCTGAATTCCAGCTGCACTGCAGGAGCCAGGGGAGACAGGATGGTGAAGAACCCGGGCAGATGCCAGGAAATCCAGGATTTTGGGATGCGAGGGAGAAATATGGGAATTCAGCAGGGGGGAAGAGAGGGATGAACCCAAACCCAGGTCCCTCGGGATGCTCCAGCTGGGATGTGACATCCCCTAAAATCCCAAATCCCTTCAAATGCAGCACTGAGGGTTTCAAATACACCTGGTTTAGGTAAAGTTGCAATAAAAATGAAAAACATTCCTGGAATATGGCCTGAAACATGGGACCTTCCTGACTTCATTGACTCCGGTTGAGCCCTCCTTGGGATAAATCCCAGGATCCCAATCTATCCCTGGATTTAATCCCTCAGCACAACCCGACAGCTGTGGGCACCAGATGTGCCATGAATATGAAAGGGGCAGGATGGGAACGGGGGAATTCCAGGGGGAGAGCAGCAGGAATCTGGATTTTCTCCTCCCAGACCCCAGATGTGGGAATTAAACCCTCCTGGATTTATGGGCTCTGTGGGAGCGTGGAACTGTTCCTGATTTTTCCATGGGAAGGGAAAGGGAACAGGGCCTGGGGCTGGGAATGGGATGGATCACAAAGCCTGGGATTCTTCCAGCCTTAAATTCCCTATCTGAGAGCTCGGCTCAAGGACAGGAGGGGAAAAATCCCAAATTCAGAGGTCAGGGAGGGAAGAAGGGCAGGGAATGGATGGATGAGGGTAGAAGGGGGAAACTGGGCTGGGAAATAAATGGGAATTGTGGAATTAATGCCAAGAAAAAGAAGAGGACAAACCCAGAGAGCTCCTTGGGAGACTCCTAGAGATTTCCCGGCAGGATTTTCCTACCTCCTGCCAAACCCTATCCCAGTTTTCCAAACAGCAGATGGATCCTGTTCCCACTCTGGAATTCCCATTCCCACTCTTGAATTCCCGTTTCCGCTCCAGAATTCCCATTCACTCTGGAATTCCCTTTCTCGCCCTGAAATTCCCATTGCAGCTCTGGAATTCTCGTTCCTGCTCTGCAATTCTCTTCCAAAGGTCCTGGAGTGACCCCTTTGGAATTCCCTGACTCTGAACCACCATGGAACTTCACTCAGAGTGGGAGTGTTAAACATAGGTTAGAAACTGCGGTAAAATAGTTGATAGTTGTTCAGCATGTACGGTTAGTTTGGCTATTATATTGTAAAAGGGGTTAAAAGGGCGATTATAAGAAATACAGTACTCAATGTGCCATATTACACCTAAGTAAAGTGCACCATCCCCCCCAGCGAAGTGAGCTAGTCTGGACAGAACTGTAATGGGCCAATCAAGCCACTTAAACCTTCATGCAAATGAAAGGATCCAAACAGAAACCAATCCAGAGGGTCAAAAACCAGGATAAGAAGAGGTATCTGACCCAAGGAAGCGTGCTGCTCCACCTGGAACATTGGGACATCGCTGGCTCAAGAAGACCCAAGCGCTGCTGCTGCAGCCCCACGAGAATGCTCCTGCTCGCCCCCATGCTTTAGGCCTTTTCTTTTTATTATAATAAATGCTGAAATCACTTTTAGTACCAGGAGTCTGGCCCCGATTTTAACAGGAGAGCTTCTGGATGGTAGGAGTTTTCTAGGAATTCCAGAAATTCACTGCAAAAATTCCTGATAGCTTCTTTGTGCAAATGCCAGGATCTTGCCAGGGACAAGAGGAAATTCGAGGGAATATTGGAGCTCCACTGAGTGTTTTGGGGAGAAGAGCTCAGGGAACAACGGGATAAATGGGAATAAACAGGGCAAGAGGAAAACACTGGAAGTGGGAAGCGAAGGAAAAGCCCTCCAGGAATCAGCTGGAATTTGCTGAAATTTTGAGCAGGAGGCCCTTTTCCCAGTTTCCTGGGTAGATTTCCTGGGCCTTTTCCCTGTTTGTTGGCTGGATTTCCTGGGTGGATCTTCCTGCCCTTTTCCCAGCTTCCAGGTGGATTTTCCAATCCCACTGATCCAGTACCTTCTCAGCAGCCACAGCCATGGGCGTGGAGGGCAGGGTGCTTGGAGACTCCGGCCGCTTCTTGTGCTTCTGCTTTGGCCTCTCCTTGTCCTTGCGGCTCTGAAAATAAATCAGGAACCTCTGGAATACCGCAATTCCCAGTGCTGGGAAGATCCCATAAATAAATCTCTATTCCTGAAGTTTTCCAGTGGAAGATCCCATAAAGAAATCCAAATAAATCTCTATTCACACTGTTTTCCAGAGCAGATCCTGCAAAATCCGCACCATCCATCTAGGGGCAGGAAAAATCCTTTATTCCTCTCCCATCAAATCAGAAAGAAAACCCCAAAATCCTGAATTTTGGGGCTATTTATGGGAATAAAAACAATCCCACCCAACCCCCAGGATCTGCCTCCGACATTCCCAGATGCTTTTCCTGGAAATCCCAGAAAAAATTTGATTTCTGGGATCCTGGAACTGTTTTTTACGACCAGGAGAATTAAAAAATTCCATCCCAGCATGACCTGGCTCCTAAATAATTCCTTTATCCAGAAAAACCTGTTCCAGAGGTGCATTTAGCCCCTTTTTCCAGATCATCTGATCCAAACCATTCCCAAATTCCCAGTAATCCATTTTCATCCCAAAAATCCTCCCGCTGGTCAAAAATCAGAATTTTTTCTTCATTAAAAGCTCAAATCTGAGGGGAAAAACCTCCAGATTTCGAGGTTTAAAGCCACCTTCACCTCCTGGATTGAGGAAATCCTGGGAGTTTTGTGAATTTTCTCACCTTTTTTGGCCTCTCGTGGTGAGACAGGTGCTTTTCCTGGGTCGGGGACGTTGAGCGGCTTCTCCTGCCCGGGAGGAAGGAGCTGTTCCCGGAATGGCGCGAGGTCTTCTGAGGGAACCCGGGACAGAAGGTGGGAAAAGGGGAAAAAAGAGGGAAAAGGGTAAAGAAAAGAGGGAAAATGGAAAAAAGAAGAGGGAAAAGGATGAAAAAAGTGGGAAAAGGGGAAAGAAAAGATGGAAAAGGGGAAAAAATAGGAAAAGGGGAAAAATAAGAGGGCAAAGGGCTTTATGGAGTGCAGATTCCATGGGGAAAGCAGCAGGAAAGTGGTTGGCTGCCCCAGAAAGGTAAAATCAAGCTGGGGATCCCACAAGGGGATGACCCCAAAAGTGGGAGCACAAAATCCATGGAGATCCCCGTTCTAGATGCCAGACCCCAGTGTCCCACAGCATCCTCACAGCTCTTCTGGGCTGTCCCTGTCCTCATCTCCATTCCTGTCCCTGTGCCATCCTTGTCCCTGTCCCTGTCCTCATCCCTGTCCCCCTTATTTCCAAGCTCTCTCAGCCATTCCCAAATTCCCTGGCACAGAATCCTTGGAGACTTCCTGCTTTCCTTTCCTGGCACTAGGAAGAATTCCAAAAATCCAAGCCCTCATTTTCCAAATGGCTCTGAAGATGTTCCCAGAAATTCCCAAATCTGAATTTATCCCAATTATAGGATCACTCCAAGTCAGAGGCTAGAGTCCCTCTGATATTTTCCCTGGCTTTTCCCACTGCATGGACCAGATATCCTTATGTGACTCCCTGTCCAAATCAATTAAAATTCCCTAAAAAAAAATTCCCCAAAATAAATAAAAAAATCCCTAAATAAATGAAAATTCTCTAAACAAATAAAAATGCCCTAAATTAAAAAACTGCTGAAACAAATTAATTTCCCAAAAGAAATAAGAATTCCCTAAAGAAATAAAAATTTCATAAATAAATAAAAATTCCTGCAATCCTGGGAATTCCTTCCAAGCTCACCATTTTGTTGAAGTGGTATTTGCAGTAGCCACAGTATTTGACGTTGTCCACCTCCAGCACCTCCTCCTCACACAGCAGCCCAGCCATCTGCGCACTGCCACGGGAAAAGAGCGGGAAAATCAGCAGGAAAACAGGGAAAAAGAAAGGGAACAACAACAACAAGAAAATGGAAAATCCAGGAAAATCAGCAGGAAAACAGGAAAAATCCAGGGAAAATTGGCAGGAAAACAGGTGAAAAAAATGGGAAAATCAGTGGGAAAACAGGGAAAAAACAGGGAAAATGGCAGGAAAAAGGAAAAAAAATGGGAAAATTGGCAGGAAAACCAAAGAAACTCAGGAAAATTAGCAGTAAAACAGAGAAAAAAATGGGAAAATCGGTAGGAAAATCAACAGGAAAACAGGGGAAAATTGGAAAATCAGTAGGAAAATAGAGAAAAAAATAAGGAAATTGGCAGGGAAACAGAGAAAAAACCCAGGAAAATTGGTGGGAAAATGGAAAAATCTGGGAAAATCAACAGGAAAATGGGAAAAAACCTTGGAAAATCTGCAAGAAAATAGGGAAAAATCCTCTCCAAGGGCAATGGAAAATCCAGAATATCCCAGCAAGGCCTATAATTTCCCTGTTCTGACTGGCTGAACTCATATTAAATCCTCAAAATAGTGTTTTCCTACTGGTTTGTGTCATGGTTTTAGGGGGTTTTAAGGGAATTCAGGGATGATTACAACACAGGGTGAAGGGAATCTGTGGAAATCTGGGAATTTCCTTGTTCCAGCTGATCTTGGTGTTGTTTTCCAGCTTTGAGGGCACTCAGGGATAATTAAGTT
The DNA here is from genome assembly GCA_013399455.1 of Anthoscopus minutus. NCBI lineage: Eukaryota > Metazoa > Chordata > Aves > Passeriformes > Paridae > Anthoscopus > Anthoscopus minutus. Next base: position 246,817 of record VWYI01035466.1, read on the forward strand.
TTAAAATTCCACTAACTCTAGACAGATCTGGGCAAGGAACATTCCTGGCTCTTGACTCATCCCTGGACTTCTCTTGGATTCCACTGTCTCCTACAGAATTCCCAAACCTTGAGAACTCCCTGGAAATAACTCCTGGGCCAGGAGGAAGAGGCAATTCCAACCCTAAATAACCCCAGCTGAATCTACCCCAAACCCCACAACCCTCAGGGAATGAGATCCCAAATCCAGGGCAGGTGAATGAACATTCCACAGGTTCCTACAGAATTCCCAAATTTTCTGAACTTCCTGCAAAAACCTCCTGAGCCACGAGAAAGAGGCAACTCCAGCCATAAATAACCCCAGTGGGGAACCACCCCAAACCTCCTTGGTGAATGAGGCCCCAAATCCAGGACAGGGAATGAGTAGCTGAGGAACATTCCAGAGGTGAATTCCCAGGAATCTCACCAAGTGACATGGAAGGCCTGGCGGCAGCCATGGCGGTTGCAGGCCATGCAGGCCCCAGAAGCTGCTTTGCTCTCCCGGCCCTGCTCCTCGCAGATGTAGCAGGTCTGGGATGGAAAAAAAAAAGTGGGAAAAGGCATGTTTTCCATGAAGACAAGCTTCCAGGAATTCCTAAATCTCATGGAATGCATTGGGTTGGGAGGGATTTTAAAGCTCAGCAAATTCCAAACCCCCCCCCCCCCCNTTTCTGGGATATCAAAGGCAATTCTGAGGAATTTCTATGAAAATTCTGGGATATTCCTTAGTGGGATACACAAAACTTCTCAAAAACTTCTTTTTTACCCAAAATCCCAACTGTCCCATCAGAACCAACATGGAATTCCACGGATCCAGATGGCTCCAGTTGTTCCACCAAGACATTCCTCAAATTCCCATTTTCTCTCCCCAAACCCATCCAAATATGGGGGATCTAACATGGAATTCCATGATCCAGCTGGCTCCAGCTGTTCCACCGAGAAATTCCTCAAATTCCATCGACTTGGGGAAGATAGACAGAGAAGACCAAAAATTTCCTAGCAAATCCAGGGATTTCCTTGGTTTATAATGGAATCTGAGCAGCTGGGGGTTGGGATAAACTGGGAAGGAGTCATGGGGGAAAGTGATGACCCCAAAATCCTGAAATACCAGATTTTACCTTGTTGAAGCGGTCATGGGGGACGTACTGGAGCACGATGGGCTCCATGGTGAGCACATTGGCAAACTGCACCTCAGGGATGTAGAGGGCACAAACCACGTGGGCCCAGCCTGGAAACGGAAGAGAAAATGGGAATTCAGTCCAGGAATCCCCAAAAAACCCTCCATGCCAAAAAAATTTGAGTCACAAAAACCCCCATCCCAAAAAATCTACTTGTCAAAAACATGTCTGTTGCCAATAAAGAACTCCATCCTAAAAAACTTCCAAAAAAGCCTCTATTCCCAAAAATCTTGCATCCCCAGAAAACCCTCCATCCATCCCAAAAAACTTTTCATCCCAAAAAAACTGCATCCAAAAAAACCCCTTCATCCAAGAAACCCTGCATGCCGAAAAATCTTCAATGCCAAGAAAACCTCTGTCCTATAGAAAAACCTCCATCCCAAAAAATGCTTCATTCCCGAAAGTCTCTATCCCCAAAAAATTTCCATGCCAAAAATCTACATCCCCAAAGAACTCCATCCTCAAAAAACCTTCCACCCCAAAAAATCTATCACCCCAAAGAAACCTCCATCCCCCAAAGAAACCTCCATCCCCAAAAACCTCCATCTCCCCCAAAAAACCTCCATCCCCATAAAAAATTCCATCCCAAAAAATTCTCTATTCCCAAAAACTCTTGATCCCAAAAAAGTCCATGACAAAAAAATATCTCCATCCCAAAAAACCTCCATCCTGAAAAAGGATCCAGGGAAAACCTCCAGGGAATGGTGAGAATCCTGAGGATTCCCAGCACCTAAGGAACAGCAAAAATCAGCAGGAAAATCCTGCAAGGAAAAAGCTCTGGGATACGGCCTGGATCCCAGTGCAATCCCATGTATTGGGAAATGATTCCAGCGATACCAACCCCAAAACTCCTTGATTTTGGGTTCTTTTTGATGCTAACTCAAGCTCAGGCAGGGAAAAAATTCCTATCCATAGAGGCTCCAAAGAGTGAATTTTTTGGGAAAAAACACCAAGAGCTGAATTCTGGATTTTCCATGTGGGAATATCCCAGCTGGAAACTACTCACCTCCATTGTCCGTGCGTTTCAGGGCTCCATCCTTGTGGGGACACAGCTCGCACCTCTGAAAGGAAGCAAAACCCACCCAAATTAATCTTATTTCATTAAGATTCAAAGTTAATGAAATTTAATCTAAAACAGTGACATCTAATCAATAAAATTTAAATTTATGAGATAAAAGTTTAAATTGAATCCATAAAATTCAAATTTATTTGATAAAATTGCAAATTAATCCATAAAATGCAAATTTCATCAATAAAATTGAGATCTAATCAATACAATTCAAATTTAATCTATTTAATTCTTGAATTAGGACCAGAAAATCCCTGACTCTGGCCCAAAATTGAGATGCTGCCATAAAAGGTGTGTGCAATGAGAACTGAGGAGGTTTTGGGGGAAAATGCCTCAAAAAATCCCTAAAAAGTGGATTTAAACTCACGGGGTGGTTTTGTTTTTGGAGTTTCTTTTTAGGGTGGGTTTTAGGAGGACAAAGCCCTTAAAAAAATGGATTTAAATCCTGGGGGTGAAGCTTTGCTTTTGGATTTTTTTTTAGGGCTGATTTTAGGGGCTGTGGTTGAGGAGTAAAACTGAAAGCAGTGACTCAGAGAGTAAAAAAAAGTAGTTTTTATCTCTCTCTGCTCCTTCCTTCCTCCTTTCGTGAGAGTTTTTTCCCCAGTCTTGGGGGTAAATTTTGGTTGTAGGGTTGTGGGTGGGTTTGGTATCACACCAAATCCAGGCTGGGAGGGTCTGGCATTGTGTTTGCCATGCCTCAAAATCTGGCACAGGAAAATCTCCCCCAATGTTTTTTTTTTTGGGAGTCTTGGAATTTTTCAAACAGACTCCAAACCTGGGAGGTTTTCAGCTCACCCTTCATAAGAACAGCTGTGTTGGTAAAATAAACCTGACCTAAAGAAAAATGGATTTTTTGGGGACAAAAGCTGCTTCTGTTGGAAGTTTTGGGATGAGGGGCCAGGACAGGAGGAGAGGGACAGGACAAGAGATCCCAAAAATCCCAAATAGCTGAAGAAAACTGCTCGGCCACCAAGAAATGGTGGGGTGGTTTGGGTTGGAAGGAGCTTAAAACTCATCCAGGGAAAATTTCCATGGTCCCAGGTTGGGTTCAACCCAGATTTGGAAAATTCTGCGAGCTGGAATTGATAAATCAGAGGTTAGGGGACAAAATCTGCCAAGTTTTCCACAAAATCCAGTGAAAATCCAATGAAAACCCCATGAAAATTCCATGAAACCTCAAAGAAAATTACATTAAACTCCATGAAAAACTCCATGAAAACTCCATGAAAAGTGCACGAAAACCCCAGGAAATCTCCACAGAAACCCCATGAAAACCCAAGGAAAAACCAATGAAAACTCCATGGAAACTCCATGAAAACACCATGAAAATTGCATGAAACCCCAATGAAAATTCCACAAAAATTTCATGAAAATCCCATGAAAACCCAGGAAACTCAACGAAAATCCAGTGAAAACTCCTTGAAAACTCCATGAAAACCTAAGGAAAATTCCACAAAAACCCAAAGAAAACCCAATGAAAATGCAATGAAAATTCCATGCAAACTCCACGAGCCCTAATCTGACCTATGTGTCCCTTCTCCACTGTTTTCCCTCTCAGGAGGGTTTTGGACACTCCAGGTGAAGACTTTTTATGATTTCTGTTGATTTTAAATATCTACAAATGGTTTTAAACATTCTTTCCAATGCAAAAATTCCACAAAAATCAAAGGAATTCCTGCTGCTCTGACAGCTAAACATCATCTCATCTGACCCAAATTTTCCCCTTTTCCAAAACTTTCTGAGGAGCCGAGCCGAGCGGGAAAAGCTCCTTTGAGGGAAAGTCCTGTTCCATCTTCAAAGAGAAATGAATTTTTTTTGGAAAACTGAGATCTCTGACCTCAGATAACCCCAAAAATCTTGGATAACCCAACCCAGGATTTTTCCATACTCACCACCCGGGCGGCTCTTTCCTGGGATTCACATTTCCGGCAGAACCAGGGGCCAGTGGGAACCTGGACAATTCCATAACAAGCTGGGGAAAAAGGCAAAACCCCCCAGATTAAATAGTTTTAAATAGATTTACTTTTGATTTCTCAGAGATTTAAAAATGTTTGGAGCAGTCTGGCAAATTCCCTGTTCATAGAAGAACTGGATCAACTTTAAGACCTCTTCCAATCTTGAGAATTCCATTATTTCAATACAAAAAATTGCATCCACAACATTTCAAATTTCCTTTTCCTGGTCAGTTCAGCTCTTTCCAGGAATTCCAGGGATTCATTTGTTCAGTTCCATGACCAGAATGAAAAATTCCTGGAATTTCTGGAAATCTGGGCCAACGGGAATGGAGCTGGTTGGAAATTGCAGCTGAGCTTGGAATTCTTTGCGTCTCACCTCCCACTGCTGATCCAAGAATGAAGAAAATGTGTATTTTATGGATAATATGGATAATACAGAGCCCCAAAAGCATAATTGGGATTAAAATCCTAATTGACACCATGAGGGGAATTATCCCAGAAAGAATTCTGACAGGGACCAACCAAAATTCCCATTTCTTTCCCTGTTTTTCTCATTTTCCCTGTTTTTTCCCCCATGTTTTTTTCCTGCTTTCCTCCCTGTTTATTTCCTGTTTTCTTCACAGTTTTCCCTGGTTTTCCGCCCATTTTCCTCCCTGCTTATTTCTGGGTTTTCCCCTGTTTTTCTCATCTTTTTCTCCCTGTTTTCCCTGTTTATTTTAGGGGGAAAAACAGTGGGGGAAATGGGGAAAAAACAGAGAAAAAAACCAGGGACAACAAGGAAGAAAACAGGAAATAAACAGGGAAGAAATCAGGAAATTAACAGCATAAAAAGCAGGGTAAATCTAGGGGAAAAAAGGGGAAATCAAGGGAAAAAGGGAAAATAGGAAAAAACAGGGAAGAAAACTGGGAAGTAAACAGGGAAAGCAGCCAAACTCCTGGGAAGCCTTGGGTCCATCTTTAGCCTGGGCTGAGAGCCAAGAACGAGCTCAGCTAGAGCCAGTGGGGGCTACCAGGGGAAAACAGGGAAAAACAAGGGAAAAAATGTGGAGTATGAGCTGAAAATACAATTCAGAAATGTCCTTAAGTCCTTTATTACAGCCCTTGTTTCCCATAAGATGGTTCCATAAACATCCTGAATTTTTTAATGGAAAGATCGTGTCCCAAAGAAGAAAAAAACGCCAAAACAACGGGGGAAAAAAGTTGAAAATGAGCAGAAAGTACAATTTATAATGTCCTTAACTTCCTTATTTGAGATCTCATTCTCCATCGGGGTTCCATGAATATCTTGGATATTTTAATGGAAAAATTGTGCTCCAAAGAGGAAAAAAACCCCAAAACAAGTGGAAAAAAAGTCAAAAACAAGTTGAAAATACAATTGATAAATACCCTTAAGCCCTTCTCAGAGCCTCCATTTCTCACCCAGTGGTTTCATTGATATTTTGCATTTTTCACTGCGTGCTTTCTTGGCGCCAATTTCTTTCAGAACCAGCCCTGATATACAGCCAAAGTTTTTTTAAAAAACCGTTCCCTGGAGCTGCATGACCATTCCAGAGGGAAGTCTGGATTTTTGGGAACTCCTAACCCATTATGAGATCCGAGGGTTCCTTTTTGGGGTTTGAGCTATTTAGGGAATAAAAGCCTTCCCAAACCCATGAGGGATGAACCCTGAGGGTTGCTTTTTGAGGTTTGAGCTATTCTGGGAATAAAAACTTCCCCAAAGCCGCAGGGGCTGGGCCGGGCTCCAAAAAGGGAATCACCACTTCCTGCAGGGCCCCCAAAAACCCCGAAGAAACTCCTTGCGCTTCCCACAGGCACAGAGCAAGACTCCAACAAGACTTCAAAATTGTACCTGACCCTCTGGAACTGTTCCTGACTCACTGGAACTGTTCTGGAAAATCTGGACCTGTTCTATACCCTCTGGAAACATTCCTGACACTTTGAAACTATTCCTGACCCTCTGGAACTGTTCCTGATCCTCTTAGGTCTGTTCTTGAAAACTGAGACTGTTCCTTCTCCTCAGAAACTGTTCTTGATATTTGGAACTCAACCTGACCCTCTGGAATTGTTCCTGACTCTGGAACTGTTCCTGCCCCTCTGGAACTGTTCTTGACAACCTGAAATGATTCTTGATATATTCCTGCACCTCTGAAACTGTTCCTGACCCCTCGAAACTCTTCCCGACCCTTAAAAATATTCCTGAACCTTTGGAACTTTTTCTGCCACTCTGGAAATGTTCTTGACCCTTAGAAACCATTCCTGCCCCTTAGATAATATTCCTGCCTCGCTGGAACTGTTCTTGAAATTCTGCAACAGAATTGTGCTCCTGCTCCTCTGGAACTGTTCCTGCCACCACAAAGACGTTTATATCCATTTTGAGAGTGGGCATAACGGCAGGCACCAGAAGCCTCAATCTCCCTCAAAAAATCAAACCAGAGGGGGATGGACAGAGCCATTCTCCAGGCTGGGCTTTGGTGATCAATCAGAAGTACAAAGAGCAGCGAAATTAAAGTAGAAGTTTGTTTTCAGAGGGCCCCTGGTGCTATGGGGACACTCAGAGGCACCACAAGGGCTGGAAATCAAGAGTGGGTTTGGGTTTCCCACAAAAAAAAAAAGCTGTGGCTGTCCCTGGATCCCTGAGAGTGTCCGAGGCCACGCTGGCCACTGGGGCTGGGAGCAGCCTGGGAGAGTGGGAGGTGTCCCTGGGTGAGATTTGCAGTCTCTTTTCACCCAAACCATTCCCTGACCCCACAGCCCCAAGCCCTGGGGCGAGACAGCCCTGGGAGTGTCCCAGCCCCGGTGGGGTCACCTCATAAGATCACCTCGTGGGGTCCGCCTCTTGGGGTAATCTCTTGATGTCACCTCGTGGGGTCACCACGATGACTGGCCAGGGCTGCAGCCATGGACACGGCAAAACCAGCAACAGAGCCCACGGGCCACAACCCCTGTGCCTGCCAGCGGCCATGGACAGAACCGGACACACGGACACAGCCAGACACATGGACAGGACAGAGCTGGATCATTGACAGGATAGGACTGGATACACAGAATGGAACACATAGACAGAGCCAGACACACAGACAGGGCTGGACACACAGTCAGAGCCAGACACATGGACAGAGCTGAACACACGGAGAGAGCGGGACACACGGACAGAGGCAGGAATGGGGACAGGGAAAGAACTAGATCCATGGCCAAGGACAGAACCGGACCCATGGACAGGGACAGAGCTCGACCCACAGACAGGTCAGAGCTGGATCATGGACAGGGACAGAGCCGGACACATGGACAGAGTGGGACACACATCTAGTACAGAGCTGGGCCCATGGACAGGGGTAAGGCTGGACACAGGGACAGGGACAGGGCTGGATTTGGAACAGGGAAAGAGCCAGACCCACAGACAAGGACAGAATCGAACCCACGGACAGGACCAGGGCTGGACCAACATCCAGGACGGAGCCGGACTCATGGACATAGCGGGGCATAGGCACATAGGGCCAGACCCGCGGACAGAACTGGACCCACAGACATCCGGACCCTGAAGCGAGCATCGGGAATAGGCGCAGAGCGAGCAGGAAGAGCCGGAGACGCACCGGGAAATGGATGGGATGGAACAACCGGGAAAACAGTGCGGCCCGAGCAGCCCGGAACCTTCCGCGCATTCCAAACCAACCGAGCAGGAATCGCCGCGCCCCTGAACGTCCGCCAATTCCGATTTTAACCCGCATTTGTTTTGTTCGCCGAGCCGAGGACAAACTTTCCGGGCCCGCTACCGTGAGCTGGGGGCGGGCTCGGAGTCATTTAAAATGCAAATCGCCCGTGTGGCCAGGAACAGCGGGAGGAGGTGGAGGAGGAGGGCTGCCTTCCTCCCTCCCTGCCCTCGCAGGAGGCAGCTTCGGGCCCCGCCGCCCCCTCCGGGGCGTTTCTGCGGCCCCCTCGGCACCCCCGCCCGGGCTGGGGGAGACAGCACCTCCGCTCCGCCTTACCCGTCTCCTCTAAACCGGGGGGGCACCGGAGAACTCTCCCTAATCCCGACCCCCGGGGGACTTCGCTGCTGCCGCAACACCTCCCCCGTTGTGTCCCCCCCCTCAGCGGCCGCGACACCTCGGCGGCGACACCGTTATTTGGAACAATAGCGCTAAAACAAAGCGCACCCCCCACCCCCCCTGGCCCCATCCTCACCCCGCCCCATCCCCGGGGGGTTTCA
>VWYI01035467.1:194-19945 GCA_013399455.1 Anthoscopus minutus
ATTTTTAAATACCAGAGTTATCGCAGCATATGAAAGGTATTACAATGCATAGGTACCTGGGCAACTTATGAATTCTTGGTTCAAAATTGATAAATGCATGTTATTTTTTATGTGGGAAGGGGTCAAGCACACTATGCTCTGCTTAGAAGAGTAGGTGAAACCTTTAACTCTCTCCACAGGCTGCAAATAAAACTGAGATAAACTATGGTACTTGAACAGCTCGCAGTTTCAAAGGTCAGAAAATTTGAAGCATTCTCTGCAAACTTCAGAATTTGTGTTTTCCACTGCCAGTCTGAGCCTTGACCTTTAAAGGACTGAAAGAGCCCTGTCTCTCAAAAATAGTAAGACGCCTGATGCCCAAACACTTTCAATCATTACTGGAGTTAATGGAGCAAATATTTGCTCATGGATGTAATCTACCACTGATTTAGGATTGCTTCTGCTATATACTCTCAGATGAAAGTTAATCATATTATAGTAGACACATGTGGGCAGAATGAGAGTGAGCAGGTTTTAAAGGGTGCATGTAGAGAAGTCAGAGAAGAACATGCAAACTTTCTACAAAGATATTTGATATCCACTTTCACTGGGTTTACCTCCTAAGTGGTTTTCCCCACGACAAGTGAAATTGATATTTTTGACCAGACCTTTTCCAAAGACTGCATTTGCTTTGCTTGTAGTCCATATATTCATATTACAAACAGTTATCTCTTTAGCTGTTTATATAAATTCTATGGAGAACTTAACCCTGCATTGTATACAACTCAATAAAATGGTTTTGGCCACCCAGAGATTGTCAGTATCAACTCATTTGGAGTTTAGTTCTTTATCACCCTGACTTCCTTGCTATCAGAACTAACACATTTCAAACCTGTCAGAGACAGTGCCTGTCAGAAACATTTCTTTCTCACTGAGAGTTTCAGTTGCCCAGTCTCTTTGTATTGCTCTTTAAATAGGGTCAATACCATGCTTAGTGCAGGTTGGGAAGGAGTGCCTTGCTGCCTAATTGCTGACTCCCACCACAATTTTGCATGAAGTTCATTAAAGAGGTGTAGGGAAAAAGCACAAGCTCCATTAATGCTGTTCATCCTCCTTTTAGAACTTCTATGTAGTAATTCTACATAGATCACTTACAGCTCTAACATGAGGACTTGTGTACATAATAAGGTGTACCAAAAAATTTGGTTTGATCCATACAGACACCAGAAGAGAAAATCATCTTCTCTCACTTCACTGTTCAGTGAGAAAGGGTAAGATAATGCTGAGATAATGTTATCACTAACTGGTCTCATATAAACAATCACCTTGCTTGTTGGAATTCTCATCAGATAAAGGCCAGTTTATTTGTTGAGGAATGTTGCTTTTGAAGTAAGGTGCAATATTGAATTATTTGCATTCAAATAATTATAATATAATAAGCAGAGCAATTTTCTTTCACATTAGCATAACCTTTTTTTGAAGCAGGAAACTATAATAGTTCATTACTATACTACAGCAGTTTGAGGAATTATGGTTCCCATTGTTTTGCACTCCATAAGCAGTTAGGGACGGCTAATTTTTTCAGAAGTTAATTTAGGTTCTTGATTAATGCTCTGAAGCTAGAATCTATTTTTCTTCAAAATAGGATTTCATTTTTGTTTGTGATCCTCTGAGCAGTGATAGCCTTTATATTTTCTAACAAAATCATGACTATCCAATTTAATTTTTTCCCTAGTTCTTTGACAGGCTGAGAATTTGTAAAATGCCTTTCTTTCACTGAAAACAATTACTTTGTAAAAATGGTTTCTAGTGGGGATTCAGGTAGCTGATAAAACAAAATGGATTAGTAAATCAAAGGAAAATATGACTTGAAGTGAAAAGGATACAATTTTCTACCTATTTAACATAGGAGTCACTGAAAAGGGGCACTTGCATCTTCATGCAACATTTTGAACGTAAGGCTGGTACTGTGATAGTTTCTTTAGTGTAAAAAGTGAAATAAGTGAAGACCTGAAGTATACAAGCCTTAGTGTGGGGAAGGACAAAGGGGCTGAAAAGAAAAATCCACATTATATGATTACATACTGGCAACCATTCTGACTGGAAAGCAATGTAGTCTAACAAATTAGGTCTGAGGCATGGAATAAGAAAGCCTGTTTTCTATTCTTGGCACTGCTGATGACTAATGGAGTGACCCTAGAGAGTCATTCCAAGTCACTGTTTCTCTCTTTTTAGGACTGGATTTGAAGGTTCTGGGGAGGGATTGCCTTTTTTTTGTAGGACCTGCATAGTGAAAAAAAATCTGGGTCTTCTAAAACTGTAATAACATGAATATTCTTAGGGAAGTGCTTTGCTTAAACTTGAGGTGACCTGAACCAGATATTTCTGGAGCATCAAAGACAGTATGAAGAAATCTCTGCTTCATTGTGTGTTCTTATAAGAGGTTATTCTTGACTTCATGTAGAGGAGAAGAAATTTAGTCTTTAAAATATCCCCATAAAGGCTGCCTTCCAGTATTTCTCTGCAATTTTGCACTCCAGAGTATTTCAATCATCCCGACTTTTAAGACTTTAATTACACATTGTCATTGAAGTAAACTTTTGAACCTAAGAGAGATGTTTTAAAGAAATGGAAGTAACTTTAATGTGCAATATTCCTGTGCTGAATTCTCAGCATTTTCATGATTTTTCAGATTATTAAACACTGACTTCAAAAACTATTTCTTCAAAGACTTGTCTGTCTTCAGAAATAATGAGAGGCATTTCTCACTTTAGAAACTTTCTCTCTCCAACTGTAAGCACACAAAAAAATTAACTTTAAACAGTGTAAGGGATTGGATGCCTGAAGTTTGAAAGAGATATAACCATGCCAGGGAAAAAAAGTGATCCCTACCTCATTTGATAGCATTGCTATTGCTTTGTAAGTAGTTGGCACAGTTGCTTGTAGTTGAATCCCCAAACAGAGGACAGGAAGGAAAAAAAAACAATCATCTTGAAGTTAAGGTTAGTCAGCTGTAACAGTGAATTCAGGGCAGGAGGACTACCATTAATAAAACCAATTGTTTTTAAAGGTAAACAAATTAAATTTCATTAAAACCTACATATTTGTATCTTGTCAATTTGGGAGGGAGGAAAACACAAAAGTTGCTATGTTTCTGTTTTTCTAGATTTTAAAACTTTTTTACAGTTACACAGGGCTATAAACTCTCACTAGAAATGTGTTAGAGCTCTTCTCAATCCTTGCAAAATTCATGAGACTTAAGCTTCTCCCTGAAACTTTACGTTATTGCTCAAGAATCTGATAGTCCACAATCCTTACACAACCTTTGCAAGGCTCTTTGGGAACTTCTTAAGCATCCATCCCCTCCTGTTAGAGGAGATAGCTCATGATGTCACACTTCTGGTGAGTCAGGAGTTCTGTCAATGCATCTTTTCCTCATCCTTAAAAGACTTCCTAATTTTACTCTGTTCCATCTCTATATGTGGTAATTTTTTGGGGATATTCAGGTATTCTGGGATTACACTCACTGTTTTTAAGAAGTCAAACAATACCTCCTCTTTGTACATCTCAAAATGACCATTTGAGAAACTAAAAAAAAAGGACTCTACTAAAGTCCTTTACCATCTCTCAGTTTTTAAGAACATGGTGATAGTGATGCCAGGCTTATCTAAATATATGAAAACATGAAAATGTTTTCCATTTTTCCAAATGTCTTTTCAAATGTTCTCTTCATTTGTAAGCAATGCTAATATATGTAATCGATGGGGATATATGCAGGAGAGTCAATGGAATTTAAGGTGTGATTCATTCTATCAGATATTTAATTTTACTCACGGTAAGATAAACTGTTATTCTAGACTCCTAAATTTGCTTCAATTTAGTAGGAACCCAAGAGATCCAATGAAGTCTAGGCTTCATTGGTTTTAAATGGAATCCATACTTCTTGTGTTATTCCCATCTTAGCCTGCTATCCTAGGAGGTGCCCAGGACCTCCCCTGACCTACTGGGAGGTGTTCAATTTTGGGACTACCCACTGTTTCCTCAGTAGCAGTTTGGGATGTTCTGGCACACCCAGAACTTTCAGGGAGACCTACATAAATCAAGATTTCTCTAAATAAGGTATTTCCAGAAGAATTGATTGTGCTGGTTTTGTCTGGGATTGAGTTAAATTTCTTCACAGTGGCCGGTATTGGGCTGGGTTTTGGATTTATACTGAACACAGGGTTGATAGCAGTGGGAAGTTTTTATTATTGCAGTGCCTACACAGAACTGAGACCTTCTGTGCTTTTCATATGGCCACCCTGGTGAGGAAGTTGGGGCTGCATGGGAGGCTGAGGGGAGACACAGCCAGGACAGGTGACCCAAAATGACCAAAGGGATATTCCAGACCATGTGACATCATGTTCACTGTACAAAGTAGGGAAAAAGGAGTAAGTGAAGTGTTGATAGTGATGTTGCTTGTCTTCCCAAGCCACCATCACATATGTTGGAGCCCTGCTCTCTTGGAGATGGCTTAGCACCTGCCTGCCCATGGGGAACACTGAATTAATTCCTTGTTTTGCTTTACTTGTGTGTGCAGCTTTTGCTTTCTCTGATAAACTGCCTTTATTTCAACTCAAGAATTTTCCAGCTTTTACCTTTACAATTCTTTCCCTGATCGTGCTGGTGGGGGAATGAATAAATGGCTGCATGGGGCTTGGTTGTTGGATGGGGTTAAACCACAGCATAATCTATTATCCAGTAGAGCGAATTAAATTTGTATTTTCCACCAGCAGACTTAAGAAACATCTTATTCTTTGAAGTCATCCCTGAGAAAAAGTCTTCATGTCTTAATGATATTTCAAATATTAAGGCTGTAGTGCAAACATTCTTGATTTATAGTAATTTTGGGTTATTATTAAAAGTATTAATTTAACAGTTTTTATTCAAGTATTTAATATTTCCCACATGCATTAAAGCTTGAATTTATCAATGCTTTGAATAAAATGTTCTTCCAGACTCTCATGTTTTGTTCCAGAATAAAAATAAATCTTTTTCATCTATAGTAAACATCTCTAAATTTAGACTGCCATGATCTCAGAATCACTTTTAAACCGCAGTCAAATCACCTAGGTACAAAAGTCCTAAGACAAATCTGACTTTTATTTGTTTCTTATAACAAAAAAGTACAAAGATATCCATTCTTTTCTTCCTCCCTCCCTCATATCAGCCATATGTAAGACTCACTAGATTCTGTGATCTTTTGCTCATGTCTGTCAGTAGTTAACAGCCTCTCCTTTTGGATAAGAACAGCTGTAGAGAGTAAGAAAATTTAGTAATTCAGTCCTTCAAATGAAATAAAGCAGAGGTACAGAATATATGACACTGCATGTTTTCCTGTCTGGTGACTTATAAAGAAAAGTCTCTTTGTTTTATAAGCAAGAATTGATTAACACAATTCTCTTGATTTTCAAATGCATGCAGGTTAGAGAGATCTGAAACAAATCAAAGTCGAGTAATTGACATTTGATGGTCTCTAAAATATTCCTAAATTTCTTTTTTATTAGCAATATTTGACCAGTTTTTTATTCTCTGATTTTGTGGCTGTGCTTCAGTTTAATGAACCTTCAGATACAATTTTGACAGACATACCAGTACATTAGAAATACAGCTGTGTGACATACAATTTTTCAAAATATTTTTTTTCTAACTGAATAGCCTTTTATTCTCTTGAAAAATCTGTCCTGCATAAATAAATGATGTGTTATTAGAAAGAAGAAGATGTTATGTTTTGGTTTAGAGTTTTGTTTATTGTTTAGTGTTTGCCATACTGTGCCCAAGACATTCTTTTTTGCCTATGTTGTACTTATATTTTCACAAGAAGGCTTTTGACAGAACCATTTATAATAGTAGAAGAACTAAACAAAACAGATATACCTCTGCAGACCTGTTAACAACTCATATATCTCTAGTTCATCCACCATCTTAGATTTAAACAGAGGACAAGTTCTTTCTAAGACGAATGTGTGCTTCTTGCAAGCGAGACTTTCACTGTGAGCTCTGTATCATCAGCACTTTAGAGCTATATGGGACAGGGAAATATAGAATTTTTGTCCAAATGCAATTTAATACCTCTAGCCATGCATTTCAAAAACTCTGCAGGTAAGTAGACTCATAAAGAACTCATGGAGCTGAAAAATATCAGCTGCCTGGAGTCTTTGTGTCCTTGCAGAGCGCAGATCTATGCAGATGCTGAGAGAAACAGCAATTATGTATTTACAAGCAGGTAATTTAGTGTACCTAATTCCAGAAAAAACCTGTGTCTCCATAGTTTTCTGAGTGCATGCCTACCTGTTAGGTCTACTCTGACTCCGCAGAGACTTTTTCTATGTTTTCTGTTGATACTTCTGATATCTACAATTTAGAAATTTTTATTTCTGAATTGAACCTATACTGTCCTACAGACTTCTCAAAAACTGTTCCTTTTAAACTTCTTCTTTCTTGCTGAAAATTGGTTTAATTTCTTAAACATAATATTCAGAACTCCAAATCGGAAAATTATTTTAGCTCTGATTCCTTCTTTTGCTAATTTTGACTCTTTCATTGCGACCACATGTAATTCACTAATTTTTTATTTGACTGCTCTTTCTATGTTTCCTGTAAATCATGGCCCTTTCCTATTACTAGTCCTCGAAAGATATTGTACAATTCAAGCAGAACCATGGGTTCTTTAAATTAGCATGACATATGCAGCTTTTAGTCACTGAAATGACACTGGAGGTGGGCTGTCTATGAGCACAGGTAATTTACATGCAGTCAAGCCCCAAAACCTAAAAACAACTCACAAAAACCCTGGAATCCATGTTCCTCTTTTATTTGTATATCAAACCCAAGAAACAAACAGGAAAAATTGTCATCAGTGCTGTCACTGATTCAGAAAGGAGAATTCATTTTTAAAATTAGGAAAGTTTCATACTGTATAAGCTTTCTCCAATCTCTCACGGATAAACAAATTTATTTTTCCCCTCACTTATCCTCTGTCTCATGAAGTAAAGCAATTGAATTTGTCTAAAAGACTGTGTTTTCTGCATTTTTTGAAATTATTTATTTATAACTTGAAGGTACTTTACAAGTCTGATATTCACCATTAAAAACTTGTTCACAGTTGCTTACTCAGGCTATGAGTATGACCTATTACTCTGCAACAATTATCTATATATTCTATTATCTATATATGTTGGTGTGATACACGACACAGAAGGAGTTGGGACATGAGGATGAGGTTTTCTTTGAGGTAGAGAGAAGTTTTTATTTGAGCTTTTCAGCCCTTTTTATAAAGTGTTCATATACAGATTTAACATGATTGGCTAAAGGAACAATTTCTTTGGTCCCATTGGTGGAGCAAGAGCGAAAAACACATTTTGGAAACTTGTTCCCATTATCTTGGGAACCTGGACTATTTGCAAATCTTTGAAAGAGAATGTTCCCAAGAGGTTTCCCCTTGGGAACCTCTCAGCCACTGACAGGCTGAGACTTTCTTCAGTCACAGAAAATCATGTCCACATATATATAGCTCTATCATTTATTTTATTTTGAAATATTTTTAAAAGTTGAGATTCATTTTGCCTTCTTTTCTATCTTGCTTCTAAGAGATTGTTGTGTTGTCTCAGAAAGAGTACAAGAATTAGTGGAGGCAGTTAAACTTGGTTAAATCTTTTCTGGGACTGACACATCTGGGACAGGTTTGCCCTGAGAAGTCTCCTGGTCATGGCAGAACTCCAGCTCTGCTCTTCCATTTGGGTCCAAAGGATTAAGGGGAGATGAGAGGGCCCTCTGCTGTCATGGATACTAAATTCACTCTGCCCCCAAATGCTTTGGAGAACTTTTGAGGGTTACTAGATACAGACTCATCTATAGTATTTATTTCTATTGCTTTAAGTGGGTCCAGCTCTGTCTGACGTCTTTGTCTTTGTGGCTATGTGCCGGTGGGCTCAGCAGCAGTTGTGAGGTCCTTGTGACTGCTGGGGGAGCAGGAAGAAGTCTGAGTGTCTGAGCCCTGCCCCACAGGGACCACGGGAAGCATAGTGAGCTGGGAAGGGGAATGCTCTGTCTCACCCAGACCTGCAGTCAGGGCAAGGTGATGTACAGAGCTCTGATGACAAAAGAATGATCTGGGTGATTAACTGTAAAGAGAAGCTGTAAGAAATACATCAGGGATTTTGCTAAATCAATTTGTTCAGAAGTTGCTTTTCAGAAATTGCTTACAAGAGGTTTTTATTTACAAACAATACATGCTTTTGTTTGAACCTTATATGTGAAATCATATACCAGTTTACTCCTTGCTAAATTAATAATACTGTTTGTGTTTTTTTTTATTAACAACAACAACAGTGTGTTCTGATACAAGATATTGTCCCTTAGATAAAGCTAGAAACTTGTGCTAAAATGAGTAGGATAATATTCTGTCGGCTCATTAAAACCTAACATTTCACCCAACTACAGCATTTATCAAATTGATATGTTGTTAGTTTGAAATGAGAAAAAAATTAATTAACAAGCAACCTGGCAAATTAATAACATTAGTTTCCCATTCAGGAGCTGCAAAATTAAATCCAATAATGCATCCTCTTTTCTCTATCTACCCTGACCCCAAACATAGAGAAAGACTCAACCATATTTTCTTCATGGCTACGTAAAATCCCCTTTTCCTATCCATTTCTTTTTTATCCAATTCATTCTATTATTTATTTCAAGTTACATGGCTGACCATTTTAGACTGTGGGATGTGCTGATATTGGTCCACATCAAACCCTCTCTGGGCTTTAATACCTCCCTCTTGCTTGGCTAGATTGAACTAAACATAGGTGTGTTGATTTCAATACTTATCAGAGTTTCTTACTGAGAACAGAATAAAGTACTGTGTTGAGTAACATGGTTTATTCATAGATATTCAAAAAAGATCTGAACAGGGAAAGACATGGATTATTCATGGATATTTTTAAAAGACCTGAGGAGGGGAAGTAGTCAAACATTGAAGAAAAAATGCTGAGATATAGCTACTTCAATACTTGACATTAATGAAAAAAAATCTCCCACACTGGTGCAGAAGAACAGAAAAAGGATATTATAATGTAATATTCAATTTATTTTATAATTAGGAAAATAAAACCATTTTTTCATAATATTCACCATGTTTGACTTAATTTTAGGCATATATTGTAATGTATAATTCTATTTTCCTGTGAATCTAGACAGAAAACCTTGTTAAAATATAGCTGTAGTGTCAGTCTTTTTCATGAGACCATTTCTGTTCTGAAGAAAACAGGGCATGTGTGTGACATATATGACCTATTAAGTTAGATATGGCAAGGAATCAGAAGCACACATACTTTGTCTTTCAAACTGTCACACGTCCTATTTTTTTTTTATAAGCAATGATTGATTTGAGGTCTGATCCATAATCCTCTAAATCAGCTAGATAGTTAGGAAGGACTTAAATCCCCTTTGAATGTGTTACCAATACCGCCCGAGTTAATCTCACACAAGTGGTGATGCACTGAAATGGACAATTTAATAAAGAATGTATAGTAGAGAAGTAACAGTACATATATTTATATTACAATTCAACCAATTTTATTGTCTGGAACTATAAAGAAAATTTGACACAATAGTTAAATGGAGTCAGTACCAAAACCTTGCAAATATACAGGAAACTCTCAAGATTTCAATGTCCTTACTCCACTGGAAAATTGGAATTAGTAGTTAATAGCCTAAGAGATTATATAGGAAATACTTTATCTCTTAACCTTTTTGGATTATTCATCATTTACTCTCAGTATTTATAGGCTTATATCATGTCTGCATACTAGAGAAACTTGGACTTAAATTCTGTTACAACATGGTTTGGACAATACTTTGGGGAATGTAGTACACCTTCTCAGTGGTATAACCTGAAATTCCTTTGGGTTTTTTGCTTCTAAAATCTCCTCCCTAGCCCACATTGGAATTTAGAAACTTTTATTTATGTCTTTTAAAGATGGATCTCCTTTGTTTCCTTGCCAAGAGCTGTAGTATGACTTATTTTACTGTGTTTTTTCCCTTTCTTTTGTTAAATCTCAAAAAGGTATGCTGGTGGATGGCCCTCCATGGGATATAGTGTATATATGGGATTGAAGCATCTGAGATAATTTTGGGGTTTCATTTAGGCACTGGGATTTGCACAGATTTAAAGTTTGTAGCAGTGCTGTAAAGTTTTACCTTCCTGCAACTGAAATGCTTCCCTTGACACTGAGATCTCTCATTACACTGAGATTTCCATTATTTTGGTCTTAACACAATTCCATGGCATGTCCTGTTCTTTTCTTGCATCCTGTCCTTCTCCTTGATTCATTCATACATCTGTTTACCCCCAGCAAAAAGCAGAGTTCTGCACTACAAAGAATGTATTATGTTTTCTTTCTGTTCTGCTTTCTGCACTCCATTGACCAAGGTACAAGCTATTTTCTTTTTCTCTTCACCATTTCTTTCTTTCTTTCCCCCCTCCATACTTCACTTTCCTCTTGCTTTCTTCCTTCCCTTCATTCACCCAGCTTTACAAATGTTTGAAAATAATTGTTAATCTTAGTGTGTCACTTTTCACTCTCCTTTTGCACATGTGTATATCTAGGAAGGAAAAAATACAGAGAATTATTCACAAGAGCCTGTATAACTCTGTAATAATTGCTTTAGAAAATCTATTTTTTCTCTTGTTTTGAGTGGATTAATCAAGGGTCCAAGTCAGATCCACTTGCACTTTGACACTTAGAGACCAAGAGCTACCTAAAGCTTGGCAAGTGCCTGTTCCCAGTAGCATTTATAAGGAATTTCTTGCTTTCTGTTGTGACAAACCATTTTCTTGCCTGCAGCATGTATCTGGGGCAGCAAAAATCTAGCAGAACACAAGCAGAAAGATCTTTTTAAAAATTATTTTGTAGGTCATGTTCGGTAGTGTAACTGTAGCTATACAAAACTGTTAGAAATTTAGCAGCTTTATTAGGACAGTATTTGGACAGGGCGATGGAAGTTTTACATTTTGGAAGAATAAAAGTAAAAGACACTCAAAGGTGATGCTCCCAAGCACACTTGTCTCGGTATTCTCTAGTGCTTTTAGCTTAGTGTGAAGCACAGCCAGGGAAAGCCTGGTCATCCTACACGGAAATCTCCCTCCTCGCAGTTCTGTTGTGACTTCTGTGGTGACTTCTTTCACAAGGACATCACAATTGGACTTGGTAGGGAGGATGAAGAAATATTCAATGGGAGGCTTTCAGAGAGAAGAAAAAACATGCCACATATATTTGTTATTGATATTTTCAGTTTTCTTCTAAAAGAATTGTTTATGTACACACATATATAACATCTTTCTATACAAAGAGCAAAGAAAAATTTGAAGGACAGACCAGATTTAACAGCTATCAAACTTTAACTTATTTTGCTACCATATAAAGCTAATCACAATTAGCTGTGTATCTCTCAGGTTTACAAGTGTATTTTTGTACTTGACTATCCTGCAGCATTGCACAAGCTCCTCGCCATTCCTGCAGTGCTCTGGGACTGGGAGAGGGAATACAGTAAGAAATGCAGATCTGATTCCCTGACATTCCCTGGGCCCCAGCAGCTTACTTGTAGAGAGCCAGGAACCTCTAAACACTGAAGCATGGTCACTATGTAGTAAAACGACATGAGCCCGAAGAATGCACACTGCAGATGTTTCATTTGCCTTTTTTTTTGTCATTTCTCTTTTTATGATATTTTCAGGATTATTTTGACCTCAAAAGTCAATGATTTTTGAAAGATTTTAATTCTTTCTCTTTCTTTATTTTTTTTAAATATGCAAAACACCAGTATGTGCTAAAGAGCACACAAGAAAGAATTGATGCCTTAAATATCTAGAAATAAAACAACATGCTTTCAAGATAACAGTAATATAGGAAGCAATATAAAAGCTAGTCTTTAATTGGAGACCTCCAGGGGCAAGTATGGAAAAACATCCACCCCACACAGCACAAATACAGTTTTATAAGTTTAACAAATTAGTATAATTGACAAGAATCCCCAATTAGAAGCACAGGTGATGATGTAATTTCCCCCCTTGGTTCAGCTCTCTTCTGGGCTCCCTTCTGCTAGTTGTTCATGAGAAACTGTCTTGGGACAGTAGCCCTTCCTTGGGTCCAGAAAAGCAAGATTGAGATTGCAGCCTTTGGAAAGTGGTTTGTCTTTCTGTCTATCAGGGAAGGAAAATTACTGGTGTTAGCTAGGAATTATATAACTATACAACAGTAGTCTACAGAGCTACAAATATATGAAGAATATATGAAAGCAAAAATCATTTTGGCATCACTATCACAGGAATAAATAACTTCCCTCAAGCCTTTGTAGTGAGAGTCTGTGCTGGTGAGTAAAAGTACAGCGGTGTTCAGACTGTTATGGGGGGTTCCTGCAGGTATGTAAGCTTTGTTTATAGCAATGTTCTCGATTTTAAACACAAATTTCATAAACAAACTTGTAAAGTTTGTTTTAAAAGAGACCAGTCATTTGTTGTGCTTTTCCTTTTCTAGCCTCTGGTGCATGATTAAAAACATTTGTCCTTCCCAAAATGCAATTAAATTGGTCTCAAAAATTGCAAAAAAATAAAAAATAATAAAAAAGAGAAGTAATGTTAGTGATTGTAATCATCTTCAGAATATGAGCTAGTAAAACATGAAATATTCTTCAATGCTTCTTTTTCACAGCTGTTATCAGCTGTAATACTGACTTGTGTAGCCTGACATGTCGGGAGTAGCTTAAAGGTCTTTGCAATTATGAATCATCTTTTCTTAAATGGGCCAGACTATCTACTGTTCAAAGCAGCATCTGACTGACATCTTTGTTGGTCCTCTGAAAGACAGCTGCCAGCCAGCATCATCATCCCATGGGAGCATCTCTTCTCTGCTGCAGGGAGAGATGGTAACACTTACAGGACAGAGAGCACAATCTGTATCTCTTTCTGTGTTTTTTAGTATCTTTCATGAATTAGAATTGGTCACTACACAAGATCATTTTTATTTCACATATTATTTGTTCATACTCATTTTGTTTAGTAAATGAAACATCTAAAAGAATTTGAATTAAGATCTGTGCCTTATTCTGTTGCACTGATGTAGCCTGGGTAATTTTCAGTTGCACTGGTTTAATGGTACCTTCAAGAATGAGTGACAGTACAGTGATGTAAATCAGGTGTTTTAAAGGAAAGAAGCACAACATTCCCTCCCTAATAGTTTATGTAAGTGCTGGTGAAACCCTGAAAATCAATTAAAAGCCAGAGTAACAATTTTTGATATGGTAAATTACTTGCAAAATAGCCGTGGGTTTCAGTACACCTAATTGGTGTCTTAATTTTCTAATAAATCTTAAATATATTAATATGAGTGGCTTTATGAAGAATTTCAACTAAGGATGTCACTGGCAAAATTACTGCATCTCCAACTTTACAAAAAAGACATCCTTTTGGGATCTTCCAGTAAGAGCAGACCTGAGAAATAGGTATTTTTCTGAGAAAGATTTGATAGAAAAGTCCTGAAGGTAGTTTTGTCACAATACAGAATGCAGCTAAAAATAATTACTCAGTGTGGTTGAACTCTGTTGACAGATAAGCTGGACAGAGGTAATGTTAATTGTTTGAAAATGAGTTCAAGTAATGCAACTTCTGCACACAAAATATTTGAGTGAAAAAAAAAGAATATTCCAGGATTGTAGAGTTTTGAATACTGACTCTAATACTACTCAGAATAGTTAAAAAAGCTATGCAAGGATGCTCTGGTGTTCTATGTAATATCTTAGACCTCAGTTCACTTCCTGTAGACAAATGTCTGTTTTGGAACAAAAGGGAAAGGGGAATTAAGAAGGAAGAGGAAAGAGAAAGGGAGAAAAAGCAAGCAGGAAGAAAACAGAAAAAAAAGTGGCAATTATCATGAGGGGACTGTACAGCAAATGCACATATATATATGTGTGTGTGTGTGTATATAAACGTCTTCAATTTTAAACAGAAATTATGATTTTCTTCAGAGCTAAGCATACACATTGGAAATAGGAAAGTACAATATTTTTTGACAGATTTCAACAAAGAAAATTTTTTTCTCTGATGGTACTACTGTTTCCCAAAATGGGCTGCTCTCTCAAAAGCCAAACCTTTTCTATCCCTATGAGCTAAGGTCCTGCTGGCCACCTTATTTCTAGATGGCTTCTGAGAAACACATCAGAGCCAAAGGAGCCCAGCAGTGCAAATCTATGAGAAATAGTTGAGTAAACTGATTCAGCCAAAGACACTGCCAGTATTTCAGCTGGCTTTAAAGTTTATGAAAATTTAACCCTTCATGAGCTGACTCTGAGCTGTGTGCCCTAGAATGAATGAAAGCCATCTGCCTCCTTGGCTGCTTGGGCAGGCTGAGCTCAAGAGGCAGTAGGTCGAGGGAAGTGATGATTCAATCACAGCGAGATACTGCATCCAATGCTGGGCTCCACACTCAGGAGGAGATAGCTAAACTGGAGCAAGCTCAACAGAGGCTCACAGACACATGTGACTTGTTAGGATAAGTTGAGGGACAGAGGATCTTTCAGCCTGGAAAGATGGCTTTAAGAACACCCAGCAGCATCCTCCCATAACTATGGTGATGTGATCAAGATAACAGAGTCAGACTCCTCGTAGTGGTGCATAGCAGGAGAATGAAACAAGGGTCCAGGATGAATGTAGAGAAAAGCTTTTACTCCATGAGGACAGTCCAGCAGAGAAGCGTGATGTCCAGGGAAGTTACTGAGTCTCCATCCTTGGAGATCAGTATGACCAAACTAGATCAAGCCCTGAGCCACTTGACCTGATATCAAAGCTCTTCCCATCTTGAGCAGAAGGCTGCCTCAATACCCCCTATGATCCCTCTTCTGGATATTATTTTTTTTAAATTACCTGTTTATTTTAAATGGAAATCCAAGGACATCTTGGAAATTTTAAAGACCACTAGGTCTTGTGTTTGTTAATGGTGGTGTTTACTGGAAACTCTCTGAGATTCCCCCATGTCAAGTGATAGCTTAAGACTCTCTAACAGCTTGAGATATACATGGTATTTTTTTATCTCTGACTGCTGAAGGCACACAAAGCTGAAAATAGCTGATACCACTAAGGAGGAATGAAGTTAACTTGGAAGTAAATACATCATACACAGCAGTTTAATATTTTGGTCTGAAGGCTGAGCTTGAAGCAAATATATGAATTTCTGATATGGATAGTCTTAGTATTTGTAGGATTTTATATGAGGGCATGGTTCCTGAGATAATCTATCTGAATGATCTCTCATCTATTTAATCTGAAAGCATGAAGCTGATCCTAGGGCATGAAAAACAGCTACCTTCTTCTATGATACATTGTACGTCTAAGAGGAACAGTTAAGAGGGCTTTCAAGTTGATTCTTTTTGACATGCAACAGTGCTCAAGATGGATCCACACAACAAACCATGGCTATAACAAACTATAAACCATGACTCTTTGAAAACTGTTGAAACTGAGTACCTCAGGACCTTTTTCTTGCAGAGATGAAAAGTTGCATGTTATTTGCTCTCCAGTGTTATTTTAATAGCTGTCGGTATAAAGCTACTAAAGTCTTGATTCAGAAATCATCAGCACAAATATGTTTCTAGGCTAATTCAATTTGCTGCAACTGCTGTTATTTCCAATGTGCTGAATCCATAGACAGTGTTCAGCATAAACAATGAAAAAGCAATTACCAGAGAATATGTTAGACAGCAATGAAATTAATTTAAGAAAACTAAGATTTAGAAGAGCTGGAGTCAAACTTGCTGTTTATTATATTTGTGTTTCAATTATCTGGCTGTAAATTGAGGGCCATAGCAATAGCTGCTTTCCTGTATATTCAGCCTTTGGTCTGACAAGTTTGTCATCTAAATAACAAAGATAAAGAGTCCTTAAACATATGCATGTACAAGATATGTGACAAAATGCTATTGCTGGATTGGTAGATTATACTGTGATCATCAATGCAAGTAATCAAATAACATCTGAGTTGAACACTACCATCTAATTCTGCAGCTGGGCTTATTTCTCATAATTGTTTAATATCACATAGACATGCAGCCCACTGGGAGTATGTTTGGAGGTTCAATCTTTAAAACTGCTGCAGTCATGAAAAATTGCACATTGAGCAATTTTCTCACTTGCTAGCTGAATGAAACTACTTTTGCATAGTTGCAGTAATTAAAGACAAAGAAGTATTTCTATTGAGGATTTTGAATAATAAGGTTATTTTCTAATTGATATACTTAAATTGATGAAGATTTTCAAATTCAGCTACCTATATGAAAAGCATGTAAACTCAGTAGATGAACATTTCGTCATCACCTTCTTGAAGCAGGAATTTATAAGTTGTTAAATGGTTTATTAAAGTTTCTTAAAGGATTTTGAATACTTCAGTACAACTTTTTGTATTAGCTACTTGTCACCAGCAGCTCAGGATTAGACATGCAGGTTGAATTTTCAATTAAAATTATTCTGTCTTTCAGAAACATCATTGTCTGCAGTCAAAAACTATGAATACAAAGGTTTCTCAAGAATCAGTGATTTTCAACATCAAATCTGTCTTTTCATATAGCTGAAATAAACAGAATTATACTCACGATTATAGAAAAGGCAGCCAAATTTTAAATCCTTTAATTTGATTCTGAGCTCAGGATAAAAAAGTGGTATTATTAGAAGTTATTTCCTTTACACCTATCAATTTACTCTTATTTGTGTGCAGAAGAAAAATGCCTGTATTTTAAAAGGAATTTGATTCTCACACAAAGCTTTTAATGACAGTTTTGGAGGCTGAACTCTTACATAGCCATGAGCAAGAGCTGCATAAAACCTGCAATACTCCCCTCCCAAGATACTGTTGGCACTCATCTGACAAAAGGGAAAACAGTTTTCAAAGCCTATGATCAGATGACATCTAAGGTATAAGATAGATTATATTTCAGGTATCAGAAAGGGGTTCTATATTCCATTTTGGACATAAGACTGCTTCTGGCAGCCTGTGAGGTTGTAAATGGTCCCAAGGAAGGAGGAGGAGACAAATAAATATCTTTGTGCTATATCTTTGCTCCCTGTATCCATATCAGGTGTTGGTCAGGACTTAAGTACAAGCACATCTAAAACAATTTCTTGCTATGTTGCATTTCAGTATCTTAAAATTCATAAACCAACGTTATATAAGTGCTAGTCTCTGAGGAGGCTCTCATATATTGTGCATATTAAGAGACTTGAGAGCAAAGGCAGAGTGTGATACAGAGTCTAGATTGCTCTGAAAATTTAAAAAAAATATGTTTTGGTTTCTTTTTTGTAAAGTAAGATGATTACTGAAAATGTTCAAAAAGTATTATCTCTGAGATGACTCTAGGTGTGAGTGGTTTCTGTTCAGAGGCTATGATTGACTTAGAACAGATGTACCTTCTCAACCTCTGAGCCATTATTCTTGGACTAATTTTGTGTGTGTCTAGATCTACATATAAAAAAACTATGCAGTATAAATCTACCAGAAGACATTTTAAACATCTTCCCCACCCTTTCAATAATAAAGCAGCTTATGTCTAAAAATGCTTCATGTCACATTTTATTTTCAGACAAGACCAAAATGTCAAATCTATGAGCAATTTTAGTACAGATACTATTGTGTCTCTTAAATTAAAATAATGCAAAGGTCTCTGAATAAATTAGCACAGTTGCCATGGAAACATAGTGGGCAAGAAATATTTATAGTTGCTGCAAGCAATAATTTTGCAGTTTAATACTTTAAAATGTTAAGCAACACATAATCTCTAAATTTTTTTTGTGATTGTGTATATTTAAAAATTTCCTGTTAAGATATATTTTCAGTTCTTGCCTCCAGAAAAAATTAAAAATCATAAACTCTTACAAAGACCAATATATACTGTGATTGGCAAAAAGTGTTTTTCATCTGTAAAGACAAATAATACCTTGTCAGACTTAGGTGTGCTATTTAATATAAGGGATCATTAGAGTCAACAACTGGAGATTTTCCAGAGCTAATTAAGTTTATAATATTTTTAAAGTTTCTAAGCTCTGGCAGTAATTACAACCACAGTAATTCATAATTTAATACCTTATTCATAAATGCAGGGTAGCAAGTATCTGATTTCTTATTAAAATAACAGTTATTCCCAAATTGGTAATTGAAATAATACTTTATAAGAATATACAGAGAAGCACTGGTAAATTATCTAGGTGTATATTGGTCAGTAGGGGTCTGACAGATTTCCTTATATATCCTATATCCATCTCAACTAAACCTGCTAATGTTCCCAGGAAAACAACACAATCAGCTTCATTATATTGTTCTGCTGGTATAAACATTGAGCTTCATAACAAGGATGGATGAGGTCTTCCTTTGTCATTGGGACTACCTATCCACAGAATTTGAGAATGCTTCTTTACAGTTTTGCATTCTCTTAACAGTTGTGTAGAAAGGACTGCATAGACAGCGAAGTGTGCTTGTCTGTGAAGTGAGGTACACATGCATGGGAGGGAGGGAAAAGTGAGTGTTGAGGAGGGAGAAAGTGATTCAGTGCTAAGCTCAAGTGTCCTTAAAAGATGTTCTTAGAAGATGCTAGGAACAGAATCGGTCTTGAGAACTAAGCACAAATCGCAATGCTTCTGGCATTCATCCCCCAGATCTGTCTCACAAATGCTCTGTGACATGCTGTACTCATCCCTGGTGGAATGCTTCCTCTTTTCATTGTACCTAGCTTTATTTGATTATAAGTATTTTGTAACACAGGAAGAAAACATCAGTATCCTTGGCTATCCAGCCTTCAGAAACTATGTGCTGCTCTGAGTTCCAGGAACAGAGATGGGCTATCAAATGGTAGCTGGTATTTAAAGCTTGATGGACCTGACAATCTGAATGAAGGTGCAGCTGGTAGCCACCTAAACAATGTAAAGTTTAGAAGTTGTCCTTCTCCTCTCTCTACTGGGATTATGGAAGAAATATTCCCACATACTTAGAAGTAACGTGGATAAATGCAAAAATTAAAATATTTCTTTAAATTAAAATTCATATATATAACATATACTGCATAGCAGAGTCAATTAGGTGGGAATGTTTTAAACTCAGACTTATTTAAGCATTTGGAGAACCGCTCTATGAGTTCTGCACATCGCTAAAAATTATCACCTTTGCACAAATAGAGTTATCTCCAAAGAAATCAATGGGTCAAGAAGATAGAGAAGGGAACTTACAAAATAAAAACAAATAGTTTTGACTGAATTCCTTGAATGAGAAAGATTCCTTTTCAAAGGTAGAGGGATTCTTCTGGTATAGTTCTTCTATCTGTAATGTGCAGGAGCAGAACTAGTCCCACTTGTCATAAATTTTGTGAAAGAACAGAAATAATCCAAGCATTCACTTCTAAATAATCATTTTTAGAATTTTACACTTCAGAAACTGCAAAATGCTGTCAAT
Organism: Anthoscopus minutus; assembly: GCA_013399455.1. Lineage (NCBI taxonomy): Eukaryota > Metazoa > Chordata > Aves > Passeriformes > Paridae > Anthoscopus > Anthoscopus minutus. The sequence goes on from VWYI01035467.1 coordinate 19,691, forward strand.
GGCAACAGAAAGTCAGTTCTTAGCAAGGCAAAGTGTTATATATATTATTATTGAATAGACCCATATGCATCTAAGTAAGGCCACATGTTCTAAAAATTCATCTCCTCCTATTCTGAACTTGCTGCAGATCCTGAAGTATTAACTGTGTTCAGAAACAGAAGCAAAACTCATGGAACGGCAGAAGAAGGGCTCAGATTTTCTTCTCTCAGGAAATCCTCAGAGGGCAGAGGCCTATGATTTTGCAATCACACACAA
>VWYI01035468.1:0-40222 GCA_013399455.1 Anthoscopus minutus
CAACCAGGTTTTTAATATTTACAAAGATGAAGACACCACAACCTCTCTAGGCAACCTGTTCCAATGTTTGACTACACTCCGAGGGAAAAAGCTTTTCTTTATATCTTATGAGAAACAGGTAACTTAGGCCTCCTGAAACTAATTCTAAGAGTGTGAATATCTAATCTGGTATCTAAGCAATACTGATGACAAAACTGGAAGAAACAACAAAATATTCATTCTTCTGGACTTTGACCACTGTTAATTTGATTTTTTTTTAGTTTATTTCAGTTTAGGATTTAGCTAAAACAGTCAAAATGGCAACAGCCATTGGCATTTCAAAACAGACCTGTTCCTGTTCCATCCACTTGTATGGCATTTTCTCACAGCTCCCAGAATTTTAAAGATGTTCATGTTCCAAAACTAAACTGCAGATCTGCTTAAAACTGCTGATTACTTTACTATCTAAAATGAAATTCTTCTAAGTAAAGGGCTTCAGCTGAGGGAGATGACTATCAGTTCTTCATATTTCTCATTCCCAAAGGTTAAAATGAGGATTACCTACCCCACAGGAGTTCTGTAAAATTTAATAAGCATGCAGGTATAAAATTAACTGAAATATTGATTTTTACCTAAATCTAACTTTAGTAATACAAATTTCACATTTTACTAGAAGCAGAAGCTGTCTGCATATGAAATTAGACTATACATGATGTGAACAAGGATAAGATATGAAACACTCTGTTGGAGTGCAAATTTTGTAATTTTATGTTTTCTCAACCTGGCCAAGAAGATGACACAATTTGAAATGCAGGTAAGAGGTTTTCTCCTATGTCATGTCTGCAAGAGCCTCAGAAAAACAGCCTTTGTGCACAGCTGCAAGTAGATGAAAGTTAATGACAATCTTGGAGAGCAGATAGAGATGATTTTTTGCAATGGTAGAAAGTTTCCTTGATACTACAGTGGGAGATTGGAGTGTTTTCAAAAATTTCACTCAAGAAGGAACACCAAGGAATTACAAGAATATTTTTCTGAAGTTAATGGCACTAAGACATTCCCCTTTTTACTGGCTGTGGATGCTAGACCTAGGAATTGCTCAGGATTTTTGCAGGAGGGAAGAGTGCAGTGTCTGAAGGGAGAAGTTTTCCTCAGTAACTAATCTTGTGTCTACAAGTCACCCCAATTTTCAGTGCACATTTTGGTTTCTTCTGTGTGGTCTTTTTTTTTTCCAAGTTCCTTCTGTGTGGCCTTTTTTTTTTATGTGCTGATTCATTGTGCAAAAAACATGAATTATGCAATGAAGTCATTGAAAAATCTCTACAAAACATGCCAGGGACTCCTCCTCACCACTAACAATGTCATTCTTCATAATTAGCTTTAATTTTCACATGCCACCCTCTACTGCTTGAACTTCTTGACAGCTCAGAGGCACAGAGAGTTCTTTAAGCATTCCCGAAGGTGTGTTGACACAGTCCATCAAGGCAGGAGCTAATTTGAGAAAACAAGAGTCATCTTTACCTTGCCAGCCATTCTCTCCAGGCTTTTCTCTGAACAGCCATAGTATTACAAAAAGAGGAAGGAAATGTAGATCCCAAACAATATAGGCATTACATTGGGTTGAAAACAACTTGACTGCTGGAATTTGGGATTTGGTAATAATCTGGACACTCATGCAGATCACAGAACACAAACATACTATTCCAGCTGGGAGATGTTCAAATAGGAAAATCATAGTCAGCATTGTTTATTGCTGGATTTTATTCTCTCATGTAGACTTCCAAGCAAACTGCACTAAGCAATCTTTGAAGGAAAGATTTCTGTCCAGTGTACTAAAACTACTTCTGTGTTTTCTAAAGAACTGTGCTTTTTTCACTTGAATAATGTTTTATAACTTATGTCTCACAAGTGATGAATTAAAAAACAAAACCAAACCAAAATAAAACAAGAAAAAATAAAAAGAAAAAAAAGAACCATCATTATGTTTCCCAATTGATTCTCTAGCAACAATGTGAATTATAATTCAAGGATGGCTAAAGACCTAAATACTGGAATTGGTGTTGTGAGGACTTTGTGGCTTTGTTTATACTATTTGGAGAAAAGTGGCCAAATTTCTGCCCCATTACCATCTGTGCTCATATTGATGGCACAGATCCTTGCAGTTTAGCCACCTGTAAATCCTCTGCTGTGTTGTTGGGTCTCTCTGGGACCTTCAGGGCTCTGTGCTGTTTTGACATGGTGGAGCAAGGTGCAGTCAGACAGCAGTCATGGGCTTGTCCACAGGGTGATTTTAGCCTGCTAAGCTCACTAAGATCTTGTACCAGAGCTTTGAAATAAGGTGAACTTGGACTGAAGGAAGGGCTTGGCCTGTACTCACATGAGAATCTGTTTATAGTCTCTCAATCTTAGACATAAAACCAGCAGAGTTTCAACCAAGAAACCTGCATTTCAGTGGCTGCATATTTCCTTTGGTAGGTTATCAAGGACACTGCTTTGTGGTCAGCTCAAGTCACTTTAAAATTATATTACCATTTACTTCAGTAGGGCAGGTTTTCCTTAAGCAATATTCAGCTTTTCAAGCAATGCTAGTAATGTTCAAATGACCTGGAGAGCTGCCTGAAAAATTACCCTAACAACACTAATAAGGATAAGTAAAGGTGAGAGTTGGGCTGAGCTGGTGAGCTGCTCCAACTCACTGTGCTGCTGCATAAGGAGAGAGAAGGATGAAAATGGTGTGGTGCCTTAGGGCTGCTCAAATACAGGTTAGTAAAGACCCACTGTCTTGCCTGGAGGCTGCTACCCTGCATCACTTCACTTCCATGCTGTGGAGCAATCTTTGCATCTGAAAAATGTGGCTATCAGGAACACATCCTGGCCTGTGCTAAGTACCGAACCAACCGTGCTCAGGAGGGAGTTTAGGAAAAAAAAAGTGGCTGGCTTGGATGAAAAAATGCCTGAGACCTGCTGAACCACATAACAGTACTGAGGATCAGAATGCAGTGCCAAGGAAACCATCCTGACACTATGTAATTTGATAGAACAGATGTAGCATAAGGTAGCAATTAATTTACTAATGGAAATTCACAGAAACATCAAAGATCAAAACTTGGAACTTTGCATGTGTGCCACAAAAAGCAGCTTTTCTGCCAAGAGTTTGCACCCAGAGTTCGTTTATCTATGTCTTTGTCTTTTTGGGCCAGCTCACAGTTGCATTTTTCCTTAAATATTTTTCTATAAATTGAATTAAATGCAAATTCTGCTAAAAACAAGCATCAAAAAACTAAAGACCGAAACAGGATTGCAGCCTGTCTCTTACTACAGGTGAAAGGGAGCCAGGAATACACCTACCAGCTGGGCTGCCTGACTGACAGGGTGCAGATGAGGTCCAGGGGACTACAACATCAGCAACTGGAGCTGACTACAAGTTTTTCTGAGTCAGGAAAGACCCCACAGACCATTCAAGGTTACAGAAGTATAAAGTAAAAGAAAAAAATGCCTATAAAAGGAAAAGGAGAGGTGCTCCCAACAACATGCAATGTGCAGCACCTCTGAAAACCGAGACTAAGGAGGAAGGTCTCCAGTGTTGCAGAGCTATTATAAGGCTAGAGAGGATGAACCTAAAAGGCAGCATATGCAGGGCTGACTCAGACAGTGACCTGTAGTAAACAGCTTATTTAATTGAAGCAGGAAATTATATCATGGGGTTTTTTTTTGGGCTTTTTTTCAGTTTGTTACAAGACTACTACTGAAAAAACAGTACATATCTTTAAAACACAAATATTTTAAAGGCTATTTAGTAGTTATATTTGCCTCTCATCAATTTTTTCTGATTTAAACTAATGATTGACAAAATGTTTTGAACAGTTAAGTCCAGATGACTGCAGTTATTTAGCTTCCAGAGCAAAATGAGTATTTTTGTCCTATTTACTGTGCCATGCTTATCTGCATACTTTTCAAAAAGTGTTTCCCTACCAAAGCACCAGGAAACTTGTCCATATGGACAATGAGCTGTTTAAATACACTTGCAATTCCACTTTAAAAAACAAGCTTTAAACACAGCATTGTAGGATGGCAAAACCCAGAAAAAACAAAAAACAAAAACAAAGATAAATAGCATTTGTGAATACTTCACCATTTTTACAGTCACTTCCTTGCAGGAAAAATGGCATGGACTGCTCAAGAGAGGAGCTGGGTCTGCCCTAGCCAGCAAGCCTGGGGCCTAAAAGTGTGCAGTCATTACAGCCCCAAGTACGTGTTCTTGGAAGTCTCCTTTGACAGATGGCCTGACTGTACAGAATAGTGAGTTACTCCTGTATGAAAACTTCTTCAGAACCAGTGACACCTTGATGTGACAACTGCAAAGGTCAGCCTTCAGCTTCAGTGAAGTGAACACTGAAAAACAAATTGGCAACACATTTCTAACATCCTAAAGGAGGACAACTCCCCCTGATTAAAGGGCAGTGGGATCATGACCTCCCTTTTCCACTCATAGGTTTGACATTTCCATAGTATCAGGGACATTTTTGGGCAGCTTTAAGAAAATACTAACTCTGAAATCTTTCTACTTTTGTTTGGAAAAATGTTTCAGTAATTCATTTTCTCCAGTATGAGGACCCTAGTGCACAGGCATGGAAGCAGTGTTCTGTATCACTGCTTAACACAGTAAGTCAAGATACTAGTGATTTAGGACAGCTGTTTGGTCAGAACTTTGATTTACAATATCATTGACTGAGTGTATTTATTTAATTTTTTTCTTCTTTTTTTTTTTCCCCCCTTGGGAGGGGTATTTAAATATTCTGGGATTTCTGATTCACAAATCCATCAGCATTCTATAAACACAAGGAAATGCATTATTACTCCTTTTTTTTTTAATGCCCCACAAGATGTTGCAGACTGACATTAACACGGAGGATGGACCATAGAGCTAAAACTATCCTTTCATTTCCCTTATTGTCTGGGCATTACCACTTTGTCTTGCACATCTCCACGGCTGACTGGGAGGGCATAAGTGTGGCTGAGACATCCCTGTGGGACTGTAATGGGCTATAGAAAACCAAATGGTACAGAATTTGTCCATGCTGATTGAGGATGCAGACTGCCCTGCTACCCTACTGTCTATACGAGCTTTTCCTGCTGTGGAAACAACCCAGTTAATTCTTGAGTGGTGACTGGTCATAAATCATTGTGAAGGCAGCGTGGGGGATAGTGATTTGGATGTGACCATCAAAACTCTGCTAGCTCTGGTTAGCTCCACAGTGTGCACTCACGGATACAAGATTGGATGTGGTTTCTGTAGTTCATGCATGGGTTTTATGTCAAGCAAACAGATATAATCTAGTTTCACAAAGATGAAGTGCTGAGAAAAGTGCATTGAGTTCAAATCCATCTATCCTTGCAAACCAGAGGGAGAGTGAAAAGCAGTGTGCTGTGCCTCACAAGGGCAGCAGCTTCATTTGTGGGAATCTTTTCTTTCACCAGCAGAGTTCCTGGGAAAATGCAACTGTGGGCTTAAGGCCTATTTTTCCATTAGCTTGTCCCCAAAGATTTTCTCCATGTAGCCTTAACTTAAACCAGCAAAGAGCCTTATTGAAACTGCTGGCTTTTTCCTTTTTAAAAGAGACTAACTCTGTGCTTTTCTTTCATTCTGTAGAGTACACAGCTGACATTATTATCCACATGCTTAGCAGTGCCTCTGCTGTACCCGATGACGCTCGTACTTAAATGCACTAGGAAGACAGGAGTGGGTTGAAGCCATTTTTAGAATAACATGTTATTTCCTTTCTTAGTGCTGACTCATTCACTGTACCTTGTGGTATGTTTACCCCAATTGCTTGCTGCTTTGGAGGCTGTTGAATGGGTGAGGAAGGAATATTAATCAGTGACACATCGTACTGTGCTCCAGAACTACAGTCTTGGTGAGTGTGATGCTCTGATGCCCTTGCCTATCTTTTGGCTCTATTGTAGGAATTATTTTCCTTTAACTAGCATCCAAAGTTATTTCAGTCTGGAAGCCTTAAGTGACTCTCTTGTGCACATCATTTCAGCACAGTTACCTAGTTCCTATACTTTTTCTTTTCTGTTAAAAATCTTTGTTCCTTGCTAGTACTCATATCAGAGTGGAATTAATCAAAGTCATTGCACTCTACACATGTGAAACCTAATTAGCCAAAACAGCTGATGAAGCCAGAGGAGAACTCACAGCTCATTTCTCTTTTTCTTAACATATTTTATAATAAAATCAAAATGACTTGGAAAACAGCAGCAGCCACTATGGCTAAAATTATACAAAAGTGTGCATTATAGCATGTGTGTTCTACTTGGACTGTTTTGCCTGCTGAGTGAGGTGGCAAAGTGTTTGGTGCCCAGAGATGCACTGAAATGCTCAATTTGTCTGCATTCAAAATATAAATTAAAGGCCTATACATAATAACTGTAGCTAATCAGTCATAAGATATGGTCTGATAAATGCTTTTCTCTTGAGGTGGTATTTGATCAACTGAGTGACATTACAGCCCTCTCCAATGAGCTTCTCATTCTTCCTCTCTCCCTTGTCCTTGTGTGTTCCCATCACCTCCACTGTAGAAGGAGTGATGCAAATCTGACCTGGGTTTTAAATGAGAAAAATAATCACTATTGCATACAGCTTTATTTCAACTGATTTAGTTTCCTCAAACCATCCATCTTAGGAGCAGACGACTACCCCTGCTTGAAAAAGGCATGTGGACTGAATCATTCTAACTTACAGCACCACACTCCCAGTCCAAGGAGATGCCTCAGCTGCAAGGACTCTGTGTGGAGAAGGGAAAGCTAAACCCTAAAGGGGAGCCAGAGATTAAGCTTGGAGATTTACCAGGTTAAAGAAATACCTGCTTTCAACTCTGGGACATGACTGATGCATATAATGAGCAGACACCTTCAAAACTCCTTGTCTCATCTCCTGTTTCCAGGCATTTGTTAATTTGCTAGCATCTTCTTTCTTAGAAAGAAAATTCCTATATTCACTCTTCAGAGTTCTAATTTGAAGGAGAAGAAGCACAGTAATTATGATACAAGACAAAGTGGAAGCCCAGAAACATAAGCCAGAAAACAGTCTCAAGCACAGGCCTAAGAGTGCTATGGTCTTTCAGTTTGAGATTCTGCATATCAAAAGTCTCTGTGGAAAACAGAAGTAGAAATATTTCATGCAGACACTGAAAAACATAGTAGCAGAAAACCAATAGATAGAAAAAAGAGTTGGCTACTGAGAAACCTCATATAACTAGGAAGTATAACAAAAGCCATATATACATAAATAAATTGATACTTTTAAGATATAAACATAGAAATTTAATTTTTGTTATTCTGAGGTATGCTTACATATTTGTATGTTCACTGAAGGACTATAATTTCATATCTTTATTTTAAAAAGAAATAAAAATATATAGCTGACATCAGTCAGGACAAATGTATTTAATGTAACTTTCAAAACTGAGACCCTGTGAGAGGCCTTGGGGTTTTATGCTAATCTGTTCACTTGTGTACCTCAGGGAAGTCTGCTGCTGCACATCAACTTCATAATCCCTTGAATTCTCATTGCCATCTACTTTAGAGCAAGGCAGTAAACTCTCCTGGGTTCTGACATGTTTTTCTACCTTTCTCAGTTTCTGAACCTAATGATTATTTTTATCCAATCATACGGTGGTGCTGCTTACAGTGCCATAAGAAAAGTTAAATATCTCTCCTCAGTTTTGCAGATAGAGCAATTGAAGCATTCAGCAATTAATAAATTACATTTCTTGGGTCAGAGAGAAAGTTCCAGGCAGAACTAATAATGGGACATATTTCTGATCTTAATGATTTTATCCAGACAGCCCAACATCCCTGAAAGAAGAAGTTTCAAAACCAAGCATTTGGTTATGACACTGACAGAACAGAGTCCCCTCAATTTGTTTTCTGACCATGGGCTAGTGAATAAGCCAGCCATTCAGTCTGAAGGATATCTAAGCTCTGAATGGCATATTCATTTTATGATTAAACATATGTTTTATTTTAATATTTTATAATGAGAATATTTCTGTTATGGAATTCCTTGTATTATTGCTTTGGACACAAGTATAGATTCCTTGTGCTTAGCTCTTGAGTCGTAATAGATTTCTGTTATAGAATCCCTGTCAATAGGGAATGGGTACTACCCCATTTTAAAAGGGTCTTAAAAACAAAGATCACAAAGTCTCTGTGCAGCAAAAATTCACATCTCCTAGATTTTAAGATGGATAAACCTTCCTAATCATTTAATGTAAATTCCTTTCTGTAGTAATCCTAATTCACAAAAAGCTTAAAGAAATTACTGTAAAGAAGTGTGCTTTTCTGACCCCTAGGCTTGTCACTGAGCTTGATCTAAAGCTTAGAGATAGTCAAGTTAGTTTGTGAGCTCAGTCTTTCACCTTCACTGTAGGATGTTGATATCAGTTGGGAGTAAGGAGAAGGCCAAAGAAAAGTAAAAATTGATGGCTTCTGCAAAGACAAATGAGATGTTGGGGTAGGGGAATGGGGAAAGAGAAACAACAAAATATTATTGAGAAGGAAAGCACTAAACCAAAAGAGGTATAGGGGAAGCAGAATTGTCAGGGTAGAAGTAGGTAATAGGAAGGTAAAAACCAGTCATATCTAAACTTCTGTGTAATGTCACAGCTGTATGCATGGTTTTAGAACATAGACACTTCACAGAGAGTGGAAGTCTCTGCACATGATGCACTTCCAGTTCTGGCTCCTTGAGTTAGATCAAAAACTTCCAGGGAAGTGCAGTCTGTTTTACATATATGAGAATGTACTTGGATAGGATAAAATACCACAGCTGTCAGTCTAGATTGGAATCAATTTGCATGGTAATGCTCTGAGGGCTGCAATTTATTTTCCTTTCTCTGCAATGAGAAACTTTCCCTGTTTCAGTAGGGAAGAGTGATCCTGGATGTCTGCATATGCATTTGAAAAGAGCTGTGTCTTCAAGTGTGACTCATTGATATTGGAGACCTATAGCTCTGAGAGGAAACAGTTCTGCAGTGCCCAGAGAAACTTAAAATCTCCAAATACATAGATCTGGACTAGAGATTTCCCCATGTTAATGTAAGAATCAGTGAAGTTCTGGAGAAAGAGGAGTTCCTTAAAAAGAAATAGAAGAGAGTGCCCTCAGAACAATATGAGCTTTGTAGGCTATACTTACTATAAATTGCTAAAGGAATATTTGAATTCAGCATTTTTTCTGGTGACAAAGCTAGCTGAAGAAATTACCCTCTGAGTAACTCTCTCCTTTCTGCTCTGCACCCACTAGAGTTCTCTGTATAATCTGATGTGCTTATGTCACTTGTAATTTGACTGTGCTGGATGTAGGCCGAGTAAATTATGCAAATGTCTAAAATTAGCATTTTAGAAAGTATTTTTTAAACCCATGTCACTTTATGATCCAGATAATTTTGCAGCATGATAAATAGTTATATTAGCATGGCTTTGGGGCGGCAAATGTCATCAGGCAGAAGGTATTAAAATTTAAATGCAGGAGAAAGTGGGAACTTTTTGTTGCTGCGAGAGAAAACATGCGCAGAACATCATCAAAACCAGTCTGAGGCCCAGGTCTGAAATATCTCTCCCTGAGAGATATCTCTCCCTGAAATATCTCTCCCTGAGGTACCCATGTACCTTTTAACACAGATGTTGTTATAGTATGGTTTCATAAGAGGCTCAGTTCAATATGATCCTGGGTGATCCAATCATTAAAAGAAATATGCGAATGATCATCACCACAGCAAAGTAATTTGGTACACCAATAAATCCATTCTTCTGTTACTTACAAAATCACAGAGAAAAGGTATAAAAGAACACAAAAGCAGAATTCCCCACAGCCTGGTTTTAAAATCACTCATTCATAGATGTACTTGAAACAGTTTTTATAGCTCTCAGACTGCAGAAAGAACAGTTCCTTTTTTCATCAAGGGGTTCTGTGTGAATTCCAAAGATGAAAACACACTGACTAATTTATATCACACCTGTTTTATAGTTTTTAATCTGTGGTCTGTAAACAAAGACAAAAGGCAGAGATTTCTCACTTTAATGGAATATCTGATATCTGCATTAGGAGAGCCATACAGAAATTCTTTGAGAGGTACCTTTATATATTTTTTACGATGACTGTGGCATATACTGTGATGCTCTTTTCATTAAAAATCCCAAGAAAATCTTCCTCTTACCTGAAGGTAATGGCACGGCCTCAAGGAAGGTTTGATTTCCTGATGAACCAGAGGCTTATCTAAGTTCAGTGATGATTTGCGATAAGCTTCTTTAGCCTGACTTACTGTAAGCGTGGACCAAGAACTCCTTTTCATGTATTTACTATCAGGGGTCATTGGTAGCCCTTCACAAGCCGAACACTTCACATCATTGTTACTTTTGGAAGTCTTCAATGAGAGATCCCCAAAATGCCCCTGGAGTGCCTCAGGATAGCAATGGGATATATGATCTGCGTGGTGCCTATTTACCACACTAGGTGTTCGGTAAGTGCTATCACTGTCCAAATTATCATCAGAGCTCCACCAGCTACTCATTCCAGATTTATGCTTGCTTTCTGGTTTTCGCTCCTTACTTTTACTCCTTTTGCTATGCTTGGAATGGTGCCCATGATGATGATCGTCTCCTCGACTGTCCCCCTTTGTTCCATTAACATTGCCCTTGGATGATCCTTCCAGAGAATGAGATTTAGTAAAAAGTTTCTGGACGGAATGAACGAGATGGCGTATCCTTCCCGGGCTCTCACTGCGTTGTTCCGCAGCTGTTGAGGTCCGCTGGTACTGTAAGGTATGAAACCCATCCCGGTGAAGAGGAAGTTGTTTCTCAAATTGGTCCAAAAGGTTTGCAGGAATACGGTTAATCTTAGGGTTACCGTGAGACATGGCGCAGTCGTCTCTTGAGTCGTAATGTGAGCTGTAGTGCATTCTGGGGAAAGTGCTACTTGACATGTGATCGCCCATTACCATGGGCATCATCATGCACTCAGAATGAATGGAGCTGCGTGGGGAGCAACGATGGTGGTCCAGCGGGCAACTCTCCGTGGGGCTGAGAAGATACGATGGCCTTGGCTCCTGCCCATGGTGGATATGGTCGTGGGTATGTTCACAATCTTCAGGGGATGCTAAGCCACAAGTATGAGCTGAACATAACTGTGGTTGATTGCGACTACCAGATAATCCTTTCATATTCCTCGGAGCAGGAGAGTATCTTTCTTCATTGAAGTGCTGAGAAGGCGACCATGAGTACTGCTGGTCTGTCATGAGAACACATAAAACCTGTGTTATGTGTCTGATTAAAAGATTAACTTGAAAATTCCATGTATATTGAAAAATGAAACATTTTTTCTCTATGACCTTGGTGGAAAGTCTCACCATTCACAAAATTCTTCAACCATTTAAAAACTGATTAAAATTGTTCATTATGAGTAAATTATCGGGTGAATACAGCCTTCTTTCTCTTTTTGAAATTGTCTGCTAGCAATTCTAGATGTTATAAAGCTATTAATTGTGTAAATTTACTCAAATTTTATGGATACATTCAAGTATTCAGTTTATTATTTAATATTTTTAGCTCATATTTCAAGCTTTCTGGCTAATCATTTAAGTTACATGGGTCTAATTTCTATTTTGGTGGTTTCACAGTTGGATATATTAAATGTATCCTTTCTCCAGGAGTAATTTTTGTACCATAAATTGAACTTCATTTTCTTCAATGAATCTCAGCTTCTGGGAGAAGTGATAGAGTGATCCTAAGTTCACTCTTCATAAGTATAAATAATAAACAGCAAGAATAAAAAAATATGAACGTGCTGAAATGAAGCTAAGTTTTTATATTGCTAAACAGTTTATCAATAAGCATCTCATACTATTTGAACATCTGTTATCGTTAATCCAGAAGTATTACTGCTATTACCATACATGCAGAGTATTCTCTATTAGACAGTTTTCCACTTTTTATGACCACACTACAAAGCATTTACTTAATGACTCTAAGTTATTCCTGAAAAAAACCAAATATATTTAGGTACAAGCCATGGGGTTTTATATACTTGATTACTTGTTTGTATGAATCACGTGCTCCAAGTTGTGGTTATTGTGCAAGCATGACTGATAAATAAGTGTAGCTTGTAAGCAAAGATTTTGATACTTAAGCTTTTGATTTTTTTCTCTCATGCAATTTCTTGCAGCTGTCAAATGTTACAAACAGAAAATTAAAAACGATCCCAGAAATACTTCAATTTGAATCTCATTCACTTTCTCTCTTCAATTTCAGATTATTTGAGAAACATTTCAATAGCAGACAAAGAGATAAGATGCAATATAATCCTTTAGAGGATAAGACAGATGTGTAAGTGTTTATACCCATTTAGCACAGCCTTTCTGCAAATTTGCTGTAAGAATCTAAATAATCTTGCACAGGTGGTTGATACAAGGGAGTTGCAGGTCTCAACCAGAATGGAAGCCAGAGAATATGTTTTAACTGTACACTTGAAACCAGGCTGTAGAGATAACACAGTAATTGACAGCACTTTGAAGGATTTCTAACTATATGACAAAACTCTCCTAAATCATATTTCCACTGCTGGTGAAAACTCAATGCCTGGATATGGTCATGAAACAGATCAATACTCATATCTCTCTAATTTTATTGAACTAATATGTGTAACACCATGATACTTTCAGTACACAGCATAAGGCAATTGCTTGCAAGTCTTTAGCATCAGTGATCTCATAACCTAAATGCTGTATATTTCATACTGTGGGAGATGCTTTGACAATTTTATTACACCCTAATTTAAACAGAGTTGCACACATTTTAAAATAAACACAGCATTAAAATAATAAATGGTGAAGTATTCTTCAGCCTAGGCACAGTGATGCCACACTGAAGTCAAAGATGGATTTAAGGGTAAAAATGCCACCTCCATAGTTTATCATGGCATCAAACTGTTGGGTTTGTGCCTTTACTGTATCATTTTCTGCTTCTATTTTGTTTTCCTGTCTGTTTCTTTTACTTCATTCTTGGCTATTATCACATAAAAATAAAATCTTATTACTGCTGATTACTCAGTTTCTTTTTCTGTTTAGATTATAATATCTTGAATAAATGTAGTTATAGGAAGGAAATACAACTGTTTCTCTGAAATGACGTAATTTTGATTATATACAGACATGGCAGTAAATTATTACAGTGATTTAGAATTCAGCCACATAAGTAGTCCTGTAATTAGTGGTACTTTACCCAGGATATTACCAGGCATTATCAGAGGAATAATAATGGACCATGTGCTGAATTTACACTGTGCTTCCCAAAAATGGTTCCCAGAGCACCTGAAAAAAATTACTACTGTAGTTCTTACAAAACCATGATATTAGATAGACTGAAGCAGTTTATTTTACAATGAAGGTGGTAAAATACTGGAAGAGGTTAATCTAGTTGAAGATGTCCCTGCCTATTAGAGGGAGGTTGGATTGGATGACCTTAAAGGTGCCTTCCAGCCCAAACTGTTCTATGATTCTATGTAGAAGGTACTGTTCTCCTTTTACAGAAACAGGAAGTTGCAACATAGGAAACATTTTCCAAAGTGCTTATGGATTTTCTGATATTAATGTTCACAGAGGTGTGAGCCAGAGGGAGGTGGAAGGAAGCTCTTCTGTCGTTCTAACAGCATGATGAGAGTCAACCCTGTGAAAAACCAAGCCTTTTCATCACAATCTTGCACATCTGTGAATATAATTTGTACTATGCTTCACCAATGTATTTAGACAAAAAAAAGTGAGGCCATGGCAGAGATCCAGAATGAAAGAAAGACAATAAGAAATTAACTTTAAATAAGTTCTTGAGCCCAGAATTGCTAGTCCCTGGTGATTTCTTTAGGCCTCATGAAACCTCAAACATAGCCCAGAAAGCTACAAATATTTTCATCCTGTTACATCTCCAGGAATATGATATGTGATGATTTGACTGCACTGCGATGGATAATCTAACAACAGCTTTTCTGTCCCTCATGGCTCCCTGTGATTCCAGCTCATTGCAACTGTAAAAAATACAATTTTCATAGGTTGCTTTCACATAGAATTTTGTGTACTCCATGGAATGTCTGAATAATTTTTGTTTGAAACACTGTAGCTAGAAACTGCTATGGGCATTTATTAAGCGTAATCAAAATAATTGAAACATTAATTAAGAAGTAGATGTTTTCCAGAAATAATTACCCTCTCTTAACATTGTCATAGAGAGGAACTAAAACTAGATAAACTTACATGTGCATCGTTTAAATTTATCAGTCCAATTAGGCTTGTCTATCTAGGACATCAAACTTGTTCTTTATCCCAAACACAATCTTCAGAATTTTGAAATACAATATATAAATTTATCAAGTAATTTGTGCTTTATATTATTCAGTCAACTTTTTTCAGGAGACTGAAGTCCTTGAAGAAACAGTTGAGTTGAGGCTGAATGAAATACTGTGTGGTACGAGAGCAGTGTAATTGCCCATGTGCTAGCTCTTAGCCTGCCAAGAAAAATGTGATAGCTTTAAATTCAATTAAGCTAACATGCTTTCCTAGCATTTGCAAGGGGCTAAAAGTGTGTCTACAGTCAATGACCATAGCTCAGCTAATTCATAAAAATTCATAAAGCTACAGGAATTTTTTTATCAATCCTTTCAAAAGAAATATAATATTTTGGTATAATTAAATTGTTTCATATTTGATAGATCAAATAATGAAAGACTGGACTGAAGTTTTAGTCTATATCTTGAAGTTTGAGTTTTTTTACATCAGCTCTGGACAATCACTCTAAAAACATAAAATGCCACCATCAGAACTAAAGAGCTAAAGAGAGACAGAAGAACAAATAAAAATAACCCAAAGCAGACAAAGAGATAAAGGAATAGGAACAGAGAGAAATATATTATAGGAGAGCATAGCAATGGCATTTTTTAGATTTCAGCAGAGCAATATGGAATCTTCCAATTAGCTTTAATGGGTAGTCAGATACTTAAAGACTTGGGCTGGGGTGTGGACCTAGAACAAGACATGTGCTGTTATGCCAGAGAATCCAGTAATTCTAAAACCCTGAAAAATCCCTTAAAGCTCTTTTTCAGAGACTACTGTGTACCAATATGTCAACCTTAAACCGCAGCAGATGGAAGGATTTCTGCATCCCATGTTGTGCCCTGCTTTTTTTTTCTCCTGTTTTCAGTTCTGGACTTTCTGAGAGTTGTTCTTATGCTCCAAGCAGACGTTACTCCTGTGTTTGGGGACTGGCTACAATTTTTAGATCGTCCAAGATTTTTCCTTGTTCTAGTCAGTATCAAGGAAAGAAAGATATGTTCAAAGACCAAGAATAATGTTTAAAATGATGAATTAGAATTACTATTAATGTTCTAGGTCAGAAGGCTAAAACCCTTTAAATAAGTAATCATAAGAGCTGTGCTTTTCTAGAGTTCCTGGAACACTGCTCTTGGCTAAAGAGCATCAATATAAGAACACAGAAACTTCTCTGATATTCAGAAGAAGTTAATGGCTCCACAAATCTTTTTGTGTGTTGTATATTGGAAGCAAGTTTTCAGGACATGATAATACTCTCTGGAACTACTAAATGATGCCTGAATTTTTTTCTTACTTTTCTTTCTATTGAGAAATTAATTTGAATTGCTTTAACCTTTTAAGTCCATCACTAAACTGCTTTCCCATCTAAAACATCTGTGCTGTTTGCATTGGAGAAGGAACACTTCTGCCGAGTGTAACACAGAAAATTCACTGCTGAAGAAATACCTAATCTATCTTTCAAAAAGAGGTGGTAGACAAAATCAGACTGCTGCATGTTGCTGTTTCACACAGTTTAATCAGTGTTGAAATGCATTACAAAAAATATATACTCACAGCCTAACCTATAACTAATAAAAAATTGAAATATTGGAAAATGAGCATATTAAGTAGACATTAAACATGAAAATGGATAATTAAAATGTTTTAGCTGGAAAAATGTCTGTCCAAGGTCTGCATTAAGTAGTATTATATAAGCATTGTTTCCTCATTAATTTCTTATAGTATTTTTCTCTGTTCTATTTTAGCCTTGAAAATGAATATTTACAGGGATAGAGAAGAGTGACTAATCGGCCAAATGCAAGGTAGAAGTTCTGGAAATGCAAATGCCTTAAGCTTCTGCTATGGTCTCATGAGATTCCAACCTATTTATGTAGCACAACATCTGGTATAAAATGTACATAAAATTGCAAAGATTGAGTGGCCATCTTTCAGTTTTAGAAAAGTACTTGTATTTTCGGTGATGTGTGTGCTCTTCATGCGGTGCAATGACCTTTCTGTGAATTCCTACATACCTGTTCAGACTGCTTACTTGAAATATTGAACATTGAGTGGCATCCCTTCAAAGACAAGTTATATTGGTTCTTGTAGCACTGTTGCAATGAGGTACTTTATGCACCCTGTCTCTCTGCATAGTCAAAGGAAAGAAGTAAGTGGTTCTGAGGACCTAAAGCCAAACACCAAAATGCCCAAAGCTGCCAAACAGCACATGGGCTGCATGTGGATGCCTGGTTTATTCTGACACATAAACCTGAAAGGCAAATACTTCTCTATTGAGAATGCTGGGCACTGTGTGGCAGGCTTGTATGGCTCTGTTTCCACTATGGGTGTAAACAGGGCCAGAGTGTGCGTACAGCCCATACAGTTACACCATGGCCATCACAGCCTCATACAATGTAAAGAGGAACTGATATGTAGGTGTGATTTCAAGAACAGCAGCAGCCAAAGATTGTTACAAATATGCAGTCTGGATGTGGTTTTATTTTTTGACTGAGAAGTTGGCATGATTCTTTTGAAGCCTGAACTATGTGTCCAAAACCAACAGATCAATACTACCCTTAATGTATATATTTTTCTCTGCTGACCGTGGCAAAAACTGTGGCTGACAATCTGTGGTGCAGAAATCTTAATAAAAAAGTGCATAAGTTTAGGTGATCTGAGGCACACGGATACTGCTAAACCATGGAAAATGTTTTGACAGCCCAAGCTAATTCAGTGGAACCACATGACAAATAATGACCAAGGGTAAGACGGTTTTTATGACTCCCATGTTAGATTAAAATGGACATTCAAAGTGTATTCTTATAACAGTACCAGAGTCCAGAACATATGAAATTGAGGCAAAGTCAGAAAATCCAAAGGGAGAAGTAAGAACCATGTGGAATGCTGCAATTTATTCAGTAGTCAGTTATGAGTACTGTTATGCAGGTGTCTGCACGTGCAACAAATATTTGATAGCACTAAATCCTATTGTTCAGGCCAACAGTTTTCCACATCCATCTATCTTTCAAATAAAGATTAGTAGCCTGACAGCCCAGCATCTCAAGGGATTTATATCTGAGATAAATAAGCATGATAAGAACAAAGGATATATAATAAAAGCAGTGCAGAATAATAGTTGATGAGCAGGAATGGAACCTTGGAGGTGGTGAACAGGCTGGGAGGGGACACAAAGCACAATATACTGGGAGCAAAGAAAGTACAGAGTTGTGATAACTGAGGAGAGCTGTGACCAGGGACAAGCTAAAGCCAGGTTACAGCACTGACTGCCTGGCATGGGGAACAGGGTGTGCTATATTGCAAAAGTGAAGAACTGCAGAAACAGTGTTTGAGGAATGAAGACCTCTCACATCTTCTGGATGGAAAAATCGGTCTGTGGACTGTATGGAGAGGAAGAAAATCACAATAATGTGCCCATGCCATGAAAAAGGACAGGACAGAAATCTATTAGAGGCAATGTGGGATTTGTATAAAGCTACAGGACATGGAGTGGAGCAATGCATGGAGTTCTCAGGATGGTGCAAAATTAATTTCCACTGGTTTGAAGTATGTGATGTCTTGGTACCAACCCATATGCAGTACACAGACCTTCACAGTGCTTTTCAAGTTTAAAGTACTTTGCCATTATTCACCTTTCAACAGTGCTATGACACTGGTAAGTCTACAAAATTATTTACAACTAATACTTTTTCACAAAATCTGCATGATCAGTGAAATTTTGAAAAAAAATATGATGTAGTAGGACTAGACTGACCTAAAATAACTAACATGTGAGCTTATTTTCTGGAAAAATCCAACTATATGGAGTCAACCAGGGCTTTGCTATGCAAATATCATTGAACAATTGGTTATAATGCTTTCAAATACAGAGCAGAAATGCTAGCCCAACACATTAAACTTCTTTCATTCCTTATTGTTCCTGGATTTGAGGATTTCCTTTTGTAAAGGATAAAATTTTGCTGCTTGCTGTTATTAGGTCATGAGACAATCC
Organism: Anthoscopus minutus; assembly: GCA_013399455.1. Lineage (NCBI taxonomy): Eukaryota > Metazoa > Chordata > Aves > Passeriformes > Paridae > Anthoscopus > Anthoscopus minutus. The sequence goes on from VWYI01035468.1 coordinate 18,337, forward strand.
ATTTCCCTAGGGGTCATAAAACTGCCGCTATTTTCTCAGCAATTAAAGAAAGCTAAAGTAATTACACCATACAACTCAAAGGTATACACAGAAATCTATGCACAACTCTAGAAGTACAAGGGAAATCCTTGTCATGTTAACAGCAATTACAAATCTCCCATTGACTTAATAGGGCCAGGATTAGTTGTAAACATTTGCTGAGAAAAGTTCTTGGTCATTTTACCTATGACACCTGTGTTACTTGAGGTAGGTCATCTCTAATCAGGGCTGCATTTGCAGAATGCACAATTTGTGCTGAACTGGAATAAATGAGTTAGAAATCTGCAAAGGTTTCCAGTCAGAAAGATGATGGCATGGAAGGGTAAAACTGATTCTTTTGAAATACTGCCTGTGATAGAATAATTGCCAAAATTTAATCCCAAGGATCCAAATCACTTGGCCCAACTATTCAGCTGAATGGAACCATACAAATCTCCAGGGTTTCTTGTCTACTCAGATATATTTATCATTGATTCTTAAATAAAAAGAAATAATGCTGATATTTATGATCTCCTTCCCTGTTTTTTTTCCTCACTGTTCCTGGAATTCTTCTGAATTTGTCCACTTTATATGATGATATATCACAGAGGAAGTTTTCCACCCCATCAAATACTAAGGGGATTGCAAGAACTAATGCTCATATATCTAAGCAAAAATATTTATCATATATTCCCCTAAATTGCCCTTTTTTTTTTTTTAGACATGGGTATATTTTACAGTTTTTACTTATTTTACAGAATGGTCTTCTGGGAAAGAAACTATGTAATAATTAATTACCAAAAACATTGATTATTGTCATGGAGCAATAACTGCTCAATTTAAAATACCATTTCATTTCAAAATTACCTTTATATTTCTTTTTTTAAAACATTAATTCAGCTTTTAAATTATCAAAACTGAAGAAAATGATTTGATTTTCTGTTTGCTTCAGGATTATCCCTTTGCAGACTTTTGTTTCACCAAAAATTTTAGTTTTAGCCGTGGTCTGACCCAAAAATTTATTTTACTTTTTGGAGTTGATCATTATCTCCTCAGGTGTACACCCTTGGCACTGCCTCTTGCTGCTTTGCCATTGTATGGTGAACTTTTCTGTTCAGTTCAACCCACTGAGATGGAGGAGGACTCATCCTGATTTTCCTGTGGGGTACAGGAAGAAATAGCAGCCTGGTGACAAGATCCCTTTTAAACCTGTTGCCATAGTAACAGGCAGACAATCTTCCTCTTTACATAACCTCCAGATTGGGAATTTTTCAAATCAGGGTGCTGTCTCTTTTCTGCATGGCTGAGCTCTGTTTTAGATCTGTGACAAACACTGCGAACATTAATTGCCTTTCCCCACAATCACTAGCACCCAGATTTTCCATGTGGCACTGAGAGGCCAAACGGAGGCTCCTCTTCCTGGGATGAGGTGGTGGTTAAGGTACCCACATTCTGGGCAAGTTTGAGATGCTGCTGTCTGTTCCCTTATGAAGAGGAAAGACATTATAAATAGATGGAAAAACAAGTGAAGTTGTGCAGTGAAAGGTGAAACTGAACTCAGCAGCGAATGCTGGCATTGTGTTAGCAATCTTTGCTGATGTTTGTGCTGCTGCACTGCTTCTGCAATGCAAATTCCCTTGGGAAGACAGTGGCCTGGGTGCCCAGTACTCTGACAGAAAACTGTGGTCATTTACCCCCACACTGGAAACATCTCCACTACCCTGGTTGCACCAAATTTATCCCACTTCTGACAGAACCTAAGCAGGCAATGATAAATGTGAAGGTAGAGCATGGTAACTCTTTTTCTGAGGATGTGAAGAGGACACCATTTAAGTTGCTTATCATAGGAATACATTTAAAAGGCTTCACAGTTTATCCTCTTTAAAACGGAGAATCCAATGAAGACTCTCATTGAGGAAGGCAGGTGTGACTAAGCAGGGGATATCTCATCTCATCTCATCTCATCTCATCTCATCTCATCTCATCTCATCTCATCTCATCTCATCTCATCTCATCTCATCTCATCTCATCTCATCTCAATCTCAATCTCAATCATCATCATCATCATCATCATCGTCATCATCTCATCTCTGTTGCAGTGGTCACTCTCTTTATGGGAAGGTAAATGTGTGTCAGGTATGCATCCAGGTGTTACAGAGGTCAGCAGGCCCCGAGGGAGAGAAGAATGTCCTTTCTTTGCTAACATCCCACATGTGGAATCTTTTAGGACAGAAATATTTGTTTATGAATGCATCATCCCCTTTGTATTCTGTAGTAGAAATGGATGAATAATTCATTACAAATATCCTATTTGATTATTCTTACAGCCTAACAAATATCTTCCCCAGTTTGTGAAATGACCTTAGGCCAAATGGGAATTTTGCAGTAATTTGACATTATGAGGTATTTAATTTTTAAAAATAGCTTCTAATCTGCAGATTGTTAGTAAGCATTTGTTTCCAACAACCTAAAATTAAAATGCTGGACAGCTAGGATGATTTTATATGATCAGGCCATATGATATTATTTTGTTCTACGACTGAAAGTAATTTACAGAATAAGTTCTCAAGCATAACTAAAAGGAATTTGAAGTTCAAACTTTATTTTTGGAAAAACATTTCATATTATCTCATTAACATTTTCTACAGTCTTGATTATCATAAGTTTCTACACTACAGTTTTGGGTACAATAAAATGAAGGATATGAAGTGGAATTATTTCAAGATATGATTGAATAAGAAAAACAAGAAAGGCTATTATTTTTGGAGTATGTGTTCATCTAGTCACAATAAGCAAGTTATAGGGTGACACTGAATTGTATCATATTTAAAATCTTTTGTAAATTTGAAAGACTTTTATATTGTCATATCAAACTATGTGGCTACATACTTTTATTATATGGCAGAAAGATAGCCCTGTGGTTAGAGGATTAAATTGGGAAATCTGCAATCAAGTGTTCTGCCAGCCATGAATTATTTGTATGGTTCAGGACAAGGCCATGGGCAGGGGTATCAGTTGCCATGGAGAGGCTTGACCCTACCTCACTGGGTTGCAGTGACCCTTTGTGTGCATCTCATGTAGACTCCCTTCTTCAATTCCCCATAGGACCAGAATAAAATTTCTGTACCTCTGAGTGTTATTGTCACAAACCAGGGAAACATTCAGTCTGTGGCCCATCAATGAATTTACACCAGAGTGTCACTATGCCTGCTGATCACTGGGATGAGTGTCACTGTAGCAGTTACTCTGCGTGGCCAAGCTGTGTGTCTGACTGAACACTAGCTCCAGTCAATCTACAGATGTTTTACTGTGCTGGATGCTCTGGGGGAAGGTGAGGCATCCAAGACATGGATGTGGCACAGACAAGAGTCAAGAGCTCACTGACAGCTCCTCATCAGTCCTTTGGAAAACTTCATGTAGTTCCTGGTACACGAAGCTAAAACCCTTGAGGAGTGTTCAGACCCTGACTACACTCAGTAAGGAGGATAATATGGTAGAAGGACAGACTGAAAAGTCAGGACTTTATTCATGTTTTCATTTCAAGCCATGTCCTTTCTTCCTTCCAACACACAAGGTCATAAAGGCATGATCATGCAATCAACAGTGATTGAATAACCATGAGTTACTCTCTGACACTTGAACCTTACCAATTAATCAAAAGCATCAACTGTGAAATGAAAATACATTTTTGTAACCTGCTCTTAAACTCCCTTACAGTTTGCTTTGCAATTGGAGCATGTTAAGAGCATTATTAGTAACTGCAACCTATTTTCAGGTTTCAACCTTTCCTTAACATCAACTCAATATCCATTCCTGAAGTGAAAATAGCAATTTACTGTAGTAAAAACAATTTAGTGCAAGTTCTCTTTCTTTGCTTGACATTAGATGCTGCTAGCTATAAAACTTGTGTAAAGTAAATGTTTTCCTTACCTGTAAAATTGAGTTGAAATAATTTGTCAATAATAATCTATTTTTCCCTCTTTACTCTGTGCATATACTACCTATTAAAATATGTTTAAAGAGAAGTTCATCTCATCTTCCCTGAGCACTTTAACTATTTGAATGCTTTTCAAACACAGAATTTTTCTGTCTCTTGTTAAGATTGCACTATTTGCTTCTGCTTAAGCAAAATATTGCCTTACCCTTTATATGCCTATTTAAACAAGACTAAGAAATTTTCAGATAACGTAGAAAATAGTAGTTTCATTATTTTTTTTAAAATACAGTAACATTGTTTAGATAATATAAACACCAGCTAGAATAAAGCTTGGAATGAAAGAACTCCAGTTTCAGTGAGACTTACAGTGAGCTGCTTGAGATCACACATCAGATCTCTTGCTCCCATCAACATGCCCTACTACCTTTATTTTCTTATTTGGGTAACCAGGTTTCTTATTTGAGATATTCCTAGTGAAAAGAATAGGAATTTTTTCTGTAAGTGTGAATCGTGTAACAATAGTACTTATCACCCTGAACTCTGGTAGCAGATGGAAAAGCTATGAAGTATTGTTCTCAAAAGCTGACTTTTGATTCTTTGATAAGGTGTTTTTTGAAGGAATACATTGCACTTCTGCCTGTTTTAACTAATGAGGTATTTTACAGAATCAATTGTGGGAAGGAGTTGAGATCAGTCCTATCCCTTGATACATTTTTCCAATTAAGGCAGTGGATAATTTTATTTAAAATATTATTTAATGACTATTCAGCATTTTCTCTCTGGTGAGGTACTGTGCAAACATTAATTAAACCCCACCAAAGCCCCAAACCTCACTAGGAAATTTTGAACCCATTGGAACAAGGACCTGGAGCCAGAGATGTTTCAGTACCAGAGAGATCATAACTTGAAGCTCCTTGGGACAATGAGAGTCTAGAATAATGAATGGTCCTGCAGTTAGAGTTACCTCAAAGAACATCATCCTGGCTGCCTTGACTTAGAGAAATTTGTTTTACTTCTCAAGGACAGTCCTTTCTGTGTTTTCTTCAGGGATGAAGGTCTCTAGCAGACTGACAGATTGAGGTTGTTCATAAAAAATTATGACATAGTCACTGGGTAATGTATATACAGAAGAGAAGCAAGCCTATTTCCATAGTCCAGGGATTAGAGTGTTCATTCAGAATCATATTTCTCTCCAGTGAATAATTAACTTGATACATGTGCAACAGCAAGAAAAAGTGAAGACTGAGAAAGGTCTGTTTGCAGATTTTTCACTTATGTTATATATATGTTCATTGATTTGAACACAAATTTTCAAGTGACAGAACACAACACTGGGGAAAAGACAGAAAGACAGATATGTTCTATCCATCTGTAGAGGTGTAGCACATTGGCTCACCTGTAACTGCAGAACTTGTCTACACAGCATTTTATTCACTATCCCACAACTTTTCTTAAATCCAGTTTCAGTCATTTTCTCTGACAGAGAGAGAAGGGAAGAAGGGGATATCAGGTAATTTTACATTACTGATGATATCCAGTCCACTTTGGCCACCTCTGGTTTAGTATTTAGGTCCTGTCAGGAGAACAGGATTTTCTTCTGAAAATATTAAAGTCATCCACCTCTTCCCACGTGTTATCTAGCAATCTTTGGTACTTACTTTCAGAGGAATAAAGACAAAATTTAGGAGCAAGGACAGATTTTTCCTATGTTTTTGGAATATTTTTTTCAGTCATTTGGCCATAAATAGTTGAAATGGTTGAAAGCAGCTCAATTTCTTTTTAGTCTAGTTGTTATTTGTTCTTATTGCTGTTTTATTTTCCTGTTTCTCATTTCCGACTAATCCCCCATCTTCTAGTCAGGGTTCTAGATGATCAGTCAGTTAGAATACATCTTTGTGTTAATCTCTGATTACATATTTTATTAAGAGGGTCCTTGCTCCTACAGACACCTGACATTGAATATTATTGACTTGTATATCATTTACTCTGGCTTCAGAAATCCTGCAGTTCTTTCTCAAACAAATGGGAAGAACAATTTTGACATACTTCTAAAGCATGACTTACCTCACTATTCATTAAGCTTCTAAAGTAGGCCAAACCTGCTGTCCTAGAAAAGTCTATTACTGACTCTAAAAGAAGTCCCAAGATCTACAATTTGAACATCTACATCTGAAATACTTTCCAACTCTTAGATGAAATGAGTTCTAGCCCAGGGCATCTGAACTTCTTCCTGTGTGCTGTGAAGTGGGACAGCAGGTGAAAAATCTGCAAATGCCCAAGAAGGCTGAGAGACTTGTTCAATTCATTACTCTTCCATAGGATCCACCTGTGAGATTCCTAGGAAGCCTCATGTTTAATGATATCTTCCCTTTCACACCACTCTGATTAAGGCAGAAACTGCCTGAGGCTTCTTCAGTCTCTTCCTTAACACATTCTACTTTCTAATCTTTGGAATGTATCCTGTAGATTTTTTTTTCACTTGTTTTGGAATGCTAAGTGAATAAACAAGTCCAGTGCAGATATTTTTACCTTGAACATTTCTGACACTCCCTGATTTGAGTGCAACTGAATGGCAACATTACTTGTTTAAGAGACTGGCTAAACATAAGGACACAACCTGTCTGAATTCATGCTCCTTGTCCTAATTGCTTGGGTAGTTTTCCTCAACACAGCAACTATAATTTATCTTCCTAGCATTGGTTAATAATACGGGCAGGGCAAGAGTTTATAATATTCTTGTCAACTACAACAATATCTTAATAACAAAAAATAAACTGTTGCAATATATTAACATGAGCATATACGCAAATAGAAAAAATACTTTACACTGACTTCTGAAATGTAAGTAAGCTCATGTTGAGTAAAGGGAGCTGTAAGCAGCAAACATGTAGAAACCACTTCCCGTATTGCTTTTCTAAAAATAACCACATGAAGTAATTGCATATAAATCCAAATTTTGATGGATTTCACATAAACCAGTGATAATCTGAGTATGAAATTCCAGGAACAGAAACTTGACTTTTCACAATCTAAAAGTATAAAACTGAAGCCAGTGGGACATTTTAGTACTAGCTTTGTAAGACAGAAGTATCAAGATTTCACATATGAGCTTTAAGAGTTTCTGATTTCTTCTTGCTTGTTATTTTTTCAAATTGAGAAGGTAACATTGAAAACTCTGTCAGCATTTAGGATGTTCTCTAAAGAGTAAGACAAAAAGACAAAAGAAGGAAGGTTGGCAATTTCCTTGAACACCTTCTTTTGAATTCTCAGTTGCCAGTGCCTTACTCAAATCTGACGATTTTCCTTTGCATCCTGCAACCTTATAGAGCAGGTGAGAAACGCCCAGAAGGATTTGACTGAGGGTTTTTTGTCCGCAGTCACTGGCACCGCGAGGTGCCGCGGCTGCTGCGGGCTCGGTGGCGGGGCGAGGCTGTATCCCAGAGCAGCCTCCTGCGCCCCAGCCCCGCGGCTGCGCCCAGCCCCGGGGAGCGCACGCAGTACCAGCATCTGAGAGATGTATCTGTACCTAGCTCCTCCTCTGGCGTCCCTGGAAAACTGAAGCTCGACTTGAGCAGATCGCCACCCTCTTCTTCTGAAAAGACAGAAACAAAGTAGCTATTTAATAACTCTGATATTTTTCTACATCCAGACATAACTCTCCACTAGTTTTTAAATCCACTCAGTGACACCTCTTACCATTCGGGATCTTTGTTAATGCGAAGCTGCCGAGTTGCTATTATGTGCAGTGGCTACCCCTTTGCCAGTTTTTCAAGTGTTCTTCTATTAGTAATATTATTAATTATTATTATTTTAATTTTGCCAGACATTTTCAAACCACTAGTGTCATAATATTCATAAATGCCTTTTTTGTAACTTTACTACTGTTCTTTCCAATTTTTCTTAGTCATGTTAAATTGTATTGCATTTTAGCCTTCATTTAATTGTTCCAGAAGAGTCCTTATTGTTGGTCCTCCAGTTGCACCTTTAGCACTTCCCACACATGATTATTAGGCCACTTTTATTACTTTTTATACACAAACATTTCAATTCTGCCATTGTGAACTATGATAATATTGTAATGATTACTTTTTCCTATCAATAACATTTACTTTTTTTCCAGAGATAACTTCTGTAATTCTGAAAGAGTATTTAAACTTGGATGATATATATATATGCTGTATGAATGCAGAAACCACCTGAATGGCTTGAGTGCAGCTCTGAGCTACCCTGCTTATATCGCTTTCAGAGCTGCAGTTTGTCACTTCTGCATTGCCCTCTTGTCATTCTGGCACATAAACTAATTTTGGACTGGGCACCTTGTCTAGATATTTCTGTAATGGAGCTGCAAATGGAAAACTGGGACACTAACAATTCCATGAGATGCAAGATTTGCTTCAGAATACACACATTATGATACAAAATATGTCAGTAATATGTTTCATGTATTTACTTAAAACTACATTTTAGTGTTTTTTATTTTTTCCCTTATTCTCCATATTTGCTGGTGTCTCAGGTGGGTGGGGATTTTTGAGTGTACACAGCCTTCCACAGTCCTCTTTCTTATCATCTGTGTAGGTTACAAGACACCCCAGAAGAACTGAGAAATCATGGAGTACCTCATATCCTCTCACTATACATTCAACCAGCAGCTCTTGAAAGAAAGATAAAATCAGGTATTGCAGACCATGTTTTTCTGGTGCGCAACCAAAGCCTGATGACTTCTAAATAACTCACATCAGTTCATGTTATCATAACCTCAGGCAGACATTTCTGTAAGGTCAAACCAACTCAGACTTTTCTTAGTTTTTCTCCCCTCAATGAGACCAGCTGATTTTTGTGGTGCAGCATACAGTAGACACACAGTTTTGCCTGCTTCAATGCTCCATTTAACAAACACATGCATTTTGCATATTCCTTGGTCTTGGTTACACTTTTTATTTGTACTCCAATTTCTTCCCAATTATCTCACAGCAAGCAAAATGAGTGAGTATACTCATGTGGATCTCGCAAGCAATTGTTCCGAGGTTTTGACAATTTCTGAGGTTAAGAATATCTAATTGATAACAATGAGTTGTATAGCACAGATACTGCACAGAAAATTAGTTCCAAGGGTGTTAAGAATGTTGGATAAGCTGAGCTGTCAAATAAACATCCTGCTTATAAACTCAATTGTTAAATAAACTCAGTCTGCTAAAATATAGCCTACAAGAGATTTTAGTAAGTGATGGATGAAAAGTCATGCACAATTTAAAACATGACTGGCATATGAATTTAAATTAAACTTCATTTGGAGAGGTAATGGACAACTCTAATTAAATAAAAGCACAAATTAGGCAGTTTCCATGGAGACTTTGCTCACATGATCTGCCTATATTGTATAACTCATATGCTTGTCCTCTAATGTGGTCGCACAGGAATCAGTTATAAGTAATGAAAGTTATAACAAAAATATTTAGAAGGATCCTTTACATTCTTGTAAGGAAGTAGGACATCTTACTGCTAACTTCAAGATTAAAAAAATAGTTTTATATTTTTGAAAAAGCTGTTAATTGAATCCAAAAGGTTTATCATGCACATATATTTAGAAACACTTACAGAATGAATGCATAACATTATTTCCCCATGCAAGAAATTAGCATCATAAAGAAAATCTGCCCAAAACTAGATTAAAATGCTAGGAGTAGGCGAATCAATACTAAAAATTTGTGAGTGTGAAAAAAGATAAAATAAAAGAAATAAAATATTATTCAAAATTAAAGGGAAAGGTCATGCGATGAGATCCATAAGTCAGATTCTGACTTTGCTGTAAGCATTCCTGTGCAAATCCTGTGGACAATCCACTTAATCTCTTTCTGTCTCAATTTCCCATTAGAATTAGATTTAAAATTAATTTCTTTCTTGTAGCTGTACTACATTTGTTAATGTCAGTGAGCCTGTTGTCTAGAGAAGCCTGTAGAGAGCACAAAGAGATAAAATGTCCATCCTGCAGAAACGCTATATTCTGTTATAAATAGGGTCAATTGCAGATATTTCAAAGGAACTCAGAATTCCTTTGTCATTTCCTTAGGTTTATGAATCTGTAAGAGGGGTATGAGTAGGTCTTAGTGATTAGTTTACTTCCTAATTATGAGGACTTCTTACTTTTTTATATTTTATCACTATCACTATTTCATTATTTCTATTGTCTTTTAAAAAAGTGTTCATCATTTCAGCCCTTGAAGAGATTAAATTTTTGTGTTCTGCAGTTATGAAGCATAAATTAATCTAGAGTCTTGGTGGCTCTTGCAGTATTACACAGATAATCTTTGTATGAGATTAAACTGTACTCCAAACTCATTCCTGCAGCAACAGACATACATGGCCTTTGTTTCTTCAGTTTAAATTTTTCCTAGAAACTGCCATTTTTATTATTGACCATAAAACTGAAAAACATGGCTTTCATTCACGGACACACACCATTCATGAACACTTCATATCTCACAGTACTGGAGTCAGGCAGATTATCACAGCATTCTTGCTGAATGTCAGAGAATGAGTGCATTCATTTCATGTCACTTGCCTTCTCTGCCTCAGAGATATACAGGGCCTCTTCTTGCCCTTTGCTACTGGTAGAATATTCTACACTAGTGGACATAGAAGAAAGGCAAGTTCTTAGCATGGAATGCTTCAATGGGCAATGAATTGCAAACAAAGAGATTATGAAAATAGGATGATTTGCAATATAAGTTTTCTAACAATGTATGGAACACAGTTCGCCCACAAGGGACACTTATGAATATACAAAACTACTGCATCACAGACAGGTCTAAATAGAAAGCAATTCTTGCTCTGAACCTGAAACTAAAACATAGTCTTCACTCAAGAGGGCTCAAAACATTGCTAAAAAATGAAAGGCTCTAAAAGTGCAGAGAAATTTGCTTCTGTGAAAGCTCAATGTACAGTAAAATGATGCTGTGAGCTGCATAAGTAAGAGAGCACAAACTATCATTTACATGTAGTATCTCATTTTCCTTTTTAAATATGTGACGTATCTGTCATTCATTCCAGTGCAACACTGCACAGATGACACTCAAAACTGTGATAGGAACTTGTCACAGCTGAAGCTCTCCAGACTTAAGCTTGGAAATGTCAGTAGATATTGCTGAGTTGGGACCAGCTTGACACATCCAGATGGCTCATTCAACCCTGAAGCTACTGCATGTGGGAAATGACACAGACCAGTGCCCAAGATCAAGCTGGCATGGCACAGCTTCTGTCCCCACTACAGGCTGGATTTCTGTCGGGAGTCTGGCCTGGCTTGTGCTGTTCCATACCTTGCTAAGGAGATGTTCTCTAGGGAAGCACTGCTTGGCATGGGCCAAATCTAGTCAAGGGTATGATCTTTGGCAGGGATGAATAATCTCTTTGTTCATGCTTCACATTTTGTCATCTCAGCTTTAACCTCTGTCTACTCTCTGAACCTGATCTGTCAGTTTAAATCCTCTTTCTTCACCTGCAAAGTCTTGCCTCTTTGTTTGCCCTCATTTTTCATGCATTCATTTCTACCCTTAATAACCAGGCATGCTGTTGCCATCTCCTAATTGCACTTCTTTTATAATCTGTCCATCCACAAAATAGGCCCCAGGGTCAGTGGACTTGTTGCTAACATACTTTAAAAGGTTCACACTAGCCAGACTTATAATCAATTAACTGCCTTCTCCATCTCACAATATAAGAGTAAGACTTAACAAGAATTGATATTGAACTTCTGAGTTCATAGGATTTTGATTTATTTATTACTGGCCTTCTCCGGACCTCACATCAGTTTTTCTCACTGTGTGCTTTTCTTTCAGCTGGCAAGCTACCCATGGAAGCTGTTTTGTTTTAGTTTTTATATAGTGCCTGCTACTATAAGTCTGGCAACAAATGACAGAAAACAGCCCTAAAAATATCTGAATTAAACTGCAGCTGGAATTTCATTCAATCACATAATGGCAATGTGTCCAGAGGTTGAATACAGGACATTCACCATATCACTCCATAAACTGAGAAAACAAAATAACCTCTCCCAGACTAAGGAAACTTAAAGATCTAGAAGACAAATCACCTGTACCTCAAGTTCTGCTATGCAATCAAAGCATTTCTTGCAGGTGGTCTTCCGCCCTGGCCAAAGATAACCCCAGACTGCTCAGAGTATATCATAAGAATAGAGAACTGAGAACTGGTCCTGACCTCAGAGAAACAACCAAATGTCTGCATGCCTGGGAGATATTTTGGACTCCTCACCCCTCCTGACAGCTAATTGGATTGGTTTGGACCTTCCCCAAGAGGCTAAAAACACTTCTAGAAAACCTATTCCTTTCCTGACCCAATTCTCAAGTGGTTACATCCAGTCTTTATCACATCTATAAGGCAAACTAGGCACGGTGAAGGCTCCTCCTCCAGACATGAGGCTACCTGGCATGCTCCAGCCATATCTTCAAGAACAGGTTGGATCCATCCAAACTGTGGTGGGGAATGATGCCTTGTCCATTCTAATTCCCTAGGAAAGGTCGGGAACTATTTGGGACAGAGAAAATTAGCTGGCCAAGTGTAAAACTAAATCAGGGACCTCTCTGAGCAGCATTACAAAGAAACAAATTTCTATTTGTTGGACATTGTTCTGGCACTGTTTAGTTCACTACAGATATAGCCCAGGTGGCAGTATTGTCAAATACAATATTCTTATGCATTTTTCCCATAGCATGCTGATAAGCAACAAACACACAGGAGGACAGCAGGGCTGGGAAAACTCTGACTGAAATGAAAATTAGAGCTGATAGTAGCAGATTTAGGGTTATTGAGGTTTTCCTTCACAAGAGGTCTATGTGAAAAGAAACTTCCTCTTAACAGTAAGAGGAAGTTATTGTTTAATTAAGTTGCTTTTGCTTTTTTCATCACAGCCTCCTTTATTCTTATTTTTCTCACACACACATATGCACACACACACACAGACACACACACACACACACACAGACACACACAGCAATGCTCCTGATGAATTCAGCAAAGATCTTTTCATTCCAGTATGCTGGTTCAAGCACTGGCCCAAAAGGATATTGCGAGAAGCAGGGCAAATACACAGACTGCCTAAAATACCTTTCCAACTTCCTGCAACCAGCACTTAAGGGACTTCCTGAGACAGAAGTTTAATCTAGACCCTCATTTTTAATACTCACCAATGGCTCTATCCTCTATGGATTTATCTAATCTTCTCTGAGCCCATTTATACTGATAGCCTCCACTGCATCCTGTGCCAATGCACCTCACAATTTAATTATGCTTTATTTGAAAAAGAGTTTCCTTTTTGTTTGTTTATCAGGATGCCTGATAATTAAATTAGGTGCCTCTAGTTCTTTGGTTGTGAAAAATAATGGATCATTGAGCCCTACTCACTACGTCTATACAATTTAAAATTGTGTAGACCATATTCCTCTGCTTGCCCTCCTTTTTCCAAACCAAAGAATTAATCTATTTAGTATTTTATTATAGCAAAGCTAATCTAAAACTTTCATTACCCTTTTCACTCTTTGTACAATTTTGCTGCTCTGCCATGCCATTTTCAGACACAGCAGCCAGAAATTCAAATGGCTTTACAGTATGTTTTGTTTTTACTGTGGTATGGTGTGGTTCTCTGATTTTTTTTTGATTACATTTTTTTAAAAAATATTTTCATCTGCCCTTTTCATAACTTAGAGAATCCATTAGTCATATTAAGTTGTGAGAGACAATTTGCTTGGCTTTCCAAACACAAACCTACTTCTCTAATATATTACACTAATAAGTATCGAAGAATCCCAGACTTTAACTTAGCTCAGATTACTATCAAAACTCTTAAAATAAACCACCCCTCACACCCCTGAAAATTAGGACTGAAGAATTCCTGTTCTCTTGCTTTCATCCAGCCTTTCCACTTTTATACAGTATAGTTCCAGACAACAGGACTATGAAATCAGGTGTCAGTTTTCAGTGAGAATAGCCAGGCATGCAGCCTAATAAATCAGAGAGAGGAAGCTGGCTGTGTCCCTTAGGTCCTATCTTGAAAAAAGAATAAAATAAAACAAAATATATTGCAGGAGGCCACAGAAACTGTCAGGGATCATTTTGAGATTGGCAAAATAACTCCTACCTCCCAGCTTTAGGCAGCTGAAAATAATCCAGAAAACACACGTTGCCTTAGCAATATTGTGGTGATCACCCTGAAAGGTTTTGGTTCCCCCCAGCAGCCTCTCCTGAGCCAGCCAGGGTCATTTTGCTCCTTGGAAGGCTTTCTGAGCTTCCTTTTATCCCAGAAATCTGCAAGTTCTGATTCCCTTCCTCACTTAAAGTAATAAATGCAAAATTGTGTTGGATGATGCTGTGAAGTCCTAAAGAAGAGTTACATTTCAGTCATTCTAACAGTTAAATGAATAATTCAGTTAAATAACTATATTTTCCTATCAAAAATTAACAAGTGACTGCGAGCAAAAAAAGAGTAACACAGTGATAAGAGTAACACATTGTGTTCAAACTCAGCTCTGTGTGACGCGCTCCAAGCCTTCTATGAAATTCCTAAAAGTTCTTTCTCCCTGGATTTTTTATGGCTGAATGACTGTCAGGCCCTGAACAGGCTATTTACCCTTCATTGTTTTCAGGAGCAGTGAGAGGAACCCCAAATATTCTATAATAAAAAGTGGGAATGTTAAAAAATATAATATCTCATTATTTTGAATTATAACCCACATACAGTGAACCCAGTAGTTCTGGATACCCCAGAAAAATCTTTAGCTCTCCCTACAGTTCTTCAGATTCCATAATATTTCTTTACACATGTAAACTGCAACAGTTGCCTTTGGTACCCTTTCATCTTCCACCCACTGTTCCATCTCTTGGAAGGACTTGTCTACAGTGACTCTACCTCACAGTGAACAATTGAGGAGGTCCAAGAAGTCTATCTTGGATCTTGGCAGAGAGGAAGTAGAAAATGCATGTCAGGAACATAGAAAGATTTTGCACAACTGTGAAGGCTTAACTATGCTGTCAGAGAAGTAAAATGCTCAGCAAGTCTATTAAAATACCTTGGCTGAAAATTACATTAAAATGTAATTAAGAGAGTTGAAAGTGAAGAAAAATGCCAGAGCAAAGTATAGGACAAAGTCCAGTAGTGAGAGAGAAGTATACAAGTCAGAAAACTTAACTTACACCTCTTCTAAAAATACACAAAAATTGTCTTTGAATTGCACTGGTTTGTGAAGAGGAAACAGGAAATTTACTGGATGAGTATAGTTATTTAGTGATCTCTGCTTCTGCATGGAAATGAAAAGTCATTTCGAAAAAAATAAACTGTAGATGAAATTAGCCTTTTCAATATATTTCAAAATCACTTTTAGAAAAGGCATTTCTTTAAGACTTTCCTTAAAAATTACTGAAATCTCTAATACTAAACTATGTTTACTAGAACATTGTAACCTTTCCATTGTCAGGTTAAAACTAGATATTGTCACTCTCTATTTTGCTTTATTCTTTAGTAAAAACCACAACCAGATATACAACAATTATTACTAGTAGGTCCTGTCTTTCTGATTTTACAGATTCATCTTACAGTGGGGCAAAAGGTCTGAGCAATGTCCCTGTCTTTCAAATGTTCAATAAATAAGATATTTAAACATTAGAGAACAACTGCATTTGTCACACTGATCTACCATGGTAGGAGACATTTAGCACTGAAAACCTTTGACCCCAGTGGGATGTGAGGGCAAAGACAGCAATTCCACTCAAAACTGAAATTAGCTATTAGCATCTGCAGCTGTGAAACCCCTCAATGAGGCCTTTGACATTGGATGATGAAGCTCTCTATAACTGGAGACAGGATGTGCATGTGTTTTTCTCTATGTGCAAGGTTAAAGAGAGCAGATGGGGGGGCTCAAATATATTCATTCCTACACAAGACAATTTTGGTGAGGATTTCTGTGAACATTTAAATGCTGGTAAGATTGACAGCTGGTGGGGTTTTTATTTAGCAAATATGATTACATAATATATAACATGCAGCTTCCTTTTGGCAATTTAAGCAGATATGAAATGCAGTACCTATAAATGAGCTCTTTTTCTCTCTCAAAAATAGCAATAACCAGAACAAGTTTTCTTCCTAGAAAAAAATAATGGGGTCTGGAGCAACTGTAGCAGGTAAAGACTAATGGATCAGGATGCCTCATTTCTTTGCCCTATGTTTTCATCATCCTGTGGATGCTGCTGAAGTTATGCTCAGAAGCTCAGATTTAATGCTTTTTCCAGCAATTGGTTATCAGCAATAGGTTATTTGGTTTTGGTTATTATCCTCCCCCACCATCCCTATGCAATTGCAATGTGAGTCTTGCTCTCTCATCTACTTCCTTCCATCTCTCTCATCTTTCCATTATCCCATATCCCTCTCTTTTCCATCTCCTTCATAGATATGTTTTATTTTTTATTCTTTTAATTCTCTCCCATTAGTCTTTCTTTTCTTTTTTTTAATCTTTGATCCACAGTCCCAATACTACGGAGGTACAAGTAATATGGCACAGGTTGAAGGTCACCTGAAGATTTTGTGCATGATGCATGTATAGTCCCAACTATGTGATTTACTGGGTTACTTGTACCACTAGGTCTTTAATGGAGAACTGCAAATATTTAGAAAAACAAAAAAAATTTTCCTCATTTCCCATAGCAATTTTTAGCTACAAATTATAAAATCACAGCTTAGAAATAACTTCAAATTAATAAAATTGTTAAGTGATAATTTAAAATGAAAGAAACGTCTATATTTAAATTAATGTCATACAGCTTTATCCTTTTTCAAGTTAAAAGAGATGTCAGGCAGCACATGTTCAAGGTAGAAAAATTAATCTTCTAAAAATGTCAAAATACTGTGCTTCAACAATTGAAAATCTCTCTTTTTTCCCCCCTGAATTTTTATTTTAAGAAGGAATTTGTTTGGAACTGACTCATAAACAGTTTCAGGAAAGTTGTGCTTTACAAAGAAAAGGGTTTTTCCAACTACCTCACCACAGAGAGCTTTCTCACAAATGCATTTGTTTAACGCTCTGCACAGTGGGTGCAACCCTCCTTGGATCCTCTCTAGTTGCTCTAGAAATTGTGTAAAATATAGCAGATACTTCTGTGATTGCTTAGGATACACAGACACACTGACTCATTACACTTCAAAACCAATTTACAGTGGGGCTGAGGTGAACCTTTCTGTTTGTTGATTGTGACATTCAGTTTCAACCTGTGCAGCTGCTGGGTTAGTTGGATTTTCCTTATGAGGCAAACAGAAATGAAGTTGAAGGAGAATCAATTCTCTGTGTGGCCAGTGAAAACAGAAAGCAAAATGATAAGCTGTCCATTGCAGGATGGGCAGAATCAATATTTAGGATGTTGCAAAAGCTGTACAGATGCTTGTTCCTAATCTTAAAGTTCACTGTCCTGATCTCATCAGAACAGATGGATTTTTCATTTAATTTCTCAAGGCTAAACTTTTCATTGCAGCACCTGGGAAGCCTGGGCACCCTTGTCTTCCTCCCCTTGGTGGGGAGCAGTGGGCAGCTCTACACTGATCTCTGTCCAGCCCATTTCTCCAGGGACTAAGGAAAGTGCTGGTTTGCCAGGCTCATCACCTCCAGTTCTCAAATGGGGACCTAAAGCAAAATGACATTAAGCCAGTCTGTCATGATTACTTAAAAAAGAACTGAGAAACTGAACACAAATATTTGCTCTCACAAAGGTGCTATTTGCTCATGTCACCTCACTTGCTGTGGTTGTTTGTAGCTGCTATGCTGGCAGAGCTACAACCCAAATTTCTTCCACATTTAAGTGCTGCTAAGCCTACTTGAGCCACAAAGTAAAATCGTTTCTAGATCGTGTTAACTACAAGAATTTGTCTCTGAGGTCTGTGTGTGGGCAAATATGGATGCAGAGCCAAGGTCACTGACATTATGCACAGGGACTCCTTCTACTCCTGCATCTGCAAGGCAGTAAAGGTGCTTTGCACAGATGTTCACCTGGCCTTTTTCTGCCCTGGCATAGATACATGGTCAGGAATACATCCAACTTGTGCTTTGCAAGAACTCACACAACTGAAAAATTTAACAACAAAAAAAATGGTTTAATAATATCAACTTAGATACTTGATCAGATTTGGTTGGTTTAATGTGCTTAAGAATATCAGCTCTGCTGAAGTAACCATCCATCTGCCTGTGGGGTAAGTCATAGGGTAAGTCAAATCAGTTAAATCAGTCTGTAAGGTAAAATTACCTCGAATCAGATCATATCTGTCAACAGTACAGTGTAAAGAAGTTCAGTTACCAAGGGTCAGCAGACATACAGAGACTTAATAAACTGCTGCAACACACTAGTGTGGCAGGGCTCTCACTTTGATCTGTCCATCACAGACATAAAATACACAGGAAACGAACACATCATTCAATTCACAGTAACATTTGGGCAGTTTCAGTACTTTGAACAAATTATCTTTTAATTGAAATCCATTTTTACCACTATTTGTTCTAATAGCTGTTCAGGGCACCCATAAATATTTGCTGGGATGTTACAGTCATGCAGTATTTCAGCCATGGCTGCATTTTCAAAGAAAGGAGTAGAAAGGCATGTATAAGGGCCATCAGGTTCACATTACAAATGGAAACCAAATGATTACTGTTAGGCTCATTTTGCTTCTCCATATCTTTGGAGATAAATATGGCTATTTATTCAAGGCCATAAATAGGGGCAGCAGAAAGGCAAGAAGTCTAAAATGGAATATTGAGACTTTAATTTCTGATTAAATGCTCAAATCAAGCCTAAGCTGGTAGTGACAAACTCCTTTGTTGAAAATAAATGAGTGAATTCTGTGAATTCCCACAAGAGAGGCATGCCAGCATGAAAAACTCATCTCTTCTCTGGTGTCTCAGAATGAAAGGGCAAGAGGAATAAAATAACCTGTTGGCTTCTTACCCTATCAGAGTCAAGTCACATTAGCAAGATAGTATCAGGAATCTTGCTTCCATGTACCCATTACTCACCCATGCAACTGGATGTAGTTCCTATGCTGTCATTCTGGTACCTCTGAAGGACACTTGCAAGTTTTAAGAAAGCAAATATGTTTTTTTTCTATGGAAATCCATGAGTAACGCCTCCCCAGTTTTAGTAATTTGGTCTCTCAGTAATGGGATTTTAAATGAGTTTAAATCAGTGTTTAATTTCTTCTCTTTCAGGACAATGGCAGGGATTAGTAGTAATGTTTGACTTTCACTTCCATCTTTTAATGCAGCTGTAATACTGTCTTCATTTGGCTGCTGCTTTAATGATTACTAATGACTTTATTTTGAAAGTAATATTACTTTTTGTATTCATTCTCCAGCCTCTGAGTAAAAAGCCAATTTGAGTCAAATTATGCAGTCTCTTCATACAAGACCTTCCATTGGTATAACTTTGTTTGGAGTCAGTCCAAAGGAAAATGGCAAAGGCACTGAAAGCACACCATGTATTTACAGGTGGCAGAAAGAATATGACTGTGTGAAAGTGGCAGCTGAAAGTAAATAAGTAAAAAGATGCCATACTGACAAGAAACATATATCAATAACTCTCTAGTCATCAGTCCCAGCACTGAAAGCAATTAATGGGTTAGATTTCACTGTTGCACCCTCAGTTCTTATATGTAGAATCATCTCCCCTAATGTCCATGCAGACAATCACCTATGGCAGCACTGATGGCTGTGCTCTGTGCAGTGTCTTAATTAAAACAACCTCTGAGCTTGCCCTATTTATGCATCCCCTCCTTTTGGATTTCCTGAGGAATTTTTCTTGACTTACTCCTTGATGGATACGTAAATCTTGGGAGGAGAGCATTGTTGGGGGTTTTGTTGTTGCTTTTCTTTATTTTTCCACTTATTCCTGTTCTTAGAAAATACCATCTCCTTGAGATCTAAATTACTTTGCAGGAATGTATCAGTTTTGGTGAAGGTTTCCTCTTCCAGTCAAAGAGAGAAGGAAATCTGCTTTGGAAGAACCTGCTAATTTTGACATTGATTCAGCATGGAAGAAGCAGCTGTCAGCTGTTATTTTATCTAGGTCAGATTTGTTGTTAGAAAACAAGTTCCTCACTTTGATCAAGCACTCAAGCACTCTGGACTTGATATTTTGTGGGCGTTTTTTTTTTGTTTGTTTTTTGGACATAGTTAAATTTAATGATTAAATGGTTAAATATTTGTTAAGACAGAGGGAGGATGATTCACCATGCCAAAAGTCAAGTAATGTCAAGTAAAATAGAAAAAGCAGAAAAACATGTTTGGGTTTCTCATATTGCCACTACTGGTCATACCTACTGGTCTTCAGCCACTCATTAAAAAAACAAAAAAACAAACAAAACCAAAAACAAACAAACAAAAACCCCAACAGAAAAAAAAAAGGGGAAAAGGGAAAAAGCAAACATAAAGGTTTCGGTTTCTTCTGGGTCTGTCTGGGATGAAGTTTGCCTTCTTTAAGTCAGCCCAATGAAGGAGGAAGAGGAAGGATGTTTGTGGTTATGGCAATAACCACAATAACGACTTCCAAGTCATTGGAAGTCATTGCTACGGGTGCTGAGTCCCTTGTTTTTAAGGAATGGCTACTCAATTACCTGCTGACAGGAAGCAGTGAACGAATTCCTCTGTCTGGTTCTATTCACAGCTCTTACTTTATAAACTGTCATTATCTTGGTCCATGAGTCTGTCCACCTTCCTTCTGTTTTCTCCCCATCCTGCAGCAGAGGGAATGAGGAAGCAGTTGTGTGGGCATTTGGCTGTTGGCTGGGGTCAGCCCAAAACCCAGTTTTGCTGCAGTCCTGAAAACCTGCAATCCTGACAAGTCCTATGATAACAAAAAACTTTTCTGTTCAAATATTTAATTCTCCAAATAAGACCAGTACCCTTTTGAATATCCTCCACACTAAACCTGAAATTACTATTTCTACGACCCCAGTAGTTGTTGTAGTGGACTGTTGGACTCAATGATGTTAGAAGCCTTTCCCAATCTTAATTATTGTATTTTGTGGCTCATTCCATAAAAGGAGGGAAAAGGGTTTTTTTCCTTTGCAGTACTTCTTTTAGAGCTTTTAGATTTATGGACAAAAGGGGAATTATCAGTGACTAAAACTTACTGCCTTTGAAAGATATAGAACATTACATATTTTGTTGAAATGCTTTCACTGATACAAAATTCCATAATGTTATGCTCAAATACCCTCTCCCCTTGCTTAAATTTTACTACATCACTGAGGCAGCAAGAACAGGGCCTCCTGTGCTCTCCTGTTCTCACCCCAGTGTGGATTTTCTGAGCCTGAGAGAGTTTTCAGCCTGTCAGTGGCTGATCTGTTCCCAAGGGAAAATCTTTTTTTTGTAAATAGGTTTTGGTTCTCAAAACAATGTCATACAGATGTTCTCAATGTGTTTTTCTCTTGTTCCACCAATGGGACTAGAAAGTTGGTTCCTTTGGCCAATCATGCTGACCTATATTAGAACACCTTATAAAAAGGGTAAAAAAAACCCAAAATAAAGGCTTCCTGCCTCGTTCTGGGAAAAACCTCACTGTTGTGATACTGAAACCACACTGCTATTTTGGGTCTACTAGCGACACCCCAGTAGTTTTCCAGCTCCTATGTGCTGATGTGTGCTTATCCATGTTCAGCCCTCTGTTCTCACACTCTAAACACACTTGCTCAAGATCATATGCCTTCTTATTAAGAATCATTACAGCACACAAAACTTTAATCTGGCTAGAAATCACCAGTTGCTAAGCAATAGCAACTCAGGCCTTCACCACTAAGAACAGACCCTGGGTCCTGGTTAAATCTGCACTGAAGCGTGAGCAGCGCAGCCTTGTTGCCATCAGTACTGGAGCTAAACACATCAGCCAATCTGCTGA
>VWYI01035470.1:8845-20852 GCA_013399455.1 Anthoscopus minutus
AAGAGTCCACATGGCTTACAATAAACCTCATTTTTGTCTTGTTCTGGAGGGTTTGCCAGTGTTGCAGATTATAAAGTTGGGGAGACATGGTAGAGAAGAGTTGAAGTATTCTCCCAAATGGGAGCAAGGGCTGATAGCAGTCTCTCTTGCCCAAGAGCCCCTACTGCAACGTTATTGCATACAGAAGTAGCTTTCTACATTTTTGAAGGCTGGAACTCCACTGCATCGGTTGAAGCTGTTGTCACAGCAAGAATTTTAATTTGCTTCATATCAACAGCTAACATTAATAAAACAGTGTTTCTTTAACAAAATCAAAACTCTGCCCAAAATTCCCTATTTCTTAACCATGACTGTGACTGCCTTTAGAGAGTTTCATCTGCTTACCATGTTTAAAACATTCCTTTAACTGGGTTTTAACAGTGGAAATATGACAATAGAAAAATTCAAGAGTAAAAGTGACTAGTCAGCAAGACATTTATTCAGTAGCATGCTTCTATGTGTAGGTAAATATATTTAGAAGGAGCTCCACCACTCCTCCACAAAGTGAGGTCTTTGTGTCCTCTTGTTTACTGACTGAGAAAGCAGCTTTTCAGTGTTTCACTCTGCAATAAATTCCTGTAATAGTTTTTAGGTACTTTTGTTCATTGATATTCTTGTAAATTTTTAAGGCTGAGACACATAAGCATGTTGAGTAAAAAAATAACCTCGATTTTTTACACCAATATTTGCTTGTTAGGGGCACTCATACATCACTAGAAGGCATGGGCTGTTCTTCAAGGTTTCCCAAAAGTTGCTATCACATTTTCCCTCTTGACCTGACAAAATCTTTAATTCAAAAATCTGCTGATAAAGTGTAAGCTTTGATGAAGTCAGTGAGAACTTACATAGAAATTTCATTATAGTCAAGCACTTGATTTACTGGTATCAGCCACGCAGCCATGCTCAGGTTCATCTAAGCTGGTTGTATTAGTCATTTTATGAATCAAATAGTTTTACCTTTGTAAACCACATTAGTACAACAACCCATACCACTTAAAGACACTCCACTTTAAGAAAATGCTTTTGTGAAGGTGTTAAAAAAAGGCAAAATCATAGTTTCCTTTAAGAGTTGTGGCCTCTTACTGCTACAGTACTTGCTGGCTATGCTTTGCTCTATGCCTGTGTCTGTCTAGAAATTCAGATTACTTCACATTTAAATTTTGATGAAGTATCTCCTATGAGTCATAACAGCTTTTTTTTTTTGTTTGTTTTGCTTAATGCAGCAAATAAAATAACTCCAAACTATCCCTGCTTCCAAAACAGTGATGCCAATGCTTAGCAGTAAAATAGGGCAGCTGTTCAATTTCTAAAGCACACGCTTTGGCTAAGTGGAAAGGAAAATTTCTTAATTCCTTGAATAGTTCTACTAAATACAGGCACTTTAATAATTAAAACCAACAGTTTTGCAAATCTTCTGTGACAAACAGTGAGCAATATAAAACATCTTCAGTACAAGCATCAGGAAGCGCAGGTATGTCCTGTTGGTCTTGTCTTATGAACAGCAATAGTTGCATTAAAGTGTGTCTTTTGAAGTTAACTAGAGACATCAATAGTATAGCATCAGTGCAGACCTGTAGTGAGACTCAAGTAACAGTTATTTTACAATAGGGGGGGAAAAGTACCTGGTCCATGCTCACAGATTCTACAGAAATAATATTGCACAGCACTAAATGTAAAGCAAATTTTACACAACAATTATTTATGTACTGATCTCCATTATATAACATTTCCTGCTATGCAAATATTTACAGAGTCCACTTCTGCCACCTGATTATTTTGACTGTGGCTTGCTGTACCCAAGGCTGATGCAAGATGGCTCAGGGAAAAGTGGAGAATTTTTGAGTCTTCCTTGAAACATTTTAATTTCATCTCCTGTTCTATACTTTTGACGCAAGGAAATCCAACAGATAGGTTCAGCTAGTACTTAAATTAATCTGGTTGTTATTCTTTCTCTGTGAGTGGATTGGTCAATTGAGAGCTGATTTCTCTCATCCATCTGCTAACATTGCTGGGAAAGCATTTACAGATGCAAAGAACACAGGGTTAGTCTCCTGTCCTGTCTTTCTTTTTAGTTTTTTAATTTGACACTGACAGTGGGGAGCTGACAGATAATGCAGGACAGTAATTCTCTCAGAGTAGATCTTCAGATAACAGCAGTAGGGTGGAGGCTGGGACACACCCTTCATTTTCTCCCCTTCATTGTATATTGTTAAAAATAACCAACATTTGCAATGCAGACTGGGAGTTTAAAAGGTATTTGTCATAATAAACACAGACGTGGCAGGGCTTTTTCACCCTTATGCTCTACCTGCAGGAACTTGCATGGGATTTGCAAGTGATGGAGGTTTTTTCTTCCTTTAAACTTCAAAACAGAGGCAAATACCCATGTGTTGCTTGGCCTATTTAACTATTTCAGAGCTTCATTGCATGTTGAGGCTATGGAAGAGAGTTTTCTGCTGTGTAGGGTCTTGGGCAAAACCTGAGTTTAGGAAGTCTGAAGACTGTTTGCCAGTAAATCACAGGCATTTTCCTTCCAGAAAGGAAGAAAAATTTTGCTCCATGAGCTTGCTTTTCAGTTTTGGCACTTTTAAAAGCATAATCTTGGTATTCAGTCTGTGACAGAAATGCTAAAGTGTAACGCAATCTGCCCTAGATGATCAGTGGAGATTGCATGTACTTCCTAATCAGCACTGGCTTCCAGGGGGTCTTCTAGTACCTGTCCCATTGGGTGAATCCTTTTGCCTCACTGATGCCTACAAAGTATGGAGAATATCTGAGTGCTTAAGAATCACTTGTGTTCTTTAGCTAACACCTTCTGCTTCTCCCTTTGGCATAATTCCAGTGGTTTCTACAAGAACCTTGCTCTCCTGAACTCTGTATGTTTTCATTATTTCAGCACAGGTGTTCTGATCTGCAAAACCACTTCACAGAAGCAGCCATTTTCTGATGATGATAGAAAGACATACAGAAAGGGAAAAGAAGAATGAGATAATGATAAAATAAATTTCTAGTCCTTAGGAGCAGTCTCATCTTAGAATTTTCCTGTAATGGTTACTATCATGCTACGTGTTATTTTGCTCATGAAGTTACCCTTCCCATAAAACCAAGTTACCTTCTCAATTTAATGGAATGATGAACTTCATAGAGTGCTGGTCTATTATGTACAAAGAGCATGCATGTTGTAACATGTTATGACCTTCTACATGTCTTCATCTTGCTGTCCATTAATTTCACAGGATGCCATCCTCTGGAAAAGGGCAAGAAGAAAGTAATAGCTTCGTTTGTGCAGAGCTGGGGTTGTGGCGATGCATTATTTTTCAAGGCTTGGCCTCCTTCAGCTTCAGTATTTAAGATATGGCACATGATCATTTTGTTACCCTTTCGTTACCCTTTCTTCTTTGTTGCTGTCATGTGGAGGTTAATATTCAGCTATAGCAACTTAGAAAACTATTAATTTGATAGCTCTAAAAAAGTCTAAACTTATTCTAGGGTCAGCTTTACATAGAGGTAATTGTTCTTAAGTGTAAAGCACTTTTAAGTTGCAACTTCATAACAGTTGTGAAATAATATTGTCCACATACAAGAGATATGGTAACAAATTTAACTAACATGGGACATTTCATACAAATAAAAAGGAAAAGTTTATTTAAATACAGACTGGGAATGGAATATTCTATGAAGCAGGTTGCTATGGCACAATATGGCTGCTAAAAATTTAAGCACATTTGAAAAACAGCTGCACAAATTATTACCTTAATAATTTATGGAGACTGAATTATTTTTTAGGGGATGTATGGGATGTATCACAACATGTTTGTTCTTACAATTCATTCCTTTCCCAGAATTTGTTTTTGGTCATTATCAGATAGGTAAATATCTTTATTTGATCAAAGATTGCTACACCCCTATGTCTCTTCAGCTGCAAATGCACAGGAATTGGGACAGCTATGAGTCTTCATGAGTCTCAACAGCATCAGTGTTCATGAGTATATGAGTATCTGTCTTCAGTATCAGAACACTGTCATAGTTTCTCACTGCCATCTCACTGGAGCTTTTGCTCTCATTTGATAACCAGCAATATGTTTCTAAGGTAAGAATCAAATATATTTCTGGTTCATGGACTTGAAGGTCTCTGTAAAATGCCCTCTATTGAACTGATGTTGTAAGCCTGTAAATCACCAGATTTCAACCTTTCTCCCCCAAAAGAACAAAAAGGACTTCTGCAGTCCTGCATGATGTAGTCATCCATAGGATGACTAGACCTTTCCCCACTAAAATGAAACAGTTGCCATGGAGCCACTGCTCTTTAGGTCATTAGCAATTCAATGCCTGAGTGCAGCTGGGATGGGTGGACATTTCTGACCACTCACTAGGCTGGTCTGCTTTCCTTTCACAAAATTTCAGTTATTTCCATGAAGCCACATCCGAGCAACATCTGAGCTCTAGTTGCAGGAGAAAGGGTGTAGATACAGAAATCAGATCCTACATTTCATTTTCACTGTTAGTCTGACAGAAATCTGTCTTTCAGGGCATCATTTCTGCTGCAGAAGAGTTGCACTTCAGCAAAGTTCTTGCCAGATTTGACAATTGTATTTCAGTTTATTCTTTGAATATGAAAGATCATAACTCCTACACTAACAGTGTGGCTTTGATTTTGTTACTTAGACATCTAAAGTACGGTAGGTGCCTTTATTAAAAGAAAATATACAGAAAATACCAAAAGGTTTCCTGTAGTCTGAGAATAAAGAAAGTTTTTGCAGTCTTAGCAAAATAGACCTTTGACACTCTGATCTGATCTTGTAATCCTCTCAAATTTTTTGATGTTTATCAGTACACCAGAGAGTGCTGTGCTAAGAAAAACTGCATCTAGTTCTCCTTCACAGACACTGAGGATGGGGACAGAAAACATGACGATGATCAAGTTAAAAGTATGGCTTGTTCTTTATTTCTTGGTGTACTTTGCTAAAGCTGGTGCTGGCATGTCCCTTATGGAGCAATTAAAGCACTGGCTGTAACCCAGGTGAGAAATCCACCTACATCAATCAGCCTGCCTGTAATATTCTTCCCAGGTGACACACACCTTGCTAAGCAGCCCCTGCCATGAGCTGAGCTACCCAAGTCAGGAGAGAGCCTGTGCAACTGAGGTGAGGTCAGAATCCTACATCCTTCTGCACCCAGGGTTTCACAGCATTTAGGACTCGTCTCTTGTGTGGCTGACTCTTGAATTGGCTGCTTGGCTGATTTTATTTTTCTCTTTTACTTATCCATATCTTGAATGCAGGTGCGTGGTGCTCAAGCTCACATTTGCCTTTGCAGAAAAGACTTCTTGCCTGCAGCATTCACACTTTTCAAGAGAACTACTACTTTGTGATATACAACACAAACTCTTACAATGAAATGGATTCCAAAACACGTTAACATTTCATCACAGAGGTCTAAAATTTAAAGTTACTTTTATTAATAGAATCCCAATGTGACATGCTAAGTACAAAAACATAAGGAATCACAGAGCCTACATTAATGTAGTTGGCATTTCTCTGTTAAGAAGTGGTTTTGAATGTGCATAGTATTTCTTCAAGTCATTTTGTTCTAACTTAAGGTCCTAATGTTTGCTAGAAATGAGTTTATCAGACTCTTTCTTTTAACCTGAATATTTTGCTATCTTGCAATAGCTTTTCTTTTTATTGGCATTCAAGTGCTTTGTGTACATTACAACCAAGTGGTTTACAAAGTAAATATTGTAGGGGTGATGGTTTACTATGTGTATTGTTTACTTGGGAAAAAAGTGGCTTTTGCTTGCCTGGAGTTCACTTTGGAAACTTTATATTGTCTAGAATGAAAAGTTAGAGACTGGTAAGGATTTTAAGGACTGCATTTTAAGGTGCTGTGTTTTATGCTCACTCTGTCTTGGTATGTGGCAGAAATTAACATGAGGAAGAGGTATAGAGTGTTTTACCTTCACTTTGTGCCAGAAAAACTGTAAGAATATCACATGCAACAGTTATTCAGCTTCTCTTTCAAACAAGTGTTTGCTCTACAGTTTCCCTCATCTCTGCACTTCATCACTGAAACCATGCCACAGGTTATGCCTTCACAACATATGAAACATAACTTGCTACCTCACGCTCATCTAGGAGAAATTACTGTTATCAGATGTTGACAGCTTTCAGAACTTTATGTCATAAGTAAATTTCAACAATAATTGGGGTAAAGTTAATCTGCTTAACTGCTAAAGAACTCTTTGTGGGAGACTTTTTTCCCCTAGAGTTTTAATCATCCGTTTGCATTATCACATGGATGTTGAAGTACTCAAATTGGGGGACCAGGATTACTGAATGTATACTGTGTCTGCAAATCATTCTTTCTAACTTCCCATTGTCTTCAATAGCCGTATGTTAGGCCTGATCCATTACTTAATTAATATTTTGGAAAAGGCTCCCCAGTGAAGTGATTGAGTCAGCATCTCTGGAGGTATGGATCAACTTATAGATCAGTTTGATGCCCTAAGGAGTCAGCTCTAAGGAGTCAGCAGTCTTGCTGCTGTGGTCAGGAGAAGCGAGTGGGTGTGAGTGCAAACCACCAGGAGCAAGGTTGAGGTTGCACATTTCTCATGAGCTTTCTTCTGATACTCCAGGTGGTCACAGGCAGCCAGGGTGCATGTCTGATGGGGCTCTTGCTCTAAGCCCTGGCACCCCCAGTTTTTTCTGCCACCATTACCGATGGTAACGCACCCTTGTGCATCGCCTGATGCGGGAGCCCTTTAAGCCCTGCTGACGCAGATGGCCAGCTCCAGTGACAGATTTCCAGATAGCGCGTCGCTGCAAGTGAGCAGGTGCTGCCTGAAGCCAAGGACACATAAAAAGAAAGAAAGTTTATCCTGTCAGAAGCCCTCTCATTAATCATCTTCAAATGCCATACAGATCAGATGTATTTCTCCCCATTAACAAGCTTATACAAGCAGGCTTGTTTGGTTGTAGCTGGCCCTTCGTGTAACTAGGAGCCCACTGTAGAGTGTTTAATTTTTTAAGTTTTTTCCTTTCCAAGGGTGTTGAAAGGTCCCATTTGCAGGTAACACTGCCTTCATTGTTCACCCTCCAGAAAGTCTTGTGTCTGTCAGCCTCTGGAGAATTTGTTTTGTTCCTTCTCCCTCCGTCCTGCCCTCTGTGGTCACCTGCAACAGAGTACAGCAAACAGCAGCCTAAGCTCTCCTACCTTCCTTTCTTGCCTCCACACAGTAACTTGTCACAGCCATGAGAAAGATTTCTATTTAAAAACAAAGAGCTGTGACCACAGGACTGTGACTAATATTGGAATTTAGCAAGAAGTCAGCTCTTGTTTCAAGAGGTTGTGTTGCAAGTTTGGGAACATTTGCTACTAAAGCTCTTGATGAATGACTCCAGGAAGAGGCGTTAGTTTTTCTGATTTCTTCTCTTTCAGTGCCTGTTTTGCACAGATGATAATGAGGAGTGTCAGGCAAGCATGCAGCAAACTGTTTTCTCTCTCTTGACAGAGAAAAGCTATCATAAAGTCAGTCTGACACTGAGAACCTCCTGGGCTTAGACAATACATTTAGGGAGAAAAGCATTAAAAAAACCCTAACTTAACAAACAAAACCACAAAAAACTGACCAAGCATTATAAATCACTTTGGTTTTTCAAGTGTGAGTTCAGGACAACTCAGAGGTGTCTGTTTTTCATTCTACTACACTCATTTCTATGTTCCACCATTTACTGTTTAACTCACATTGAAATATATTTTTAATGAAAAGCTTTAAAGGAGTCTCGGGGTTTTTTTGGCTTTCAATTCTTATATTTACCAAAACATTGGCAATATAAAAACAACTTACAGACTCTGAATTCAGGTAGAAATGTCTGCCCAGATCCAAATCAGGTATAGCCAAAGGGGTCTCCTCAGGTTCTCTGTACCAGCTTTGCTGTCCCTGCTGCTACCTTTGAGTTTGATGAGTTGCACAGCAGTCTCTCCCAAAGAGACTGAAATGCAGCCATATCTCCTTCAGTTTTTCTGGGATATAACTACTTTTCTTTTATTTTGGAGATTAATTTTTTTTGCTAGTTTCTGTTACATGAAGCAGCATTTTTTCAATTTATTCTTTTATTTTGCATCTTGCAGTCTCCTTTTCTATCCCTACAAACAGTGAGTACTGCAATTTACACTGAGCTGTGTTGTTTTATCCAAAGGATTGTGCAATGAGCATTGCAGCTATTAAAGAAAAAAATTATAACCAACTCCTTCTTCTCTTTTTCAAGCTCTGGGCTGCTTGTATCCCAGAAGGCCATAAGGATTTTTTTCCCTGAGGAAAATCCTCTTCTGGCTATCCTTCTTTCTGCTCTGTTCCTCCCTGTTAGCCAATGGATTATTGCTGCAGGATGGAAAGACACTTTCAGCCTTTCCTGTTCTGTTCTTCTGCACACTGTGTTAGCTGGCATGTTCTTGCTTTGTTTTGCTTACAGATGTGCTGATTTCCTGGAAATTGTGTTGAAGGCATCAAGCTACACTAGGAGATCAGCTTTCCTCTGTTTCAAAGCCTTATGTACTCTCATCTTGTTAATGATGACAGACGCACCTTTTCAAGCAGGCCTAGTGTCTACACTTCAGTTACTAATCATGAAAGAGGATCTCGTACAAGAATTTACCAAATTAGCACTTATTTCATCTGATTAACAGTTCCCAGGTTGACTTTGTGGTAGTTCTGGTTTCAGCATTAAGACAAAATCAAAAATACTCAGTCTGCAGTGAATCTCAAAATGTACTTAGCAGAAAGTGCAGATGATTGCTTCACCACTGCCCCCATTCACTTCAGTGTTTATTGTTGTAGCAGGCTGCTCAAAGACACAGCCCCTGCTGTGCTGAGATGGCCAGCACCCTGCTGCCCTCAGATCAAGGGTGGCCAGCTCTGGGATATAATTCAGTGATAGAGAGGCTGGCATCACAAACCTAGCCCCAGTGAATACAGGGCATACATACTGACTTTATTAACAAACTCACTTGTTGCTGTCAGCTTTCATACAAGATAAGCTTTATAAACCCCAGCTCAGCCATAATAACAGCCCACTCCACATTTTTTCCCTTTGAAGGGGGATAATTCCTCTAGATGGAGAGCTATCAACTCATGCTCTGCTTGGACTTTCCCTTACCTGTTCTTAGCTGTAGCAGAATGACTACTGACCATCCTCCATCTTCCTTACAGACATTAAGATTTCATTTTGAAAGTGTTAATTTAATAAATAAGTTAATTCTTAATGTTCTGAAAAAGTATCATTACATCTGAGTTGCTGTATACCTTGGATATTTAAATCTGCTCAGTAAGCATGGCACAATAAAGATCCAAAGTCACTCAGACACCAGATCTGTTGAGATAATCTCTTTTACATTCACCTATTTGTTCTCACTAATCATGACAGAAGATGCCTCCCAGCATTGCCCAGATCAAGAAGTGATTATGCAGGGTTTGCAAGTGCTGAAGCTGACTGTTTCTAATACTTAAACAAACACCTATTGCATCAAAGAAAGATGACCTGTTTTCACAAGAGCCTGAATGCTCTAAGTTTGAAGATGCAGCAGAGAAGAATATATATACAGACCATATATATGGCTTCCTCAGAAGTCACATCTAAGTGGAATCGACACCAATACTGGGTATATGCAAAGACTGAGGATTGTATTTATGACCCTAAGAGATATTTAAGTTGTTGGCTGGGCACCATCATCTTTTGTCTTGGAAAACTTACAAATCAAAGAAAATTTAAATGCGTTAGCACAAATCAAATGATCAATGTCTTCATAAGAGACTACATGTTCTTGTTACTGTGCCCATCTCATTCATTTGGCATATCTGCACTCCTATGGAGTTCAGTGATGGTTCAAGTTCTGCACTTGACTGATGGTTTTAGAAAGAAGCTTGTCAGCATGCACAGAAAGTTGTACTTGATGCACTCCATCTAATGCAATGAGGACAATTAAGGAATTCTACTGCTTTCAAGGAGCTTTCAATAAAGACCTATGTGAAAAAAAATCCAAGGCCTTGCTGAGCTTCAGGTTGTTTGTAAAAAAATATAATTTAGTGTTTTTTGTTGTAACATGATTCTTTTTGCTGATTCAGGTCACAATTTCAGGACATACAGCAATGTAATGTTGACGTAGTTGTTGATGCAGGCTGCTACTTCAGGACATATAGCAATACCAAATAAGCATTTCATGTAATATCTGTGCATTCACATATATAGGCTTTTCACACATATGGCACCCTAGGCAATCTCTGTTAGAGTTTTAAAACTATATGGGTAAAATGTGATTGTTGATTTCTTTCAGTGCAGCAGAAACCTGCAAAACCACTTGCTTACCATTCTATAAGTATTCTCATTTAAGCAAAAATGCCAGGTTAGGCAACTTATTTTGGAAATACTGTATCTTTTGGAAGCAGACGGGTGCAGATGCCATACCCTGATGTATGACCTGTCACACAATGTCACACCAGTGAATTCTGTGAGACAGCAACTAGTCATAAAGGAAATTACACCAAGTCAAGTTTCCAGCATCTGAACACTACCAGACCACTGGCGTTAAGGTTAGCAGTATTGAATGGTCAAGTTTTAAATTCCATGGCAGTATTGAAAGCTCACACATTTCTCTGTCACACCAAAACACTGCAGCTGAGACTCCTTCTGTGTTGCTGACATGGTGTTGAAGCCTGCTGCTACAGCCTTGGTTACATTTATCTTCAAAGCACAGGGTTCCTGATGTGATGCCAGCAAATCATTTTTGACACTGCAAATGGAAGTTTTGTAAGCTTATATCTGGAAAATGTACCAGATATGGTACTAGTCACATCAAGGAAATTTTTCATTGGACTCCCCACTAGAAGCACTCTCAGTGCATACCCTAGCTAAACCCTTCTATCTTTGCCTGCAGTGATTTACACCCATCTTCCCCTAGAGTATATAATTCTCTCTGTCCAAAATATTCATCTTGTTAATACCAGTATAAGTCTGGATGATAATTTATTTGAGGCATAGAAATAATTCATTTAGACCTTAATGTGATTTTTCTATCAAACCATGAAATCTGATTTTTTTTTCACGTCACCATGTCCAACTGATTGACTGTGTTTTCTGTCTTTGTGATTTACACTGTACCTAATTGTAGCATGAACAGGTTAGTTTCTCAGAAATAACTAACAGGTGTACAATTATGTGCACTCACATTACTCCCATCCGGGTGATTTCACACTCCATATCCAAATGCAGCAGCTTATTTTTCTTTTTTTGGCAAGTGGTTGAGAACTAACTCAAGGTGGAATATTCCCTGCTGGAAATCAAACTGCAAGCGTGATACTTCACTGTGGTCTTAAAACAATGTTTGCTTCATGTTGTAAAGCACCATAAAAAGTAGTCAGCTAGGTAACATCATTATTTGTGTATCCTACAAAGTGTGTTATGAAGACAGATCACTCTCTGTGCACTTGTTTGGAATCATTTCAATGATGATGCTCCAGGAAATTTTCTATATTCTTTAGCAGAACACAGAGTACACAAGATGGTAATGGTGTGACATTTAGAGAATCATTAATTTCTTTAATAGATTTTATAGAACATCTTAATTTTGTTTCTGGCTTTCAGTTACTTTTTCTATTATACAAATTACATTTTATATATATTAGATATGAAAATGGAAGACTTCAGTTTACTTTTGCTCTCAGCAAAATCAGCTCCCAAAACTGAAGCAGTTTTTCCAAATAATTCATTCCTGAAGTCCTTCTAAGTGCTTGTCTTCAGAGATATAGGACAGGCTACTGTGCTTCATTACCAAGTAACAGTCAGTTTGACCACTGAAGTGGATGAAATTGCGATGATGAGGCCTGAAAAATTAGAAAATTACAGTCATTTTAGGCAAAGAATTTGCTTATGTTTTAGTGTTTGTGACATATTTTTGGTTATCTCTTTTCTTTAAA
>VWYI01035471.1:0-18754 GCA_013399455.1 Anthoscopus minutus
TTAATGTAAAATCATGTGCTTTTTTTCTACCAATTTTGCCATAATAAGAAGCTGTTACAAAGGAAGATAACCTTTCTTTTTGATTTATTCCATTGAATTAAAACTAAGCATTTTTAGAAAATATGAATTGCACTGGAGGAGATTAACAAATTACTTTAATAAAAGGTCAAGAAGCACTAAGAGCAGTTCTGAGCTGTCTCTGGTCTCTGTTATGTCCTGGACTTCTTTTGTTTCCACATAACTAGTGATTTTGATGACTTCTTATTTATAGGAAATATATATATACATACACATGTATAGGTATATCTGTTTATCTATATATCAGTCTATATTAAGACAGATACCTATCTTTAAATCTCTAATTTAAAAAGCCGTGACATGGTATCATCTATTACCCTCACAACTACCTTTTTTATCTTCCTCTTTATGGGCTTGCTCCTGTGATCTCTCAAGGACACTTATGAGGCTCTGAGTACCCTCACCCCCTGGCAAAGAATTCATAATTCAACAGGTTGTATGGCCACAGCACCTTATCGAACTGAGCTCACTTGTTTTGGTTTGGAAACAGTTCTGTGTCTGTTCCAGCTGCTATTTCTGTGCTTGTCTTTGCAGACAGGGTGATACTTGAACTTAGCAATTGTTCCAATAGTGGCTCATGGCAAAAGGAAAATATTCACCTAAAATAAATTCTGTGTAAAAAAGTTTATAAAATAACCTGCCTAAGTTACTGAAACATTTTCAATTTCAGGATCAGTTAAGTAAATTGCTAATAGCACTAGAAGAAAAGTCAATGAAGATTGAAGAGTTTGTGAGTGACATTGAATTGCGATTTAACTCAGTTGAGGTAAGTCCAGTTTCACACTAGTTTTCTTTCCCTCTACATGATTACTTCTGAAATATGCTTGCCTTGTTGTGCAACATCATTGGTTCCACTAAAATGGGCTGATTCTCCAGTCCTCAAACTGACTTCTTGGGAAGTTCACTGGAAGGTGTTAACTTTGGAGGAAGAAAAAGATTGCTTTTTTGCACATTACTGCAAAGTGGAATATGTAACTGTCAAACGCTGAAGGAAAAAGTTCTCTCAATTTTGTTTATGCCTATAGCAACTCACACTGTATCTTTATTTAGAGTCCCATGCAAAGTATCTAAATTAGTTGGCCAGTATCTTAAGTTCTGATTGCCCAAGTTCTTAAGCCTTGAGAACTGTATTCACTCCAAAAATAACTTTTAGTTATTTTTTGGTCAGACTTCCTATCTCAGTAATCAAATATTAAAGTTTAATTTTAAACCCTAACAGTACGAAAAAAAAAAGAAAAAGGAGCTTGCCTGCAGAAATAAAACAGTATTACTGTCAATATGCCAGAATTAATCTGGTGGATGTCTTGTGTATGGGTAATTGAGAATTTTTGTGTACTCATTAAATGTTGTCATTTTATTCTTCAGGAAAATTGTAAGAAAAATGCAGACTTATTGGAAAAGCAGAATGAAGAGATGCTTAAGAAAGTGGTAGCACAATATGATGAGAAATCAGAGAACTTTGAGGAAGTGAAGAAGATGAAAATGGAGTACCTATATGAGCAGATGGTACTTTTCCAGCAAACTGTTGATTCAGCAAAGGAAACTTTGGAGACAACAGTAAAAGAAACAGATGAAGTAGATGGGTTTGTTTTCCTAAATGTAAGTAAAATTTCCTTTCATGCTGTAGCTTCTATTATATTAGTTAGGAAAGGACATCTGTATCTAGGGTCTCAATTAATTTTTAGGGTTTTTTTTTAAGATAGCTAAATCCTGCTAGCTCAGCTATTCCACTCTGAAACTGCTGGATCATTTAGTTTTGATGTGGGAATTCTCAGAGAGAACTGTAGAGAGAATGCACAGGACGAAATTGTGACTTCTGCTACTAAAATTGTTCTGTTCATTTTTTAAGAAGGTGAAAAGATAGTTTGATAATATATCTAGAAGTAATAACTGAGAAGTAAAAGATGTTAGAATATTTAGGTATTTTATCACATGAAAAATAATATACATATTATGTATAATAAACAGCAAGAAAGTGACCTTTGAAACAAGAAAATGTAATTGAAAAGTAAAATTGTTTCTAGTCTGTAAGGTCTTTTATTGTGTATTGTTGTTTTAAGGTTTTGTTGTTGTTATTTTGGGGTGTTTTTTAATGAGCATATGGGCAGTATTTATGCACTCAAATTACTAAGGCTGTGATAAATAATTACTGTTGAAAACCAGTGAGGAGCTGTGTTAGTTGCTAACTGGGGTAAAACCTTGACAGTGAGACAGGCTGAGGGCTGTGCATGTGATGTGCATGCCTCTAATGATCCTTCCTGGATGTTAAAAACATCTTCAGTGAATCTGCAGGACTGGACCTACTAACTCATGCAGCCACTGGTCTTAAACTTTGTTCAGAGGATGTTACTGGTCCTGAGCCCTCCAATACTGTACTTGTGATGCAAGATTTGTCCCTAAGTGAGCCAAAGTACTTTAATTTCTCTACAAGTGTATTACCAGTTTCAGAGAGGACAGAGTTTCTGGGATAATAATCTTCTCCCATTATGGAATAAGCATGTGGCCTGGAAGTTGCAGATAAACTATCTTGGAATGCCACAAGTAGAAAGGTCAAATTACTGTCTAAAGACTGATCACTCACACAAAACAAATCAGCTTTTGAAATACAAGTGTCCAGGCCATATATGCCCCAGCAGCTGCAGAAATGATGGCTCAATATTTGGCTTTCTTCCTTTCTTCCCTGCTACAATGCTGTAGCATCCTACAACCAAGCGAATGTTGCAGTAGATTGGCTATTTTGGGATGGATGAAAAATCTACATTATTTTTTTGATTTAGTGAGGATCAGTGCTTTGGCAAAAAGATAATTTTGTAATCTGTAATTCTTTTGTGAAGGTGTGAAAATTATTGGATTACCCTGCTTCTTTCTGTTATCTATCCCTGTTAAGCATAAAGGACAGGAACTTTTTTGTTCAAAGGCCAGGAAACAGCTGAAGATTCCTGGGGCATGGGACAAACTCTCATTCCATAAGTACAAATCTCACATGGCTTCTTGTAATAAAAAGTTATGAAGGACATTTTGACTAGAATTTATATTTAACTATTCTTAATGTGCAAGTGATTTCTTTCTCTGAAATTCCTGGTTTAAGAAAGCACTTGATTATGCTCTGTCTTTAAACCTAGATATTGAATACTGACCCCTCAGGCACTTAAAATGAGATCTATACTCTAATATCCTGCTGAGCCAGAGCTTTGAAATTACATATTCCAAAGGAAACAAATTCTCTGCTGGTGTGAATGAGAAGCATTCCACACAACTTCAAGTCAATAAAGTGCTTTATGTCTATGGGGAGTAGAAAGAATGTTAGATGATCATGATTAGAAAGAATATTAGATGATCATGATTGGCTTTTCAACACTTCGGGGGTTTTGAAATCTGTTAACACATTTCTTTTCCCTTCTCTAGTCATCTAAAGAATTGAATAAAAGGTATTTGGAGTATGGTTTAAGTGCACTGTAGTGAGTACTAGGCCTAGCATGATGGATGCTTCATATAGTATTTGCAAGCTTTCACACCACTAGTAATCAGAGCTACCTTCATAAACTTTGCAAATAATGAAATTTAGAAAAGTGGCTTTATACTTGTTGCTGTAACTGACTGGTTTTGAAATGTTTTGCCATGTTCTGTAATACATTAATTAAACAGATAGCATGTTAGAACATCAACTCAATTTTAAATCTCTACACAGACATTTTTAAACAGATGCTTCTTTTAGTTATTACTATACACACCTATACAACGCCAGTGTGATAATGCTTCCACCTTTTAGACTGATCAGACATATCACTGATACATTTCTTTTCTCACTAGTCTGATTCTGTATCACTTATAATCTGAAATATTATAACACAAAGCAGCACAGGTAGTTTGACTACGTTTCTGAACACAGCTCCAGAAAAAAGAGATTAAGTAGATTTCAAAACCTGACTAGGAGACTACGATCTGATGTTTTCCTGTGGCTTTCTATTGGCACTGCCTGAATCAGGGTGTTTCAGAGGGCTGGTGCCCCATCATAACTGCATCATGTAAATGCATACGATCTGTGTAACCACACACTAGTAAATGCATAAAATCACAAACAGTTCTCTGCCATGTGGGATTTTCTCAATGGAGTGCTTTTGGTGAATCCCATCCATTACGAAAGAAGTGGTCAACCATAAGCCCATACTCCCCAAAAAATCTTCCAGGGTAAACAGAAAACATTCAGAGCAGTTGGCTGGAGGCTTCTCCTGTGCAAGCCCCCGAAACCAAGCCTACCACCCCTGACCTCTGACCCTCAGAGGGCTTGGGCATTGTGCAGTGAACATCAAACATACCCATGTCAGTGCTGCCTCAGCTGTCACAGAGATATGTGTGCCGACACGGACTGGGGTATAACAGTGACACCAGGGTTTCAGTTTGCAGCCAAATTACAGCCCCAGGAGAGCAATCTGAAGAGAATGTGCCAAACACCCCTTCAAGGTTTCTATTAATCACCAGAATCAAAACTATAAATCTGGACTCACCTGTTGCAAGTCAAATTGTCTGGCCATGTATCTGCATTTAGTATATTGCATAAGATTAGAGCAGGTAGAACAGGACAAAACAATTTTCCAAAGCTTCTGTCCACTTGATCTTTACTTTTTTACTTGCACAATAAAGTTTATTCTGTTTAATGCATGGACTTGGTTACTACTTTTGTTTGATAATACCTGTCTATTTAACAAGTCTATTTAACAATGCATGTTTTTCTAAAGAAAGTGTGTTTTACATCTGTTGTGCTTTGTTAAGATTATCCATAATTAACTACTTCAGTGACTGAAAAAAATGAAGGGGAGAAATATAAAATTCAAATGTCTCAAAAAATATTTCTTCCACTTTCTTGAGGCTGTTTCTGTCCCAGGGTTAAAAATGTTTTGTGTTTTTTCAAATAATAAACCCAGCTAATACAGGCTAATTAAGTGCAATCTGTCTTTCCTCTCATGGCTTTTGGCTTGCTACAAGCAGCTACTTTACATTACATCTCTGGATTCAGCGGCTGTAGCTAGCTCTAAGGTTTGTAACCTTTAAAGGCAAAGCATTAGCAAGCCAAAACCCCTGTGTTCTTGAGAGTCTTGCTGAGAACTTTCACATCTTCACATTTGCATGGGTTAAATGTAAACAGACCATGTGCATTCTCACTGTGCTCCTGATTTGAAACTGCAGTATGGTCTAAATGTTCAAAATCAGGGAGACAGCTTCTCCTTGCATGCTGTCCTCAAGCTCCCAGGAAATATTCAGAGAAGCATGTCACGTGGTCTTGCTTCTGGCTTTTGGAAAACTATACAATTCCACAAAGGATTTCCATGGACAGATATGTGTTTTCTTCCAATTAGGTTACTTTCTGCAATGGATACCACTCTCTCTTTAGAGAAGGTGCCCAGTGCTTTTTCATTGTTTGACCACTATGCAGACACTCCAGGACAAAGCAATCAACACTCCTTGCAACACGTGGCTGGTAAGAAATTCTGGATATTGTCTTCACAAAAGCTAACGTTTTGGCAATACTTTGGAAATTTTAGGTAGCTAAAAATAGAATCTATTTGAGAAGTGTAGATTTGCAAACCATGTAATTAGCAATCAGAGTTGAATGTAAAATTAAGTTTAATTGTGCACAAGTGGTTGGCTTATAGTAGGTACAGTAGGATGAGAAAGAGGGAGAAGTGCTAAATTGGGGGATTCTTGCATCATTTCAGACATCTGTACCTCAGATAAGCTGAAGGTCTTGATCTACAAAACTCCCAGGGCTAAGGAAGTTGCTTTTCCTTGCATGCAGAGATAGAAGTAACAATCAAAGGGTCTTCTGAGGTCTCTTCCACTGAGGGTGGCAGCCCCAGAATGCTTGGTGTGGGAATGAGAACAGGAGGCTAGTTGATGGCTGGGGTCCCTGGACTTGTCAGGAGTGAATGGACACATCTTAAAGTTCCAAGGGATGTGAAGGGGAAGTGGTTAGCTATAGCTAGAAACAGCCTCTGCCTGGGAGAGTAGTAGTGAAAATCTCACATGAGAAAGGGTTTTACTTATCTCTGTCTGATATTTCATGTCCTTTAAAAAGCCTGACTGGGCTTTCTGCTCTGCCTGTATATATATAGGTGTATTATCTAGATCTGGACAGCTGTCAGTAAAGATCTTGTCAGCACTATTTTGTGGATTCATTTTCTTCATAATGGGATCTTACTCCAGGGTTTCTTTTTCAAGAGAACTGTGGTTTAGGAATCTCGCATCTCACTGTCATGCTTTGTGAACTACCATTTATCATCACATGCACCACTGTCATCATAGTCATTCCCTGGGTGTTGAAGGGAAGCCCCTTTCTCATGTATTTGGTCCTTGAGCACTGAAACTAAAGCATTAGATTCCCCTTAGGTACTTTGTTCACTGGCCGGATTTTCAAGACTTAATGGGACATTGGAGAAATGCTCACTTTGTGCAGAACCCACTGGTGTCTAATAAGGGCTGAGTGCACTTAGCAGTGTCAGTGTGGGGAGATTGTCTCTCCCCTCCCCAGCACTGCTTTTATTAGACTTAGAGGAACTCAAATAAATCTGAGATGTTAATGTCCTTATCAGATATGTCTGAATTTGCCTGTGGCATTTGACACTTCTCAGGTGAAGCTGGACAGACATTTGTGCATGCAGCATTATCGCAGTGGCATTTATTTAGGAAGTCAGATAAAAATACCATTTTTGTAACTCATTCTGCCAGTTAACTTCCTGGTGTTAATGTGCTGTGTGTCTTGGCTTAGTTCCTAAACTTCCTCTTGCAGTCCCATGGGTGCAACTCTTTGTTCCTCCTAGGCTGCTGCCTACTGGCAAGGTCATACAGGAGGACAGAGCCATGTATTTCTTTTTCCCACAAGCCACTCCAACATTTATTTCCCTAAACTGCTGACGTCTGCTTTCAGGGTTAGTTTGCATTAGCTACTGTGTTTGCTGGCTCCAAACTAGTTTGCTTTGACAAACTGCAAATGAATAATTGTCTACTAGTTAAAGATCTTCAAAGCTCCTTTATGCTTGCTTAATCTTTAACATACCTAGTTTTCTGTCTTCACTTTTACTGCAAAATATTTAAACTGCTATCAGATTTTTATTTTGGCAAGCAGTAGACAAAAAAATTGGTGTTTCTTCTTATTTCTTGATAGTTTGTTTTTCCAAGGTTACAACCTTCCTGAAGAAAAACAGTTATATGTATACATGAAACTTGATTTGGAATGGCTTGAATACATAATTTATCACATACTCGGGACCATTTTCAGATACTTAGAATTTTATTTCACTGAAGCCATATGATGAAATGCATATGAATGTGCCAATATTTTCCTTCAGAAAGAATCGTGTTTTACTCAACAATTCCATAAACACTATTTTCACCACTTCAGAAGCATCTTTCCTTCAAAAAGCCCTCCATTTCCAAATTTTCCATGTCTACTAATGAAAAGTCCTTTTCCCTCAAATTCTCCCTCCTTTCATTTAATCCATTTCCACTCATAAATGCAATAAAAAACCCTTGCAGTATGCCATTGAACATAATGGAACCCAGGTTCTGCCTGGGAATAGAAAAGTGGGAATAATAAAAAAAATTTTAAAAAATTATTTCCAAAGCCCACTCCAAGTCCTGGCCTTTTATACTGGAAGATGAGGACCTTTGCTGATTGTAAAAAATCTTCCAATAAAGTCACAGAGGAATGTATTTGCTCTCCTTCTTCAAGTACATAATGCCCAGGAAATACTGTTTCTCATTACACAGGAAAACAGATTACTGTGGAGATTATGGTAAACTTCCTTACACCACAGGACTTCAATTAAAACTTAACTGATGAGAACATACGGCATTTTCTGTTGAAAAATATCATTTAGTCAAACTCATATTGCAAATACCTCATTTTTTAATTAAAATCCACTTTAAAAGGGACCACTGAAAAGAGGATAATGCATGAATGTTCTGTTTCTGAAGAGAATAGTTCAGCTTCTTGTTTTGAAATTGCTTTCTTTCAAATTGCTTCATATTATGCAAAAGGAGATTAGAAATCAAATGTTTCTCAATGTTGCTGAACAGAATTTCAAACTATGATTTTTTTTTCAATAAGTTTCATTCAGTAAAATAGCTTCTGTTCAGATTTGGCATAATAATAAATCTTGCAACTGTGGGGTTTCTGTGATCAAAAATAGTGGTTTCTAGGCAACTTATTGTAGAAAAAAAATGGTTTCCCCACCATGTCCACTGAAAGGAAATATTTTCCTAAAGATGATAAATTTCTTAATTGCCAACTCTAAATGCAGTCAAAAGACAAAATGAGGATTGTTTTTAGCAATAAGAAGGGTAATTTTTTTTTTCAATGGGAAGCAGATGTAATGCTACTGTACTGGTAGCTCTCTGTATAAATCATAAGGAAACAGCTAGCATCTGCATTTGCCTTGTTCATGCCACAGGGGATCATCATCATTACTGTAGAGATAACTGAAAAGAAAGCTAAAGCTTTGTGCTGAGATTCTAAGAGGATTCATGAAATATGGAAATTTGCTGAGTGAAGAAATAGAACCATGTCTTTTTGTTCCCTGCAATCACTTTAACAATTATCATCTTTTGGGGCTTTTTGCTTCTTTCTTTCTCCTCCCTCTCTTCTATGACATAATCACAGAGGCGAACAATATCTCATCTGGAGCTGGATCTGTGTCAGTCAGGAGACAAAAGTTTGTGTGAAAGCTGGGGAGCCTTGGAATATCTTTCAAGCACTATATGAGGAATGATCCTGGTAGCCCCATGGGTTTCAGGTGCTTTGGCAGAGTTCAGGTTCACCTGCAAACCAAGAATTCTCAGTCCTCTTGGTCTGTGGGGAAACGACCATGGCAGGAAGGAGTGCCAAGCTGTGCATGTGCAGTGAGAGTCTACCCCAGAGCAGGGGTGGACCTGAGAGTCCAGGGAGCCTCCTACTCCCCAGTGCAGTTAGAGCCTTCCCTGCCTGAAGCACATCCCTGCTGCTGTCAGCACCAGTGGCACTAGCAGACTTCATGAATCCTCTCCCGGTGTGGCAGGTCCTTTTTGCTGCCCACGGTTCCAGGATCAGTACACACATGCCTCTCTGGAGGAGGGCGTAGGCACATGCTTTGTGCTGGATTTGGGTAGTCCCAGTACTAGGATTGCATCTTATTTTGTCCAGACTTGTGAGGGAAATGGAGGGCTCCCAACGCTGAGCAGATACTTTTTCCGCTCCTAGTTTATGAGGATCTGTTGCTCTAAAACTGCACCAGTATTCTGTATTTCCTGCTGTACTTGCTCTGTGGAAATAAGCAACCTGAGTGAACATAAGCAATTGGGTTGACTCATGAATTTGTGGGACGTTTGGCTGAAAACACAGGAGCATGTATAACAATGGGAGACTTTCTTCTCAGTCCCACAGACGCCGATGGTCATACCTCAGGAGCCAAACTCAGCCAGCAGCACCTCCATTGCTGTCTACTGGGCTGTGAATGATGGGGACAGCATCGACTGCTTCCAGGTCTACTGTATGGAGGAGTTGCAAGCCAGCAAAGATGCAGGGGGTGCGTAAGATCTTACTCTTTTTGCCCTGGCCTGGGGTAAGCAGATCGGAGGATGAGCTGCAGGGGAGTGCTCAGGACATGGGAAGAAGAATGGCTGTGAAGGCATCATGTATAGAACTAAAGATAGGCAGTGGTAGGGGAGATCATGAGGAAGATGCTGTTTCTTCTCCTCCCCTTTGTCCCTGCAAATGCAAGATAATATCATGGTCTGTAAAGTCAAGGGCAGTTGTTTTTACCTGTTTCATGAAGAGGTCTGACCATCAGAGAGGATGTGTTCATGCTGCCCCATTTTTACTTACGGGGACTACAGACAGAGCGCCCAAAGGGACAGGTTTCACTATGTTTTTAGGGCCCTGCATGTGCTTCAGAAATATGTCCTCATTGAAAAAGCATTAGGAAAATGTAGTATTTCTACATGTAGACAAAGATTTTTTCCAAAATACATCAAACATTAAAACTTGAAATTTAATAAAGGGGATTGAAATGCTCTTTCGTTAAAAAGCTCAAAGTAGAACATAAGATCACTTTTAGTGACCAGGCTCTGCACAAATCCATGTATGCATAGATGTGCAAGCTAAAGGATGTGATGCCTGGAAGAGCTGGACCAGAGGCTAGACGGATTTGAGGAGAATAAAGGATATTTACTGAGGCCTTCAAAGGCCGCACCTGGACAGCACCAGTGTTAGAAATGAGAACTCTGCCTCGATGGCTCCAAAATGGAGGCAAAGGGGGCGGCGGGGCTGGTCCTGAGATCTCATTCTTTTTATATGTTTGGGTCCATTTGCATGCAGGAGTCCCATTTGCCCACCCTCTTCCTTCCACATTGTTTATACTTTGAGCCTGAAGTTTGGAAAAAATGTCCCTTGAGTCCCAATTGGAGTAGGATTGTTGTGTCCTCTTCACCTTGTGAAAGGATCTCAATAACCCTGAACAAAAGCCACATACCAATGCAGAATA
Source organism: Anthoscopus minutus (assembly GCA_013399455.1). Classification (NCBI taxonomy): domain Eukaryota; kingdom Metazoa; phylum Chordata; class Aves; order Passeriformes; family Paridae; genus Anthoscopus; species Anthoscopus minutus. Next base: position 10,593 of record VWYI01035471.1, read on the forward strand.
GAAAACCTGAAAGCCTAAGGCATCAGATATTAAGGGTTTTTTGTGATACGCAATTTATATCTAAGTGCTATATAACAGAATTCAACAGAATTCAACAGAATAAGTGTTATATAGTTCATTATGAGGAATTGTTGTTATAGAGTGGTGACACCAGGGTTGGTAACTGCTGGTCACATGTCCCAAACTCACAGTCAGTAGGACCGAGGGTGATAATCTCCCCTTGCCATGAAAGGCATTTGTGTACTCTCAACTCAAGGGCATGTCAAAGGCTTCCTGTTAGAGCAAAATATGAATATCTTACCTAGTAATTATTTCTAGATTTTTTTTTTAATTGACTGTTTTTAATGTGTTATTTGAGAGGTTTAGTTGTAAGCCTTACCAGTGCAACAATGAGTGTGAGGTCATGTGCATCTGTGTGCTCTCCTAGCCTTAGTGGAAGAGTACAGAGTGACAGTGAAAGAGAGCCACTGTGTTCTGGAGGACTTGGAGCCAGATCGCTGCTACAGTGTGTGGGTCATGGCTGTGAATGGCACAGGCTGCAGTTTACCCAGTGAAAAAGCCATTTTTAAAACAGGTATGTACATTTTTTGTCATTTGATTATTACAGCTTTCAGGTCCTTAGACTAATTTAGTCCACAGTGTTACTGACACAGAAGCAACTGCTTCCTTTAGCCCATCTGGCAGATAGCAGGTAGTTCACGGTCATTCCTCTGTTCACTAAGAGATAGTGGCATAATTGCTCCTGAGAGGAAGCTTGAAGGCATTCAAATTTGCAGATGTTTAAAGTGTTGGGCCACATGGCTGCAGCATCAGGGCAGCACATTATGTATTTGTCTTTTGAGTGTGTTGCAGTGCTCCATGGAAGCTCTGGGAAAGCCACCTGGCTGCTTGCTGCTGCTGCTCCCTCCCCTACCTGCAGTGGAGGAGATGGCTGCATGTTTTGCCTCTCTTCCATCCACCTGAATACATCTATGTAGCACTGATTTAAGGTATTAATTCTTCAAGGGAAGGACTGCTCTACTGAGGTTACATGCAGTGTCTTACTCAGTGGGACACAAATCTCAGGTGTGCCTGAGAGGCTCTGCTGTTGCTTAAGTAGTATAAATTAAGATGAGTAACTAGATGAGTATTGCTTATGAGCTTCATTTGACTAATTTTTCTGAGCTTTAATTTCTTTAATAATTTGTATTGACAAAACTATTGCTTCTTGAATTACACGCAAAGAAAAGCACCCTTGTGTTTGAGGCCCTCCTGTCAGACAATTTTTTCAGTGGTAGAGGATAAAAACAATTATTCCGCTCCTGTGGTCACAAATACAGGCAAGGATATCTAACCATTTCATAGTAAAAAATTCTGTACCACACTGAGTTTCTTGACAAAATCACTTGGCAGCAGCCATAGCTTCAAGCCTTCTGCTTAATCTACTACTCTCCAAATCTGTTGATAATTGTCCCCAGTACTTAATCTGGTTATTTTCCAGAGAACTCAAAGGGGAAATTCAAAATTTGGCCTCAGCAATGCAGCTGTGAACATGGCGCAGACTTTCTGCCAAATGCATAAATAATTATGAGTTATTGCTAGCTAATAAATCATAATTTTAAACGGGGTTTTCACCTTTCTGAAACCATTATTTTTTAGAAATCTCTTTGTCTTTTTTGTCAGGTTCACCATACTTCCTAAAAATTGAATCCTTCTAAGAAAACTTAATTTATATGAGTCTTTAATGGCTTCCTTCAGCCTATTTTTTTAAGAAAACAAATAAACTGAGTAAAAGTTAATTTAGTTTAAAAAATACTAAACTAAATATTTTTATATTTAATTTATTATGATAAAACTATTAAACGCCTTCCCCCAGTGCTCAGTTGAGCTCCCTCTGGAGTGCATGAGCCCCAAAATAGACTTCTAGGGACACTGCTAAGGATGGGCTGATGCAAAATTGCTGCATCTCTTCAACACTGAAGGCAGAAATATAAGCACCAGTAATGGAAGTAATGGAAGCCAGATCTTCAGTGCTTTTTACAGCCAGTCCAGCTGCTTTGATATAAAGATAAAATATTTCAATTCTTTAAGTAGCCCAATGAACTCAGAAGCAAGAATATAGAGTTTAATTTTAGTAATTCAGATTAAAAGTTTGCACATACAAGAAAATAATTTGCTGGTATATGCTGCTATAGGAATATACACCTTAATAGCTGAACAGAGCTGGGACTCTTCCAGTTTTTGGGAACGCCCACAAAATTTCTCTGTTGGCACTGCACCCGTGGAGGTGTCAGTGTTCCCTGGAGAGCTGTGGGGAATGCTGCTGTAGCATCCCCCCCAGAGCCCCTTGACTCATGCTCCTCCACCTCCCAGACTCACAGCTTGTCCTTCCCTCCACTGAGGAACGTTTTCTGTTCCCAAACAGTATTTTCTGTGAGGGTTTGATGCTGAAGGCAGGAAGTATCCCTCTATCCCCCCTGACCCCTTCCCCATACCTGATCTCCTGGTGATCTCTCCTTTCAGCCCTAAAGACACAGAAGTGAACACAGCTTCTGCTGTTGCTCAAACCCTGCGTGATTCTCACCCTATTGGCTCTTTGCCTCTTCTACAATCACTTACAGGAGTTCCAGAATATTACAGTGAAATTAGGTTATGTATTCTAGCTGCAGTTAATTTGTTAAAAGAATCTCAGAAGCACAGTGACAGCTTTTTTCTGGTATGCCTACTTCCATGAGCTACTCTTTAGACAGATATTTTCAAATTGCACTAATAAAAGCTTAATATTGTGTGACATACTGTTTACACATACAAAGACATAGGTATGTGTATATGCTGCTGAATGCAAGTATTAGGGGATTCAGCTACTAATTTTTTAGTCTTTAGCAAGGATCCAGCTCAGAAGAAGAGAGTAAGGAACTATTGCTAAGGAAGCTACAATGAGGTATTACCGGATGTATCCCACAAATTCATTGTTCTGCTGAATGTTGTAGTAAAACATACAGTAAATCTTAACCTGAACAGCTAGCTTTTGGATTTCCATTACACCAGAAACTGTTAAATAGTTGTGGGTGTTTTTCTTTCCTTTTCCAGTAAAAACAAATCATTTTTCTTAAAAAACAAAATGGATCTGGAATGTTTCCTGTAGTTCTATTAGATTATGTTGTCGTAAAATCATCTACATCCTACTTTTGTCTTAGTTTTCCTATTTGGAACCCCAAAAGTAATATTAATTTTTATGCCTTTTATTTTTTTTTTGTAGTACTGTTTCTTGTAGGATTGGCATTAGACTGCTACGAGTTTCACAACAGGTCGTAAGGTCTTTGCTGTTGCTATTTCCCAGAATGGGAAAAAGCAAGAGAATACAACCAATCCATTTTCAGCCTACAGTGTTGAATATGCAGTTTCACACAATAGCTTTTGATTACTTACAGCTAGTGCATTATTTTATATTCCATTTTCTGTATTGCTCTTGGGCCTGTAGCTCTTAAAACAGAATCTCTAAAAAGGAGAAATTACATGACCGAATTTTAGCATTGCAGAAATAACCAGGACATAATTAAACAGAAAGTCAGCATCTCCCTGTCATTTTTGCAGCAGCACATTTGTTTCTGATGCAGTTCATGCAGGGACTGCTGAGGACAGGATTGAGGCGATGCAGGGAGAGCTGTAGGCAGTGCTGCCTCGGTGCTCTGCTTCTTGCAGATTGGCAGAAATGAGGAAACATAGCTTGAGAAAAGGCATACAAATTTACCATTCTAATGATGTGGCAATCGCACAACTATTCACAATGATTTTCGCAGCATAGTTTTGTTGTTTGTTTTCTCTGTAACGTATCCCTCTGCCATTCAAATACAAACAAGCACAAAAACACGGCTGGATGGGCAAAAATCTATCGCATGGGTTTTCAAGGAGGCGACTGTCCCTTCCCCTCCAAAGATGCCCCTCGGGCACCCCTCTCGCAGTACAGCTAACGTGTCCTTGTGTCCCCAGCACCTGCTGTGCCCACCATCAAGGCCGAGGACTGCACCGTGTGTTGGGACACAGCCACTGTCCGCTGGCGTGCAGCATCCCCGTCCGCCGAGTCCTTCATCTTGGAGTACTGCCGGCAGCACTCGCCGGAAGGAGAAGGTCTCAGGTCAGTGCCGCGCCCACGAAAGCCCCTTGGTCGGATTTAGGCAGCCGCTAATGACCGTCCCGCAGACCGCGGCTCATTACGCAAGAGATTATTCTGCCTGCAGCCACGCAAGGAAGAAATCTAAGCTTCTGTGTGCTGAGGAATTTAAGGGGCAGGCACTAATCTGTGAGATTAGGCTGAGACATAAAAATACTTCCTTTTTATTCTGCTTAGCCGGACAATCCCTTTCGTCTGGGGGTAAAACCGTGGAGATGTTGTGCTGTCTGTAATCAGCCAGAAGTTTCGGGGCTTTGCTGGGCGAGCAAGCAATCGCTGCCCCGAAGCTGCCGTGGCCCCGGGGCGAGGCAGAGCAGGGCAGCTCCACGAGAATGCGAGTGATGGAGGAGCACGGCCCAGTTTGCTCTTTGCTTTGTAGAGAACAAGACAGAAGTAATCTCTGAGCATAGCAAGAGTGATACGGGTGTCTCAGTAATATTGGTGACCCATCTGTGTTGGCTGGACGTGCATGCAGAGGCCTCTCAATGCACAGCTGAGCTCGGTGCTGCCTGGCTGTGCAGGCATGCCACAAGGCTCCAAGAGTAGCTTTAAAATTCGGGGTAGTGACTGTTTCTGCAAGGCCCTCTCCGGCCTCTCCTCCCCATGCTAAGTCTGTGCTGCACAGAGGAGAGGACAAGGAGGGATGTTAACACCTCTGAGCTATGTAACTGGGCACTGTGCTGAAATGCAGAGAAAATTGTTGCAGAATCATAGAATAGCCTCAGTTGGAAGAGATCTTAAAGATCATCTAGTTCCAACCCCTCAGCTGTAGGCAGGGGATTATATGGTGGTCTGTATGTCCTTAGGGCTTGGGGGTTTTTGTTTGTTTGCCTTTTAAAAACAGTGACAATATTCCATCAAAATACAGTTGCAAAGTTGTGAGAAGTTCTATGAAATAGAGTGGAGTGACTGGTCATACAGGACCCTGTGGAAGAGCCTCAGCCCAGCTGAGGTTCTCTTTTTCACCTCCTAAGAAGCCTGATTAAGGTCTTCAACTTACGGGCTAGTTCACATGGGCATCATGGAAACGGGGTAGAGAGGGAAGAGCTCCATGAAGAGGAGAGAAGGGCTTCATGCCCTGTAGTCAAAATTAGTGGACTGAAGTGCTCATAGCTTTGTAGAGAAAAGTACAACTGTGAAATTGTGAATGCCTTGCTCCTTACAAAAGTAGGCTGAAAACTGAAATTAAAAATTTCGGTGTGGGTGGGAGACTTTTTATCATGCAGTACCAGTATGTTGCATTACTGCAATCAAGAAGAGGTCTCACCCAGTTCTCCTGCCTCTTGGAGGGGCTTGCTCTGTTTCGTACATATTTCACGAGGCCATCAGGTCCCTGTCAACCTGCCAAAGTCACTGTTGGTCAAAGATAATGGAGCTGCTCCCGAAATATATGCTGGTTGTTTGCCCTCAAGTTTCTGTGCTGTCATGTGGGAAACAGTAAAAGTAAGATTTTTAGAAGCTGTGAAAATAGGCCTCAGAAAAGAAAAACCAGAGAACTTAGAGCTAGCTGCAGCTAGCTTGACTTGAAAGTAAAGAAGATACAATAATACAAAATGCAAGAACATGGAACAATAGTTGCGTTTTTAGGTTTGGCAAAGATAGACCTTAAGGCTGCAAAAAATAAGCTTACCAAGATAGCAGAAGGTTTTAAGCTTAATAATGAAGTATTACGAAGTATTAATAGAAAGCAAACAGGCAAGCATTGTTTGAAGCAGGTGTACATGTGCTTTTAGTGGTTGGTGAGAATTGTTGTCTGTAAGCTTTTGCAATATGCTATTGGTTGAAAAAACAGTAAGATGTTCTGAAACAAAGAGATCTTTGGCTGCTCATGGCAGATGTGATCTTGTGCCATCTCCTGTATCTGTAAGCTGAGATTGGTGCCCAAATAAAAGCTCGTGATATGTCACCTGGCAGTCTGTCCCATTTGTGATAAATACCTCCAACACTGTTATCTGAAATTGACTTTATTTCTCGAAACTAAACCAGAAACTCTGCTAATTCCTGTAATCCATGAGCCAAGTGTTGGTAACACAGTGTTTCCTTGTGTGGTGATAAATGTGGCAAAAAAGCTTTCAGAACAGACCCCTTTGCTTTCTCAAGTGACCTTGTGTAAAATCTAATGTGTTTATAATTATACTGAGCCACATTTGACTTTCTGGCCTCCCTATAAGCAGAAGCTGACCTTTAACTGTGACAAGTGTGAAAACTTTTCACAGGACAAAATAATGATTTTTGTCAGAATTGCTATAGTTTAAAATACTCTATTTGAAGAAGGGCTTTGACCTCTTTTTGTGTGTCAAAGACAATGTTTTGCTACTTACTTTCCCTGAAAACATTTTCCCTCCTTCTTTTTCCTAAATCACCCCTGAGAATAACCTGGAAATCTTTTACAGTGTCACAAGTTGTTATAGTGATGGAGAAATTTTATTTTTAAAGATTACTTTCTAACATTTTACATAAACTTGAGAGGAAAAAATCCCACTAGTAGATGGAGGACACTTCCTGTATCACTTGTATCCAGGGCCCCCAAAGGTGCAATTTAGACCTGGAAATCAACTTGAATTGAAGTCAATCAACTTGACCAGAAGCCAAGTACCTATATATAGAGTAGAATAAAACTCCAACTTCATGCACACCCAGAATTTTGGTCTCAAATCTTGTAGATTCTTCTGTTTATTTGTTTGTTTTTCCTTGAAAGTTTGGAGTTTGTCCTTTGCAGGTTTCCTGAGCAACATGAATCTTGGGGATCAGACAAACACGGAGCCCTCTCATAGAGAGCCTATGCCTTTTGTGCTTTCAGCAGCCCTGGAGCTAAGCAATTTCCCACTCCCTTGGATGGGACTTCAAACACATTTCTCAGCAACCTTAGAAGGTTCATTCAGTTCCTGCTGCAGGCAAAGTGTGAAGAAAGCAGAGGTCAGGGAAGAACATTCAAGGAAAGTTCTGGAGAAGGCAGCATGGTCCTATCCCATAGGGTTGCTTTCACAGTTGTCGTTCTGGAAGCTCACCCAAGCTGAAGGACACTGCCAAGGGAGTGAACAGTGAGAAAGGCCCTGATTGAGCAGCTAGAGAGACACGTGGTCTAAGTCAACCCCATGTAAACTTCAGCATGCCACAGAATCACAGTATGGTTGAGGTTGGAAGGGACCTTTGGAGATCACCTAGAGTAACACCCCTGATCAAGCAGGGCCTCCTAGAGCCAGTTGCCCAAGATGCTTTTGAATAACTCCTGGAACATTCTTGGAGCAATCCCAGCTCCTCAGAGAGAGAATATGAAGGACATCTGGAAAAGAAACCTCACTAAACTTTCCTTTCAAATAATGTCAAAAAACAAACCAAACCAAACAAACAAAAACCCACAAAATCTCAACCAACCAAAACATACAAAAAAATAACCAACCAGAAAAACACCACCCAAATCTACATTTTCCATTCTTCTTTCTTCCTTCTTGCCAGCTTGCCTCCTGAGAGACATGATTTCATTTAAAATCATCTTAAATCTTCAGCAAAAATTAGTCCCCAGCCTGCTGAATAGGTTTTAAAGCTCCTTCCCCGGGTTGAATCTTTTTCCAGAATCTGTATGAGTGGCGCTTTGAAATGTTTCTTTCTGTTTCAAGAGCTCTGCTATTTTCTCACTGTTCAGCCTCTTTGTGTTGAGAAGTCAATGGAGTTGTGGGTGGAAGATGGAAAGCTGTGAGAAATGTAGTCCAGGGATTAGGTATGTAGGCTGTTCAGATGGAAAGCCTGTGTCACATCATGAGAAATCCATAAGACTCAGGAAGGCAGAAATAAGTGAAGTATGTGGTGAGCTTCTGAAAGTGGAAGTTACGGAGCGTCATCCTCTCTGACTGTGCAAGACCAGCACCTCTAGGGAATGAAATTCTCAGTTTCCTTATGGAGCAAGTCTAATGCTGGGACAAGAGGAGCAAGTGTCCTTCCTCTTTCATTGCGTACATGATAGCCCTGGAAATAGGGTGTTGAAAACACAGAACCTTCCTTACCTGTAACTCTG
>VWYI01035472.1:0-11681 GCA_013399455.1 Anthoscopus minutus
TCCCTGGATAAAACAATCCCTGGATCCAATACCCATGGACCTTGAGTTATGGCTCCGGTGTTTCCCTGCCCGTGCCAGGCTGACACAAAAGTTGATCCCAAGGGATGGGAGGAGAACTGGGAGAGTAAATCCAGCCTCCTCAGGATTCACTGGGCAGACTGGAGGCTCCAGCTGGGGCTGTATCCCACATCCTCCCAGTACAAGGATCAGGGATTCCCATGGGAATGGGGCTCAGCCATTGGCTCCAGACACTGGGACAATTAAAGGATGGCACCAAACTGGCTCAGGGTCCAGGTGATCCAAGCCAACAGCACAAAAGTCCGGCTCCCAACAAAGCTCTGGGTCAGCTTTTCCTCAAAGAGGGTTATTCCAATGGGAACAAAAAAAAAAAAAAAGGAAAGAAAAAACCCAACAGGAAGAAAAATTGGAAGCAAAAGGGGTGGCATAAAAAAATGCCAAAAAAGTAACTGGATTGTTTCTCCGTGATCCATTCCCAAAGTTCCCAGCGGAGGCTCCCCCATTTCCCCAGGAGCCTGGCACAGCCAACACCTCCCTCCCCTGCCATAAAAACACCCCCTGAGGGGAGGCTGCTCCCTGCTGCTCCGATCTGGAAAACAACCAAAAAGGTCCCTGTGGAAAAATCCCTGGATTCACTCCTCCTTGGGCCTCCTCCTGCGCCGGCAGCGGGCCAGGAAGGGCCCGAGGCTGTTCCACACCTCGGTGTACATCAGGGTGCCCACGAAGACAAAGGCAGTGCCCAGCCAGTGCCACCCTGTGAAGGGGTTCTGGAAGTAGAGGATGGAGAAGATGAGGCTGACGAATTTGCGGAGCGTCACCACCAGGGTGACCGTGAGGGACGTGCACTCCGTGGTCAGGATGAAGACGCCGCGGATGCAGACGTACCTGGGAGCAGGAGGTAAGGGATGGCAGGGATGGAGGTTGGGGGATTTCCCCTTTGGGAATGGGAAGGAGCAGGGAGATGGGCAGCCTGGTGCGGATGGGGGAAGTTTGTTCCTCACTGGGATCAGCTGGGTTGGAACAGGACGCTACAAAGTCAGGGGCATTGCAGAGCTCCCGGTTTGTGGTTTGTGTTTTGGGCAAAAGGTGACAATTCCTGCCACAGAGCCAAGGGAAACTCCAGGTTCCTCCATTTGCATGGAGCAGAAGTCCCAGGATCCCAGAACAAACCGTGTTGGAAAAGACCTTTGAGATCACCGAGTCCAACCTAAAAAACCAAAGTTCCCTTTCCCCGTAGTTTTGGAGTTACTCCAACAGCAGCTCCCAGGGGCAGGGAAGACTCCAAGGATTTCTCTCCTCCTGGGAGCAGGAGGTAAGGGATAGCAGGGGGGGGGATTCCCTTTGGGAATGGGAAGGAGCAGGGAGATGGGCAGCCTGGTGCGGATGGGGGAATTCCCCACTGGGATCAGCTGGGTTGGAAAAGGACACTACAAACTCAGGGACATCCCAAATCTCAGATGCCCCCACTGGAGCAGCTGGGGCTGAGCTGGACAATGGGAGCTCCAAACTCCTCCATTTCCATGGAGCAGAATTCCCAGGATCCTAGAACAAGCCAGGCTAGGAAAGACCTTTGACTCTTTTGAGACCATCAAGTCCAAAAAACCAAAAGTTCCCTTTCCCCATATTTTTGGAGTTACACCAACAGCAGCTTCCAGGGGCAGGGAAGACTCCAAGGATTTAGGACCCCAGCCCCAATCCTGCTGTGTCCCACCCCACTGGGATAAAGGATAAAGGATACTGGGTGATGACATTCATGAGGAGGTAGAACCACATGATTGGCAGGGTCAGGCCGACCACCGGCACCTGGAACAGCTCTGCAGGGAAAAAGGATGGGATGAGGTCACTGCTGGAGGAGCCTCTGTCCTTCCCAGGATTGACCATGATCCAGGACTCCCTGCAGCCTTACACAGCCCTTCTGCTTGGAATTTGAGAGGGAAGAACAGAAAATTAGGAAAAATATGAGGAGAAAAGCTCTGTGTTGCTCCGTGTCAGAGCTCTCATGCTGGAGAAATCCACTCTTGTTCCCATGGCAAATCCTGGGAAGCACCAGCAAAAAAAATCCCAGCAGGTCCACGTTTACATCCCTTATTGAGGATTTGGTCCTGGCACTCCCCTTTTTCCTTTTTCCTTTTCCCAGGGATCACTCTTGGATGTGGCTGGATGTGGGAATTCGTAAGAAACTTGGGCTTTAATCATGAAATTGTGGAATGGTTCCTTAAATTCCAGCACCTGCCATGGGCAGGGGACACCTCCCACTATCCCAGGCTTTTCCAAGCCCCAATGTCCAACCTGGCCTTGGACACTTCCAGGGATCCACAGCTTCTCTGGGAATTCCATCCCAGCCCATCCCCACCCTCGCAAGCCAGGAATTCTTTCCTCCAAATCCCTCAAAATCCAAAGGGCTTGGAATAACCCAAGATGCCAACAGGCACAACTGCAGGAAAGGAAACTTCCCAGAGGATTTTCCAGAGGGCAGGAAGGCCCAGGAGCACGGATCCCTCAGCACAGCACTCACCAGACTGGTTGAAGAGCACGGCGTGCTGGTAAATGTTGGGAGCCAGGAGCAGGAATCCAGGGAGTGGCAACGCGTGCTGGGGGAGAGAAACAAATCCATGGTGGGATCAGAGAATGGGAATTCTGCCCAGTTCCCTGCTGGAAAGCAGCTGGATGAGAGCAGGCTCCTCACTGCTCCATCCTGGCAGAGTGGGATCATTTTTGTGCCCAGTCCAGGAGTGGAAGGGAGCTCGGAGCAGGGAAAGCCCCAGGGACTCACGTTGTAGAACAGGGCCTCCTTGGAGTGCTTCCCAAATTTCTGGTACAGCGTCTCCTGGAAAATCCCCATCCTGGCAGACATCAGCAGGGCGAAGGTGAGGGCAGCAATGCCTGGAAGGGAAGCACAGCCCTGCAAATTTGCCAAATTTGGCTTTCAGGGGGAAAAAAAAAACCCAAAACAAACTGCCCAGCTTGATAAGAAAACTGGTAACGATTCTGGGCTTTGATTACAGGCTGAGATCCAAGAGATCTCCTAAGAATACCAGGGATGCAGTTTGTGCCACTCCTGATAATAATCAATCCCAGATTTCCCAAAAAGCCACCAGCACACCCAGGGTGGAGGCAGAAAACCAGACTGGAAAGCCTCGTCCATGAAATCTTGTGCTGAAGGAACACCTGGAGCAGCCCCAGCCCCTCTCTCTGCTTTTCCCAAGAGAATTCCAAGAATCCTGCCAGCATCCCTGAAGCGTGGCCCTCACGTACCCAGCAACCACCAGAGGAAAGCCTGGGGTCCATCCTCTTGATTTAAGCTGGACTCGGATGCCTGCAGGGAGACACAAGAGTCACCAAGAGCCACCAGGTCCCTGCAGCTGCCCCAGATCTCCCTCCTGCCAGAGCAGGGCTGGGAGCAGCCACAGGCTTCCCACTCTGCTCCAGGGAATGCAGAGATTCCAGCAAAAAAACGTGGCAGAGTTTGATCAAATCAGGATTTTTCCTGAAAGGAACGGCCTGGTTTGATGAGACTGAACTCTTTTAGCCACAGAAATTATCAGTGTCACTTTTCAAGCTCTCAAAGCCAGCCCATTCCCAGGTTCCTGTGTTCCCATCCCATTCCCAAGTTCCTGTGTCCCTGTTCCCAGGTTCCTGGTCCCCATCCCATTCCCAGCTTCCTGCGTCCCCATTCCCAAGTTCCTGTGTCCCCATTCCCAAGTTCCTGTGTCTCCATTCCCGGGTTCTCATGTCCCCAGCTCATTCCCAGGTTCCTGTGTCCCTATTCCCAGGTTCCTGGTCCCCATCCCATTCCCAGGTTCCTGTGTCCCTATTCCCAGGTCCGTTTCCCCATTCCCAGGCTCCTGGTCCCCATCCCATTCCCAGGTTCCTGTGTCCCCATCCCATTCCCAGGTTCCTGTGTTCCCATCCCATTCCCAGGTTCCTGTGTTCCCATCCCATTCCCAAGTTCCTGTGTCCCTATTCCCAGGCTCCTGGTCCCCATCCCATTCCCAGGTTCCTGTGTCCCCATTCCCAGGTTCCCACGTCCCCATCCCAGAGCGTGTAGGAAGGATTAAGATCTCCGGCCCAGCCCCAGCTGGGAGCTAAAACCAGACCTAAAACCAGGCTTGTGGCCCAAGAACTTGAGGAGTTCAGGCTGAGGGCACAACTCCAGCTGGATTTGCCTCAGCTCCTTCCCTGTGCTTCAGGGAAAATCAGATTATTCACCTTTTTCACAAACCATCAGCTCCACCCCAAAATTCCAGCCCTGCTGGGAGCAGAGCTGGATTAACACAGAGCCAAGGCTGCAGAGCCCAGCCCTTCCTCAGCCATTCTGAGGCCAAAAAGCTCTGAATTGATGGGGAATTTGGAGCTTTGACAGCTCCCTTCCATTTCCAACCTCTCCAAGCTCTAAAAAGTGCAGCCAATTTTCACTTGGCCACCACTTTGTGCCATTTTTTTTTGTCATCAGCTGACAGGGTCAGGCCATGGGTGCTGACCCAGGAAAAGCTCTGAGTGTGTTCCACGTGGATTTGCTTCCCTCCCTCCTGATCTCCAAGCACAGGAATGTTATTTAAGGGTCAGGCTGGATGACAACAGGCCTGGAAAAATCCAGCCTGAAAGGCAAAAAGCTCCTGTGGGATGGGAAGAGGGAGGATTTCAGATGGCTGAGTTTTCTTTAGGATTCACCTGCTCCTGCCTGCAGCACAAGGCAAGAAAAAGTTTCTTTCTGTTACCTCAGAGGCCAAAATTAAAGAGGTTTATTCCCAGCAAAAAGCAGCGTGAACAGGTGAAGAGACACCTGTAATGAAATGAAATCCCACACACCTGTGTGGACGCTGTGTGGGAAAACCACAGCAAAATAAAACCAGGAGGAAAAGCTTTTGGGCAACCAAGCAAAAGAGAATTCCTGAGCTTCCCAGGCACAGCCTTGTCCCTTCCCAGTCCTTACCACTTGCTTTGCAGACATGAAGGTGCAGGTGAAGATGCCCAGGGACACCAGGGCTATGGAGGCGTATTTGGACACGCTGTACCTGCACAGGGGACAACAAGGGACACGTCAGCCACCCTGCCCAGTGGCCATCCCCTGCTCCACTGCTGGCAAACAGCCACATTCCCCCTTCCCAGCCCTGGGGAGGGCCAGCTCAAGCACCTAAAGAAGCTTTGCTCCCAACATTTCTCCCAGTTTCTCCCCCAGCTCCAGCCTGGGCTCTGTGCAGGCACAGCTCAGGGTTATCAGCGCTGCTGGAGCCACAATTCCCAGCAGAAGGGAGGCACTGAGCTCCATCCCAGCCACAGCAGCCCCCAGGAGCACTGCCAGGAGTGCTGCAGCTCTGTCCAGTCTCTTCCCAGCCCGTAATTCCATCCAGGGAAGGAGGGAGAGGTGGAAATGGAGAAGGAGTTGTTCCAGCCTCTGTTCCCTGCTCTCTGTCCCAGCTTTCCATCATTAAAATAAGAATGTTTAACAGGAAAAGTGATGGCACAAAGCACCCACCGGGAGTAAGCCTGTGGCAGAGCATTCCCTGTAGATAGGAAGTTTGTGGTTTACCTTTTCCTCAGGATGATGATCCCTAGAGCCATGCTTGCTATGAGAGAACCCTGGGGGCAAAGAAAAAAAAACAAGGGAAAACCAAAAGAGGAGGTCAGCAGGCTAGAATTCCCCAGACTGGGATGCTCACCCCAAAGGGACACTGCAAACTCTGTGTGATGGATGCCAAAATGCCAAGAGAAATGCCAGGTTTGAAGCAGGAAAACTCACAGGGAGAAGAAACAGCTTCCTTAAGGTTGGATATTGGGAAAATTCCTGCCCTGAAAGGGTTTTCCAGCCCTGGCCCAGCTGTGGTGGACTCCCCATCCCTGGAGGGATTTCCAAGCCCTGTGGATGTGGCACTTGGTGACATGGGGCATTGCTGGGACTTGTTGGACTCCATGAGTTTAAAGTTCTTTTCCTGCCTCAATGATTCCATGATTCCTTTCATCCAGGAAAAGGGGAGAAGGTGAGCTGGGTGCCTTGGGAATGAGGATACTGGGTTGGATCTCCTGGCCAGGGGACTTCCCCCATTTTTTTTTTGCAGCGTGTGACCAGAACGTGGCCAAACCCCACTGGTTTAACTGGGAACTGGAGCCCAGCTCCAGGGATTGCCTGCAGGACCAGAACCACCCCTCACAATTCATGTGGGACAGGTCTTCTTCAGTGTGGGCTGGTTTTATCCTTCTGAACCTCTCCTGATTCCAGGTATTCCACACCCAGGATGTGGGAAAACAGCTGCCATCAGGAGATTGTTATTCCAAACAGCTGGAGCTCCATTTCCTTGGGTTTTAAAAGATCTTTTAGCCTGGCACTCATTCACACTTAAGTGAAGATGCAGTTTAATGGGTTTTTTCCCAAAGCAAAGACGTGTGCAGGTGGAATTAGGCCAAACCCCAAACCCCAAATCCCAAATCCACGCTCTCCGACCTGCAATATTCAAGACCAGAACATTCTCCACTTGGTGGCAGGGAAAGGTGGATCCCTTTGGCCAGCCTGAGTCTGGGATTAGTTTTGTCACTGTCACTTCCCCCTCCCCTTTGGAATTCCAAAGCCTGTCTGAGCCTGTTCCCCTGTCTGTCCATTAAGCTGGAATTTAATGATCAACTCCATGGAGTGAAACCTTTGGAGCTGAGCTTTGGAGTGAGGCTGCTCTCCCACCAGCTGGAATTCAGGATTTCCACAGGGGTTTGGTGCTCTCAGGTGGCAGGACACATGGAGCAGGGATAATTCCAGCAGAGATGATGGAATGGGAGCTCCAGGAGGAGGAGGAGGAGGAGGAGGAGGACGGGGCTCACCGAGCGGAAGATCATGTGCAGCGGCATCGCGATGTTCAGGTTCAGGGCGTAGTTATTGACCACGCTGACGGTGAAGAACATGGCCACCATGATGAAATAGTTCCTGAAACATGGAAAAATACCTGGGAGATGTGCAGGAATCTCCCTGAGATGCTGAGAGACCCCTCAGGAATGGTGGTGGGATGCACGGAGAGGTCTGGAGCGGAGCAGAGCAGAGCAGAGCTCCCGCGTCTGTCGCCAAAGGCGAAGTGAATTTGGGTGATTTTCCAGGAAAACTCTCCCTTCCCACTCCCACCTGCCACTAAATCTCAGAGATAAAAAACCCTTTAAGCACAGCAAACTCTTCCTTGTGCAAAACTCTGCCCTGTTCCTGTGACAGGGGAGGACCTGATGGCAATTTCCCACTAAAAATTCCCGATAAAGCGAGCGCGTTATTTTATCCGCCCTGACAGCTTCCCAGCGTGGCTCTGCAGATGCTGCAGGATGGATGGGATTTACACAGGATAAGCGGAAAAGCCATTTTCTGAAAAGCTTTTTGGAGATAAAGAGAGCTCCAGGCAATTCCTGCTTGGGAAAACATTGGGATCATACCTGATGGGGATGGCCGGGCGCTTCCTCCCGAAGTTGGCCTCGAAGATAAAACCTTCCACGGCAATGAACAGGAACTGGGAGAAGGTCACGATGTTCCCACATCCTGGGAACTGCCTGCAGGCATGGAGAGACAGCATCAGAGCCATTCCCCTGAGAACAAACACTGGGAATGCAAAAAAAGGAGGCAGCAGCTCCTGATCCCAGAGCGAGGATCACCCTGGGGAGAGGCTTTACTCAGGGTTCATTCACCTGAGCTTGTGCAAACACCTGCAGGGAGCCCTTCCTCAAACAATTCCCAGGAGGAATTGGTCAGTCAGGTCAGGAAGTGAATGAAAGAAGTGCTGGATCTCCCTCTTTCTCATGGGAAGTTGCTTTAGGAGGACTCTGTCCCTTCCTAAAAGCTGCTAGAGGTCAGGTAACCTGAGGAAATCTGCCTTTCCAAGAGGAAAAGGCAGCTGGAAATTCAATATTCCTCATTCCCGCTGCAGGAGGGAAGTGCCAAGGTCAGGTCTGTGCTGGCAGAGTGTCCCTGCTTGCTCCATTTCCTCTAAAAAAGCTTCAGCTCCACTGGGATTTCTGGATGCCAAAAAAGAAAAAAAACAACCAAAAAACCTTTGGTTGTGAGTTCTAGAAGGGACTAAAACTCCTCAGAGGAGCCCAAAAAAGTCCTGGCAGTAAATCCCACATGACATCCATGGATCTTGTTGATGTGACACCGACATCACAAGGCTTCAAAATCCACAAAATTTTGTCTTGAGCTCAAAAGGGACCCTCACAATCCCTTTTTGTCCCCCATGGAGGGATCCAGGAATGCAGAAACGCCACCACCTCCGAGCAAACCAAAGTTTGTGTTTGTCCTGTGGGAACTGGAATTCCACAGCAGGGAATTCAAACAAACCCTCCCTGCATCCTGATCCTCCCTAAGGAGCTCCCAGGGAGCAGGGAAAGGTTTCCTGGGAAGCAGAAGCTCAGAGGAGGCTGTGACAGGGCAGGTAATGAGAAAGTTCATGGAGACAGAGGGATTTAGGGAATCTTTCCTTTTTTTTTTTTTTTGGTGACAGACAGAAACTGAGGCCGAGGATTCCTGGGAGAGTCCTGCTCCTCATGGAACACGCTGTCTGTCCCTGGGTGCAGTTTTGCAGGGCTCAAGCTGGGAAATGCCCTGGAAAACAAAAATTTCCAAGCTGTCTCCTCCAAATTCTCCTCTGTCATCCCACAGAGCTCTCAGGAGCAGCAGTGACCTGTGGAATGAAGGGCTGGAAAAAACCCCTTTTTTTCCCTGTTTTTTTTTTTTTCCCAAGGATATGCACCAATTCCCACATTGTTCTCAGCTTCATTATCCATAAAACTTCAATTGTGAGGCTGAAAGGTCCAAGAGTTCCTCAGAGAAAGAGAAGAGACCTTGAAGCAGAGCCAGAAGCTCCAGGATTGCAAATCTTATCTCCAACCTTATCTCCAAGCTCTCATCTCCAGAAGGGATCACAAGGAGCTGTAAACCTGGGATAACCCAAGGCTGGTTCCAAGCTCTGGACTTTGCCTCCTCCCAGATCCCAGACTCGTGGACATGACCCCACTTTATCAGCAGTGTTGGCACTCAGGGCTTTGTGCTGGCTGATAAGAGAGAGATAAGAAAGGGCCCTTTCCCTGGCTCACAGCCCTCACTCAGATCCGCCTAAAAAATGGGATAAATCTGGATCTAGCAACCCAGGATCTGCTTCTGCTGCAGACAACTGGAAAGTGTGCCCCCAGCAAGAAGTTGCCCTGCTCTCTCTCTCTTACTTCAGCACATGGAAAGGGAGAAAATCTGATTTTTGGGCCTGATTTACATCCCTTCCACAGCAATTTAAGCTCCTTAAATGAAGAAATTTGAGATCTCTTGTTCTGCCTCCACAGCCCAGCAGAAATATTTTGCTCCTCTCCTCTGCAGCCACTGTCCACACATTTTAAGTATTTTTTCTTCTCTCATGCATTTCCAAACTAAACACTTCTCATTCCTTTACTTTCCTTATAAATCCTGAGCAAATTTCTCACCAATCCCCTTTGCTACTCCTCACCAGCCTGGTCACTGCCTTTTCCTGGGATCCTGCTCCAGGATTTTGCTTCTTATGGGAATATTCATCTGCAGGAGGAACTTTTCCTTACAAAACCCAACAAAATAATTGGTGTTTTCCCAATTTTGGGACAAAAGGTGAGCAGGGCAAGTAAAAGGCACAGGATTTGAGCTGCTAGGAATGGAGGAATTTTTTAAGTGGATGAGAGATGCTGCTTAAAAGAAGGTATTGTGTGAAAAGCAGCTTTTCCTTGATGTCTGCAACTGGAATTCTGGAATTTGCTGCTCTGATTTCAGCCACCTTTGAATAACTCAAGTCTTTGAACAGGCCCAAATGTTTGGTTTAAGGTTTCCTTGAAAGCCAAATCCAAAGGTTTTTTTTTGCTTCCAAAGGGTTCATTCCTCCTCTGTCACTGACACTGCAACACAAGCCGGGCAGGAAAAAGAGACTGGAGCAATCCCTGAGAGGAAAGACAACTCCTCAAACAAAGTCTCTTCTTCCAGGAACTGCTCCTTGATTTATCCAGGGATTGTGCAACCTGACACCTGAATCCCAATTTGGAGCAAACATCCCAACTGCTGGATTTTGCAGTCCCTTTTTCCATCAATAATCTGGGATTTTGATGGGCTGGGAGGCCCTAAAGGCTGGATGTGAAAGCTGAACTGCACTGAGGGCTCAGGGGGTGCAGCCCCACGCTGACTAACTGGGATTTTACACACCAAACCAGTTCAGGCATCACTTTTTTCCCCAGCCAGGCCTTCCCAGCTTTCTGAGCAATCCTTTCCCAAGCCCTTCCATCCTTCCTCCATCAGGGTGAGATCCCCAAAAACATCAGGGTGACATCCCCAAAAACAGCAAGGCGACATCCCCAAAAACATCAGCCTCCAATCCGGGAATTCAAGGGGACTCGGGGACTTTGCAGCGAGTGACGATTCCCAAGATCGCACTTCCAGATGGAAAACATTCCCTGCTGTCCCCAGGGCCAGCTCCTGCACGGCTTCTCCCCGGGCCGGGCTGGGGACACGGCGCTGCTTGTGCCGGTGACAGGGGACATCCCCCGTGCCCGGGCAGGTCACCGACACGGCCCAGACCGAGGGGACAACCCCAAAACACCCCAAAAACCCCATCCAGCCGCGACACAAAGCGATGGATGATCCAGGTCTGGGCTCATCGATGAGGAGCCCCAAGGCCTGAGGGGGTAAAACCCCTCAGTGCCACCCGCGGGTACCCCCACACCTTAAATCGCCCTAAAACCCATCCTGGCACCGCTGCTGCTGCGTCCCCTCATAAACCCTGAGGCCTCACCCCGATCCCATTGGAATGGGCTCCCTGATTTTTTATCACCCCCCCCAAAATCCCCTCCGCGACCCCGCACCTGGCCAGCAGCTCCAGGAACACCACGTTGCTGCAGCAGCCGCCGAACACCAGCCCCACCGCCACGGCCGGGTGCATGGTGTCGCTCCGGGCAACGAGGCGGCGTCCCGGGCCGCCCCCGCATCCCGATCCCGGGAATCTGCCCCGCTCCCGGCCCCGGCCTCGGCCCCGCCACCCCCGCTTCCTCCGGCCGCCGGTAGTTCGCTGCCAGCCCGCCGCGCCGCCGCCGCGGGGACTACAACTCCCGGCAGGCTCCGCGTGGCCTCAGCGCGGCTCCCGGCTGCCGCCTCGCCGCGGGGCACGACGGGAGTTGTAGTTCTGAGGTAAAGGGGGTAATGGCGGCGCTGGGGCGGTGTCAGGAGGAGGCGCGGCTCAAGCGCTGTTTGTGGTGAGGAGCGGCCCGTAATTGACTTTTTGGGGTTATTTAGTGACCCCAAAACGCCAGTTAGAGGCAGTTCCTAAGGTTTCTTGGATCCTAGGATTTTGGCAGTGGCAAAGAATTCTTTCGCTGTTCAAAATAATAATTTTTATAGAAAGGATGGGAGAGCTGGGAATGTTCCCCTGGAGAAGGGAAGGATCCAGGGAGAGCTCCCAGCACATTCCAGGGAATAAAGGGGCTCCAGGAGAGCTGGAGAGGGACTGGGGACAAGGCCTGGAGGGACAGGAGCCAGGGAATGGCTGCCAGTGCCAGAGGGCAGGGCTGGATGGGATCTTGGCAACTGGGAATTCCTGGCTGGGCTGGAATTGCCAGAGCAGCTGGGGCTGCCCTGGATCCCTGGAATGTCCCAGGAAGGATTGGAGCAGCCTGGGATGGTGGGAGGTGTCCCCAGAATGAGCTCT
>VWYI01035476.1:13921-43867 GCA_013399455.1 Anthoscopus minutus
CCCCGGCGCCCCGTGCCGGCGTGCGCCCCCCACCCGCGTCCCATCTGTCACTCCCCCACGCCGCGGGCTGACTCAGTTGGGAGCTGAAGTCACCGGTTCTCAGTTTCCCCCCCCGGGTGCCAAATCCCCCCACCCCGTTACTTGCGGGTACCCCACCGACC
This sequence comes from Anthoscopus minutus, assembly GCA_013399455.1. Classification (NCBI taxonomy): domain Eukaryota; kingdom Metazoa; phylum Chordata; class Aves; order Passeriformes; family Paridae; genus Anthoscopus; species Anthoscopus minutus. The sequence goes on from VWYI01035476.1 coordinate 14,083, forward strand.
CGCGGCACCCACCCGCGGGGTGACCCAGACACTCCCGGCTCCCCGGCGGTGTCCACATTGTGAACTGTGGGGCGTCTCCCCGCCGGGCTGGAGGTCCAGGGGTGGCACCGCGTACCCCTGGGTCGTGGGGCACACCCCGCTGAGGATCGTGGGGTACCCACACTCCGGGCTGGAGGTCTTGGGGTGGAACCGGGTACCCCGCGGATCGTGGAGTACCCGGAAGCTGGGCTATGCACGCCGAGGTTGCATAGGGTGTGCCGGGGTCCGTGGGGCACCCCCACGCCCTGGGGCTCCGGGGTGGCACCGAGTACCCACGTGTCATTGGGCACCCCCACGCTGGGCTGGGGGTCCCGGAGTGGCACCGAATACCTCGTGGGTCATGAGACAGCCACACTTCTGGCTTGGCTGGCAGTAGGCACCTCGTGGGTCGGGGGGCACCCTCGCGCCAGGCAGCCGGAGGTCGCGGGGGACTCAACCTGGGATGCCCCGGGACTGCGCCCCCACGCTGGGCTGTGCCTTTCGGGGCGGTCCCGGGGGCCTCGCGCCACCGGGGCTCCCCACGCACCCCGGGGCACCCGCACCCCGGGCGCCGCGGGGCACTCCGAGCCGGGACCGAGGTCTCCGGGGGGGCACCCCAGGGTTCACCCGACACCCGTGGGACCCCGCCCGACCCCGCGCCTACCTGGGGGCAGGTCCCGAGCCGTGGGGGGCCGCATGGCGGGGCGGCCGCTCAGGCGCTGCCCACCCGCGGGGTCATGGCCGGTGCCGGGGGGGCTGCTCGCCCCCTTCGCCCCCGCCGCGCCGCCGGGAGCAGCAGCCGTCNNGACTGCGGGAGATGCTTCGCAGCCGTCCACGGGGGACACGCCCTGCGGGGATTCACGATGGGGGACTCCCAGCAGGGATACGGGGGTGTGATGGGTTCCCTCCAGGGGAAAGGACGCCAGGGCGCGTGGGAGGAGCTGTGAGCGCGGGACACTGAGGGCGGTCGCCGACGGTTCGGTCGGCCGGCAGGATGCCGGCTAGCCAGCTGGTGGCGGTGGGGCTGGACAGCCGTCTGTCTGTCCGTCCCTCCCTCCCTCTCTATGTCCCACCAATCCCTGGACCGGCGCCGGGCTTTGGTGGCTCCGCGGACGGCGGGACCCTGCGAAAGCTTCCCCCAGGGTGGGTGCGGCGGGGCCGGGGGTCCCTCAGCCGGCGAGCCGCAGGGAGGGCGCTGGGGGGCCGCGGTCCTCACACCCACGCGGGACCGCGGCGCTGTTCGTGGTGCCGGACGGGCGCTGTCCGTGGTGCCGCCGTGCCGCTGCCCAGCCCGGGGCATAGAGGGTGGCGGCGGTGAGAAACGGACCGGCCCCGCGTGGGCTCCACGCCGGTGCCGCGCGTGGGGATGGCGCGTGGCCGCGCGGGCTGAGGCGGCACCGGCACCGGCTGGCACCGGCGCGTGTTTGCGGCGCCGTCTCCGGCGAGCGAAATGCCACAAGCTGGTGCGGCGGCACCCGTGGGAGGGGGCGTGGGCGGCGCGGGGCTGACTCAGGGGCCGCCATCCGCTCCCCCTGCCTGTGCGCCCACCCTGGCCGTGGAGTCCCCGACCGGACACTGCTGATCTGGACAGGGGATGGAGAGCCCTGGGGGGGCTGTGTGTGCTGGTGCCCACCCACCGGGGGAGCCAGGGACAGGGTGGATAGGGAGGGAACGGCCGGCCGGCCGGCCGGCGGAGGATAGATGGAAGTAGCAGACAGATGGGTGGACAGAGAGGTGGAGGATGCATTGATGGATAGGTGGACATAAGGAGAGAAGGACAGATGGACAGACAGATGCATGGTGAACATCTGGAGACGGGATGGGCAAATGGAGAGGACAGACAGATGGACAGGTGGAGGGAATGGCAGGTAATGGGCAGCTGGATGGTTGTGGAACAGATGGATGGGATGGATAGAGTTGTGAATGGAGTGGGACAGATGGACAGGTGAGAGACAGATGGATGATGGACAGATGGATGGGTGACAGATGAATGGGTGATGGACAGATGGACGGGTGATGAACAGACAGAAGGGCAGCTGGCAGAGCAGATAAGAGGCTGGAGCAGTGGGGACAGGTGGGGACAGACCAGGTGGCTGCAAGCACTGGTGGATGGACAGAGGGACAGAGGAGGGGATGTGGCCAAGGGGAGGGCGTCAGGAGGAGTGGGGCATCCTAGGTGGGCAAAGGCAGGGGGTGAGGGATCAGGGACAGGCAGGGGACACAGCACAACACAGAGGGGTGGCATGAGAATGGCTCTGGGATGCCATCGCTGGAGTAGCCCAGGGATAGCCTAAGGATAGTTCTGGGATGTCCAGGAATGGCCTAAGGGGTGACCCAAGCATCACCGAAAACAGGCCCAAGGGTAACCAAAAGGGTGATCCGAGGGTGGCGCCAGCAGGAGCGCATCTTGGGGACACCAGGGGAGGTGTCACACATGGAGATGCCGAGGGGGGCACCCACGGGGGGCGTAGGGGCGGTACCGGGGAAGGGCTCCGTGCCGGGACGGCCCCTCCTGGGCGGACCTGCGGGTGACCGGGGCCGCTCCACCGAGGCCGCCTCCCGCGCCCCCCACGAAAGGCCGCGCCCGGGGGCGGGGCCCGGCCCTGCCCGGCAGCTCCGCCCGCAGTGGGGGGCAGGGTCGGCGCGGCATCGGGGGCACCGGGAGCATCGGGAGCACCAGGAGCGCCGGGGCGGGGAGAGCCCGGTCCCCTCCCCGCCGGGCCGGGCGGGAGGCGGGTGAGCGGCGCGGGGATGCGGCGGGAGGAGCCGGGGGCCGCCGAGGGGCCCGGATGGACACGGAGCGGCGGCGGGAGGGATGTTGTAACCGGGACGGGAGGATCTTGGAAAGGGGGAACCGAGGGCCCCGGGCTCGTGGCCTGCGGCTCGGCGTGGGCGCTGGGCGGATGGNGCGTGGACGCTGTGCGGATGTCCGGGGTGTCCGGGGCGGTGCCGGGAGTGCGCGTGGCAGAGCAGCGGGGCCGCGTCGGCCCCGGGGCCGTGGGGCAGACTCACGGGGCTGGCACGGCGGGGCCCCACGGCTTCCCACCCCCGGGACCACGCATGTGTCCACCCCCGTCACACGTGTGCGGGCCAAGTCCCCGCGGCCGGGGCTGCTCCTGCTTCGTGGGGCGCAGGCAGTACCCACCCCAGGACACCCCGTCCCGTGGGGGGCAGCGGGGTGAGGAGGGGGGCCCAGCCGTATGGCAGTCCCCAGAAGTCCTGTGACCCTATCTGCTCCCTTCAGGGCCCAAGGGGAGCTGGGGGGACACAGCAGGGACAGAGGCAGGGGAGAGGGGACAGAGTCGCTGATGCTGCGAACTCCCGACCGGAGCCGGACCCTCCTGCTCTCTCGTGGAGGACTCATCGGTCCGGGGCCTCACCGCCGGGGCGGGCTCACCAATACTGGGGAGTCCCTGCTATGGGGACCCACGAGTGTGACTGTCAGAGACAGCATGTCCGGGACAGCCCAATAAGGCTCAGTGGCTGACACCCATAGGGAGTGGCTCGGGGTGCCCCAGGCAGTGACCCTCATATGTCAGGGTGCCCCGGTGACCCCAGAAGATGCCACAGCCTCAGCCCCCCACCTGAGTGGCTAAAAATAGTATAATAGTATAGTCCCCCCGGACCGCCCCCCCGCCGGCTCTGTCCAAGTTAATCTTTAGCTGCTGGTCACTGTAATGAGGCCTCATTACCCGACATTACAGCAGGCAGGGGTGGGGACAGGCCCTGGACACTGACACGGTGACGGGGGCTCAGTGCAGCAGAGCCAGGCTGTGTGTGGGTGGGCGAAGTAGGGACACACGGAGGACGGTGAACTGGGGGTGACATGGACTTGACACACAGCTGTGGGTCACAGGGGAATATCAACTGCACGTGTGGGGTGACCTGTTGTCAGCCCCAGCACGGTGACAATCCCCAGTGCAGTGCAGTGCTTGGGGTGGCAGCATCCCCAGGAGACATGTCATGGTCCCCAGCAGTGTGAGGGAATTCCTGGAGACATGACAGAATCCCCAGGGCGGTGGCGGGGTCTCAGAGATGTGACAGTGTCCCTGAGAGCCATGCCAGGGTCCCCAAGGGAGGGCCGCAGGGGCTGTGCTAGGGCCCCAGGGAGTGTGTTACCATCCCCTGCAGCGTGCCTGTGTCCCCAGGGCCTGTGCCAGCATCTCCAGAGATTGTGCCAGTTTCCCAATCACTGTGCCAGGCCCCGGGGGGGGAAGGGGGAAGGGTGTGTTGCTGTCCCCGAAGGTGTGCCAATGTTCCCAGGGGCTGTGCCAGCATTGCCAGGATGAGTGCCAGTTTCCCAAAGGCTGTGCCAGGTCCCCAGCAGGATGCTGATGTCCCTGGGGTGAGGTGTGTTGTTGTGGTGTCCCCAGTGCTCACACCAGGGTGTGTAGCAGTGTGCCAGTGTCCCCATGGCTGTGCCAGGTCCCTTGGGGATGCTGTCCCTGGGATAATGCTGGTGTTCCCAGGGGTGTGCTGTCACCAGAGCACACATCAGGATGCCCAGCAGTGTGCCAGTGTTCCCAGAGTTATGGCAGGTCCTGGGCCAGGCTGGCTTGGGGCAGTAGGGGCAAGAGGACCCCAGGGAGGGCCTGGCACAGTGAGGGGACCAAGCCCCCATCAGAGGGCCCGCAGTGCTATCAGGGGCCTGAGGCACTATCAAGGACTGGCAGCCTGGGGGACCCACGTGTGCTCCGGGGAGATTAGTGGGGGAGTCAGGGGTGGAGCGGAGGCATATCCCAGCCACACTGCTGGGGTTCAAACTCCACGGTGGCGGTGAAGGTGACGGTGACAACAGGAGGGCCTGGCCTTGTGCAGGTGGGTGAGGGGTGCAGGATGGGAGTCAGCAGGCATGGTGTGTGCAGGTGTGCATGCCTGTAAACCTATGTATGTGCATGCAGACACGTGCCTGTAAACAGGTGTGTGTGCCTGTAAATGTATGTGTGTGCTTATAAATGTGTGTGTGTGCCCATAAATGAGTGTGTGCGCCTGTAAACACAAGTATGCCCCTGTAAATCTGTGTATGCATCTGTAAAGAGCCGTATGCCACATGTCAACAGCTGTTCCCACATGTGCAAGCCCTGGCTGCTGCAGGGGGACAGCAGTGTCAGCTGCCATGGCCAGGGATAAGGGGCAGAGCCAGGACCACGGTAGCCTTTGCCCAGGTGGCCACATGCTGCCACATGCCCCTGTGCACCCCAGGTGTCCCTGTGCCCCTGGTGGGTGCCAGCGTGGTGTGATGCCCGGCAATTGTCACCCACAGGCTCGGCGAAGACGCCCCAGGCTGGTGGAAGCCTGGGCCAGTGGCCACCTGGGCGGGGGACATGGCGGGGGGCACGGGGCTGGCCAAGCGCCTGGGGACCCTCCTGTCAGGGCTGCTGGAGTGCGGCGCCTTCTGCGGCATCATCTTCGGCTGGGCCTCCCTCGTCTTCGTCCTCAAGGACCTGGGCTACTTCGAGGGGCTATGCCAGCCCTCCGCCACACCCAGCCCCAACATCACCCTGGGGTCTGGTATGGACCCCCACCTGTCCCCTTGGTGCCCTGACTCGCGACCCCGCTGCCCTGGTGCCTCATGCTGCCCCATGTCCCCACTGTGCCTTTGCTTGTGTCTTTGCCGCCTGCCATGTCCTGATGCCATGCAGTGTTCCGTGTCCCTGCCATCTCCAAGCCCATGTGCCTATTGTCCCCCAGTCCGTGTCTCCAGTACCATCACGTCTGTGGTGTCCCCACATGCCCAGTGTCCCCACATGCCCAGTGTCCCCTGCATCTCTGTTGACCTGTGTCCGCGGATGCCTGCATCCTCACACCCCTGGTATTCCCGGTGTTCCCATGCCTGTGTTTGTGTGTCCCCATGCCCCACTTATGGCAATCCCCAGACTGCAGTGGGCAGGATGAGCAGTTCTCTCTGGTCTTCACCATCGGCTCCTTCATGAACAACTTCATGACTTTTCCCATGGGCGTTGTCTTTGACCGCTTCGGCACCACAGCTGCGCGCCTCATCGCCATGTGAGCCCCGCGCCAGGGGGGACACGGGGAGCAGGGCTTGGGCTGGGGGGCTACTGAGAATGGGGCGTTATTGGGGTGGCCTGGCTCCTAAGGGGCTGGGGTAGGGGAATAACTTGTGATTCCCAGCATCCTGTTCCTACATGTCACCACTGTCCCCTTTAGCTCCCTCTACACTGGCGGGACCCTGCTTGTCGCCTTCTCCACCCCAGGTGAGACCCTGTGGCCAGGGGGTCCCCAGCTGGGCTGGAGATTACCCTCTTTGGTGACTCCTGTCGCTGCTGACCCCTGTGTCCCCAGAGATGGCAGTGCTGCTCTTCCCGGCCATGTCCATGCTGTCGGTGGGTGGCATCCTCCTCATCCTCACCAACATGCAGGTGGGTTTCCCTGGTGCCCTGACACCCACGTGGTGGCAGGACAGCCTGCCCGGCACAGGAGGACTCTGACGGCACACAGTGGTCTCTTGGTGCCAGGTGGGCAACCTGTTTGGGAACTACCGCTCGATCATCATCACCCTCTACAATGGGGCCTTTGACTCCTCCTCTGCCATCTTCCTCATTGTCAAGGTGGGTGCAAGGGACACGGCAGTGGAGGCAGGGAGGGACAGAGCTGGGAAAAGCTGGATCACATCTGTGGACATACTGGGGACATAATCTGGGACATAGCTGAATCACTGCCGGGCCCACACATGGAGACAGACCTAGGGTCTGAGCAGGTGGCTGGTGGCAGCCTGCTTCTGTCCCTGACTCCGTCCTTCTCCCCAGCTGCTGTACGAGCGCGGGCTGTCCCTGCGGGCCATGTTCCTCTTCCTGGCAGCCTGCAGTGCCTGGCACCTCCTGCGCACCCTCTTCCTTATGCCGCGCACCCGTATCCCCTACCCGCTGCCCCCCAACTACGACTACGGGTATGGGAAGCTGCCTGAATCCTGCTGGGGCTCTGGGGAGAGGGTTGGCTGGGTCCCACGCTGTGGGCGGCGGGTCCTGTCCCCCCCGGTCCAGTCCCACCAGGTGGCCGCAGGGTGACACGGGCGCTGCCGCAGGCTGCAGTGCTGGGGACGTTCCCGCTCCTACCGAACCAACAAGGACAAGGGGCCTCCGGGAGAGGCTGGACCCGAGGAGACACCCCTGGAACCCGCCATAGCTCGAGGTGCCGGGAGTGGAAATTGCTCGGTTGGGGTGGGGCTTATGTTTAGGGAGGGGCTTGGCTGGGTGGGCGTGGGCACAGCTGTGCTGTGGGCGGTGCCATGTAAATGAGGGGCATGGGCTGGCGTGGCTCTGCACGGCGTGGTTGGAGGGCACATGCAAAATTAGGGGCGCGGCCTTCTGGTGGGTGGGCATGGCTGTTAATGGGCGTGGCTGGAGGGCCGGTGTATGGAAATGAAGGGGTGCTGGGCGTGGCAGTGTGTGGCCATGGTGGCACATCTGAATGGGCAGGGTCATACAGGTGGCTGCGAGGCCCCAGTGGGTGGCAGGGACAAGGTGTGGCCTGCGTGTGTGCCTGTGTGCACCCCACCCTGACACCTGCACAGGTGGGGACGCCCCCGGGACGCCGTTCCGGGCCTGTGCCTGCTCGTGGCTCTTCGCCTGGCATGTGGCCTGGCTCTCGGTGATGCAGCTCCGCCACTACCTGTTCATCGGCACCCTCAACCCGCAGCTCGAGCACCTGGCGCGCGGGGACCACGCCCTGGGTAAGGCATCGAGGCTGGGGGGACACGGCGGGGACCCCAGGGCCAGCCCCGCCCAACTGATGTTCCCCCGCAGTGAGCACCTACACAAACGCCTTCGCCTTCACCCAGCTCTGCGGGGTGCTCTGTGCCCCCTGGAACGGCCTCATCCTCGACCGGCACAAGCGGGGAAAGGGCCCCCGCCCTGATGGTAACTGTCCTCCCACCCTGCCCCAAGGGCAACTCAGCCCCACGCCCTGAGGATAATTGACCCCCACAGCCCTTCACCCCAAGGAGAAGCACTCCTTGGCCTCACACTACTCCCAGTCCTCTGGTCTCTGTCCCCTGTGCCCTCACTGCTGCCACCACCGCTGTGCATCAGTCCATGGCACCTAGAGAAGGGGCACAGAGGGCGCCGTGTCCCCAAGCCCTGGCCCCCATGCCCACAGGGATCCTGGCTGCGCTGGCAGACCTGCGGTCGGCCGTGCTGTCGCTAGTAGTGACAGTGGCACAGTGCCTGCTGTTCTCTGTGTTCGCTGCCGTGCCCATCCTGCCTGTCCAGTTTGGCACCTTCGTGCTGCAGGTCATCAGCCGCTCCTTCCTGTACGGCGGCAACGCCGCCTTCCTGGCCATCGCGTGAGTGTGGACAGCCATGGCCACCGGGGACATAGGGCTCAGGGTAGCAGGAGATGGTGACATGGTTGTTGTGGGTGTGGCAGGGGACAGGGTGGGGTGGCGGTGGGGCTGGAGGGTGGCAGGCGACACGGTGGAGGTGTCAGGGGACAGGGTATTGGGGTGGGGCTGTCAGGGGTCAGGGTGCCAGGGGATGCCCATTGGTGACATGGGTGCCTGGCAGGTTCCCCCCGCAGCACTTCGGGAAGCTCTATGGGCTGGCCATGGCACTGTCGGCACTGGTGGCCCTGCTGCAGTACCCCTGTGTCGCCCTGGTGCAAGGGCCGCTCCAGGGGGACCCATTCTATGTGAGTGTGCCCACTGAGTGAGGGGTGGGGGGGCTGCTCCATGGGGAAATGGGGGTCCTGCCCTGGGAGGGAAGGGGTCTTGCCACATGGGGAAATGGGGGTCTCATCCCTTGGGAAAATGTGGGTCCTGCCCCAGGAAAGACCAAGATCCTCCTGCCCATGGGAAAATGGGGGTCCTGCCCCATGGGGAAATGGGGATGCTGCCGTGGCAGGGATGGAGTTCTGCCCCCAGGAGTGATGGGGTCTTATGCCATGACAAATAGGGGTCCTGCACCAGAGAGGGGTGGGGTGTCCTACCTCTGGGGAAATGAAGGTGCTGCCCCAAGTGTCCTGGCCTAACACAGGGGATGGGCCCTCTGCCCTGACTCTCTTCCCCTCCACAGATGAACTTGGGGCTCATTGCCGTGGTGCTGGTGGCCTTTGTCAGTCCCGTGGTTGTGGCCCGAGAGTGCCAGCGGCGAGCCAAGGAGCTGGGGATGGCTGGCACACCCTTGGCAGCCACCCCCAACACTGAGATCCATGCTGAGACACCACATTGAGCCCCACACCCAGGACACCATTTTTGTACCAGCCTGGGGGTACTGTGCCAGTGGGGTGGGGGCATAATAAACATCGCTGCCCCCTCCACTCGCTGTGCTGCCCCCACTGTCCCCACCCTCCAGCCCTGTCCCAGGCCCCTGGTGCACACAGACACAGCTCAGGGCACCTCTGCTTTACTGGGAAAGGAACTGGGGTGGCATTTCGGCATTGGGGGCTCAGTACTGGCAGATGAAAGGGCGCAGCTGGAAGCAGAATCGGCTTCGCCAGAGGCCATCTGGGGACAAGGACAGTGTCAGGGCCATGGGTGGTTCCCAGAGCCCCCCCACTGCAACCACTTCCAGTGCCCCCTATATCCCCCCTTTGCCTCCCCCAGTGCCCTGTAACCCCTCCCAGTGCACGCTGCCCTCAGTGCCCCTCTCAGTTTACCCAGTGGCCTGCAGCCCCCTCCCCACAGTACCCTCCCAGTGTTCCTCCAATGCCCCAAGAGCTCCCCACCCCAGCACCCCCAAGCCTGGGCACAGTGGGTAGGTGACCTTACCTCGGACGCTGAGGGTGGTGCAAGTGGGAACAATGCACAAGGGGTGGGTGGGTGCCCAGTTCGCGTAGTTCCAGGGGCTGGAGTCCTCCCAGTAGGACTCACACTTCCCTGTCTGCTGTGCCAACACCTCAGTCCCCAGTGACAGCCTCCACCACCCCTACCCAGCCCCTCGACCCCATAAACCAGCCCCATCAACCTCCGCCCCTCATGCTTCAAAACCCAGCCTTCAGCCCCAGCACCCCATGCCCAGGCTCATCCCCCACAAAGTAGCCCCAGCACCAGGCACCCAGCACCCCAGCCCCTCACCCCCCAAAGAAGCCCTCAGCCGATCTTGCCAGCACCCAGCACCCCTTCAGCAGCCCCTTGTCCCGGGTGTCCCTTCACCCTACGGCTGGTGACAGCTCCGATCCAGGGTGAGATGATGGTGTAGGTTTGTGCCAGTTTCTGCAGCTCCTGGTTGCGGGCAGCGCTGTGCACTGAGGCCAGCTGTCCCCGGTACACGTCTTGGCAGTAGCGCTGTGGGACGGGCAGGGGCTGGCACCAGGCACTCACCTGTGCCCATGGGCACCTCCCATCAGTGCTGGGGATCCTGGTACCCCCCGCACCCCATGTCCCCTCACCTGGGCAGTGGCATAGGTGCGCAGCTTCTTCACCACGGTGTAGTACAGCCGGGAGGTCTCGTCAGCGGGGACCCCCTGGAGCTGGTGGGGGGCTGCAGGGCAGAGGAACAGGAGGATTGGTGCCAGGGGTCCAGCTGCCAGCCCCAGGCATGTGGCATCAGTGAGATGTGCGTGGCACTGGGGTGGCAGGGACTGACGGCGTCCCCAGGGTGACCCTGGGAGTGGGCAGGGGTGTGGGGGATGCTCACTGGGTCAGGGCACCACTCACCAGTGTGGCTGGCAGGGACAGTGCCCAGGAGGGCCAGAGCGAGCAGCAGGTGCAACCACATGGCAGTGCGACACAGGGACACTGAGGACACCACCAGCACCCTCTGGAGATGCCTCAGTCTTCAGCCTGTCACCCTTGGCCACCCCCCACCATGGTCCAGAGACCCTCTGCCACCCTTGGTAACAATCTGTTCTCTCTGTGGCCCTTCTACCATTCCCCATATCCCCATTGTCCTTCTGCCACCCCCAGTCCCACCGTGAGCCCCTCATCCCATCCTGCCCCTCTGTGCCCCATATCCCCACTGTCCCTCCACCATCCCTTGTGCCACTCCTATGTACTCCTGGCATCCCAGAGACCCCTCAGGTTCCCCTGACCCCCTCGTCCCAGCCTCAGGGATGCCCACTCCTGGTCCCCACCCCAGCAGCCAGGGGCTGATGTCCCCCTCCATGTCCCTGTCCCCATCCCTGCTCCTCACCTGGGGCCTGTGGGGTGGCTCTGCCCATTGTCCCCCTTATAGGGGTGACAGGGCCACATGTCACCACCACAGCCTTGCGCCACCCAATCTGGCCCTGGGGACACCATGGGGATGTTGGGGTGACACTGGGGGGGTGGGCAGAAGTCCCTGCTCACAGCGGGACAAACATGGCCCCCAGGGAGGCGGGGGGGTTGCAGGCTGTGGGGTGCACAGCGATGCCCAAGGCAGAGGGTGGGTGCTGGGGGGATGAAAGGGCTGTGGGTGCAGGGCTGGGGGCTGCTCCAGTTAGAGGGGTGCAAGGCAGGTGTATGGGGTGCAGCGTTTCCTGGGGTAGGGGTGTTGGGGGTGCACCAGGGATGTTGGGATGCTGATACCATCTCCCACTGGCCATTCTTGCCCAAGGGCCATTTCCTTCCCAACGGTTGTGGCCCTTGGGGTTTGGCCTGACCGTTTGCCCACAGACCCCCTTGAGCCCCCCAAGCCTCCCATGACCCTCACCAGGCCCCCTGGCCCACAGATGAGCAACCACAGCCTCCCCCGGGGACTCTGCAACCCAATCCTCATCTTCATGCCCTGTGCACCCCTGCACCCCAACCCCTCCAGCCCCTGCACCCCAACTTCCCTGAGCCCCTCTACTGACAACCTGCACCCCAAACTCCCACAGCCCCCTCCCCACACCCTGCACCTCAAACCACCACAGCTTCCTACACATGCCCCTGTACCCTCTACCCTGGACCAAATGCAACCACCCCAGGCACTGGCTGGGCAGGGTGATGGCAGCCCCCCTGGTCTGTCCCCAGCTGTGTCCCCAGCAGTTGGTGGTTGGGGGTGTCACAAGACTGCGGTTGGGGACATGTGTCCCTGTCACCAATATAAGGTGGCAGTGGGTAAAGCCCCCAAGACCCAGGTGAGGAGCAGAGAGAGGGACATGGGGGTTGGCTCAGCCCTCAGCTGAGCGAGGGCTGGGGGTTCCTGCATTTGGCATCGGGCGGCTCTGGGGTGCCAGGGGTGGAGGAGGTATGGTGATGAACAGAATGGCACAGGATGCCCAGGGGACAGTGACCCAAGGGTTGGAAGTGAGGAACTGGACCCATGGTAGGCACAGGAGGGCTAGGGTCTATGGGGATGGCACTGGGGGCAGCAGAAGGGATGGGGCAAGGGATGGCACTGAGGATGGCAGAGGGACAGTGGGGATATGGGGGTGGGGTTCTGAGGGGACTTGGGAGGATAGGTGATGCTGGGGGTAGCAGAAAGCCAGTGGGGGTATCCCCAGGATGGCAGGGGGTGATGAGGCTCTCTGGGATCTTCCAAGGGTGCTAGTGGTGTCCCCAGTGTCCCTGTGCCATGCGGCCCTGCCTGCTGATTGCCCTGGCCCTGCTGGGCACAGTTCCCATCAGCTGCTCTGGTGAGTGCCTCCTACACCCCCACCCACCTGCAGGGACATCCTGGAGACACCCCTGGTCCCAGGGTGACCCAGGTGGTCTCCTCAGCTCTTGCCATCCCTGCAGTGGAGGATGAGGAGGATATGGAGGATGTGACAGAGCTGGAGATACCCAAGGAGTACAGCGGGTGCCTGGGGTCCAGTGACAAGCAGGCGCTCGGTGTCCCCAGCATGCCAGGTACTCCCACCTGCCGCTACGTCATCATCTCCCGCTGCCAAAGCTTCAGCCATGCACAGGTGGGATGGGGTGGGTTGTGTGGGGGTCAGGGTAGGGGCACCAGTACCCCCCTTGACAGCTGTGTCCCTGCAGCGCATCTGTGCCCAGCGCTTCCATGGGCGCTTGGCCTCCATCCATGATTCCCGCACCAACACCTTCCTGCTGCTCCTGGCGCGCCAGCACTGCAAGGCCGGCCAGGTCTGGATCGGTGCCGTCAGCCAGCCTGCTGTAAGGACCCCTACAACGCACCCACCACCATGGCCTCAGGGCACCCTGTCTCTTCCCAGTGTCCCCAGTGCCCACCCCGGGTATCCCAGCCCCATCCCACAATTCCCGGTGTACAACCTGGGTTCCCTGATCCCATTCCCAGTATTCTCAGTGCCCACCAGGAGAGCTGCAACTCCACCCCATTGTAACCAGTGCCCACCTGGGTGCTCTCCAGGCTTGTCTCAGTATCCCATCCCACTGTCCCCAGTGCTGGGGGTCCCCACACCCTTTCTCCCCTGGCAGATCCCAATCCCGACCTGCCACTGGACTGACCGGAGCCCCTGGAACTACAGCCGGTGGGTGCCTGGGCACCCCCTGCCTGGCCACCGCTTCTGCACCGCTCTCTGCACCAACAGTCAGTGGGGGCTCTATGGGGTGGCTCCAGCGGGGCTCTGGGGTGGTCCCTGTCCATGATTGGGGGAGGGTCAGGATGGGGGCTGGAGGGGGGGCCCTGGAGGTGGGAGATGAGCTGATCCCCACTCTTCTCTCCCCAGATGGGCTCTGGAGAAGTGTGCGCTGCAAGAGGCGGCTGCCCTTCATCTGCGAGATATGAGGGGCTCAGCCCCTCTGGGTGCCCCCAGGCCTCCTCTGCCCCTGCTCCACTACAGGGGGCTGCATCCCCTCCCTTGGAGAACAATAAAGCCTTGGTGTCAGCACACATTTGGTGTCTGGGCAGGGCCAGGGGGCCTGGCTCAGCGCACCCAGGGTGGGCACAGAGTGCTTTTGGAGGTGTCCCTTGTTTCCTACACAGCTCCTGTGTGGGCAATGGCAGTCACGGGATCCCCTTTTCAAGGATCTCTGAGATCCCCACCCGCAGCCCAGGAAAAAAGCCAGGACTCTGAACTGACCAGTGAGGTTTTATTGTCTGTGGCAGTGGCACCATGAGCCGGACCTGTTGCCCTGTCTGGGGCCATACACAAGCAGGAAGGAAAGAAAGGAGGGGCTCATGCCCACCCCCAGCCCCTTGAGAACTAAGGGGATGTGGTACATTGTGGGGATAGGGAGGAGGTGTCGGGAAGACAGGGACCCTGTGAGCTTGTACAAAGTGCATAGGTGTGTGTGTGTGTGTCCCCATGGCAGGGGACAGCCCTAGTCCAGGGACAGTGGGTCATCAGCGTCGGGGAGTGAGTCTGAAAGTGACAAAGTAGGGAGGGGGTGAGAACCCTGCAGGGCCCCCCCAGGGGGGACCCAGCCTGAGGGGACTCAGCCAGGGCAGAGAGGAGGGAGGGGCCTACCCCCAGCCATGCAGACACTTGGAAGCTCAAGCTGGGGGTGGTTGTCCCCAGCACTGCCTGAAATACCACACTCACCCCATTCAAGGCTTCTTCCTTTTCAGCTTCAGTGCCTGCAGCCAGTGGGGAGGAGAGGCCTCAGATCTGGGGTATTGGCAGAGTTTCAGCATGAGGCCCCCCAAACCAGTCCCAGGACCCAGACTGATACCCTCAGCCTCCATGAGGATCCTGGCCCCACACTCACCCTGAGGATTTCTCTGGCTTGGGGGGCAGGGTCGGGGGTTTCCCACTCACTCCAGGGATCTTGCAGGACTTGGAGCGCTGCACATGGGGGTCTTTAGGGGGAGTCCCCTTGCTGTCCCCTGATGACGTTCCCTCTTCTGCTGAGCGGTTGCGACCCCTCAGCTTGGCCTGGGGGCAGAGAGAGGTCAGGGGGAAACACAGTGCTCTGCCCCCCAAATCCCTCCACTGCCTCATCCTTATCTTTAGCCAGGCCCCAGCTCCACCCTGCCTCAGTTTCCTTGTGTTCCACCCTCCCTTCCACTTTGCACCCAGGAGTCCACAGGATTCACCTTGATGGCAGAGGCGCTGAGGCCAGGAAAGAGCGGCACCTTGACCCCCTTGCCTGAGGGTGAGCCACGCATCCGCCGGCTCTGGGGCTCCTCTGCTGCCTCCTCGTCGGAGGATGCTGCCGGGGCTGGCCAGGGCTCTGTGGGGACACAGGGACAGTGTCACCACAACACTGTGCCAGGACAGACACCCTGCTCCCATGCCCATCCCCACTGGGCTCACCCGTGGAGTCCCGGAAGATCCAGCTCTCCCCCTCGGTGGTGGGGCGCAAGGACGGTGCCCGGTGCTGGCGCTTGCGGCCCAGGCTGGCCTTGCATCGGAACACACTGCTATCCAGGAGTTCTGTGTCCTGCCAAGCCCAGGGGTCAGGTCAGACCTGGCACGGGGAGCCCAGGGACCCTCCACTCCAGCCAGCACACCCAGAGCCCCCACAGCAGTGCTGGAGGCCCTCAATCCATGGCTGTCCCTGGGGGCAGCAAGGTCAGAGAACCCCATCCACAGACATGTCCTGTAACAGCCAGGCAATCCCAGGCCATACAGGGTTATTGGAATCTCCACTTATTGGACTTCCACTTACCTCCAGGAGAGGAAATTCCTGCCCCTGCTCCATGGACCCTTCAGCCTGGGGGGTAGCCAGAGAGAGCTGCTGCTCCCCCCACCTCATGGAGCTTTCCCCATCTGGGTGGTCTGAGGGCTGTTCCTCACTTCCTGTGTCTCCTGGGATCCCACTGGCAGCCTCTGGCAGCAGAGGGGGGACCCTGGGGCTCTGTGAGGCAGCAGCTGGCTCAGAGGGATCCCTCTCCTCCTCACAGGGGCTGGGTGACTCACTCCGGTGGGGCTCCACAGCCAGGGAATCAGCTGGAATGTCACCTATTGAATGGCCGGGGGCCGACCTGCTTGGGAGACAAAACCCCAGAGCTGCTCTAGCCCTGGGTAACACAAGCCCCACCCCAAACCCCTCTGTCTGCCTCAGGGCAAGCTGCTCCCTCCCTGCCACCACCAGCGCCCTCCTTACTTGCTCTCTGCGCCGTGGGTGTCTCCTCCCAGGCTCTGCTCCCCCGCACCAAGGTCTCGGCTGCGGGCAGCACAGCGGGCACTGAAGGCATTCGCCCACTCCTGGCGCCTGGCCTCAGCATCCTGCAGCTCCACACTCCAGCTGTCCAGGTCCTGGCTCCAGCAGGCATTGCCCATTTCCAGAGAGAGATCCCTGTGCAAGCCTGCCTGGGGCTGTGGCAGGACCCTGCACATGGAGCCATCTGAGGCTCCAGCACTGCAGGGGTCTGGCACCCGCTCTGTCCCAGTGACACCAAAATGGTTCTGGCACTCAGCTGCACCAAGCTCCTCAGCCCAGTCCCTGCTGCCAGAGTTGTTACACTCCTGCTGGTAGGCACTGCCCCAGGGGGGCTCCTGTGCCAGAGGATCAGGGCAGTGGGAGCTGGGCATGTCCTCCTCACCAACCCTGACCAGCTCAGTCTGCCTGACGCTGCCCTCACCAGGCCAGCTCAGCCGGGCTGGGATCAGCTCCTTCTCTTCCTCCCTAGGAGTCATGGAGCTGTGCTTCCCATCCTGGGCTGCTCCACTGGGGCTCATCTCTCTGTTCAGGGCCTCCACATCCCTGGTACTGGATCTGTCATCCCAGACACCTCTGATGGGGCTGAACAACTCCCCATTCCGGGTCTCTGTGTCCCCAGTGCTGTGCCTACCATCCCTGGCTGGTCTGCTGGATGTGAATTCACTGTCCTGGGTCTCCAGGTCCCTGCGACTGGATCTGTCACCCCAGGCCACTCCACTGGGACTGAACTCATCCTGAGTCTCCAGGTCCCTGGGGCTGCATTCACAGGCTTCAGCCAGCCATCTGGGGCTAAATTCCCGGTCCTGGCTCTCTGTGTCCCTGATGCTGGATCTGTCATCCCAGGCTGGTCTGCTGGGGCTGAATTCCCGGTCCTGGCTCTCTGTGTCCCTGATGCTGGATCTGTCATCCCAGGCTGGCCTGCTGGGGCTGAATTCCTGGTCCTGGCTTTCTGCGTCCCTGTATTCTCGAGTCCAGGCTGGCCAGCTGGGGCTGAACTCCTGGTCCTGGCTCTCCATGTCCTTGGGGTTATACCTTGTGTCCCAGGCTGACCGGCCAGGGCTGAGCTCCTTATCTGGGCTCCCAGCGTCCCCAGTGCTGGATCTGCCAGCCCAGCCCAGTGTTAAATTCTTGTCCTTGCTCCTACCATCTGGGCTGCTGTACTTACTGGCCCAGTCTGGGGTGAGTTCTGTGTCCTTCATCTCCATGTCCCCACTGCTGTACCTGCCCGCCCAGGTGGGCTGCACAGAGTGTGGCTCCTTGTCCAGCTGCCGGACATGTCTTGTGCCAAGGCCACTGCCCCAGCTGGTCTGTCCAGAGCCAAGTTCCTCTGTGCTGCCATAGCCCTGGCCCCACTTGGCTGTGCTGGCATTGAAGTCTGGATCCTGTGGGCAGCTTTTCCCACTGCCAATTGACTGGGACCAGTCACTGCAGCCCAGTTTTGTGTCCCTCAGCTCTGTTGCTCTGTAGTCACTGCTCCAGCTGTCCTGGTCAGTGCTGTCCTTGTCACCGTGGGTACTGTCCCAGCTGGATTTGGTCCCAAATTCCTGCTCCTGCTTGGTCTCAACAGGCCAGTCTCTCTCCCTGGACACAACTGGATGGCTCCAGTCAAGGGTGCTGTCCTGGCGAGGGCGGCCAATGCCGAACTCACTGCACAGGTCCTTCCGTGACCAGCCCAGCAGGTTCTGGTTGAAAAAAGGGGAGAGGAGTTAAGAGTGGGGGAAAGAGGTTAGAAAGGGGAGAGGAGTTTGAGGACGCACAATGCTGGCTTCCACTGCAGCAGAGCTGGGGAGGGAAACACCTTGGGGACACAGCATAGCCGGGCCCATCCCAAGGGGAAGGCCAACCCCATCACCTGCCCCTCAGCACAATCCTGCTCAGCCTCCACCCACCCACTTACCTGTCCTGTCCCATCCCATGGCTTAGTGAAGGGCAGGGAGTTGGAGCCCAGCCCACACTAACCCCACAGAGCCCCCCACACCACTCACCTCCGGAGAGCCATGGACCCCAGGTGACATCAACAGCTCTGTCAGCCAGCCTGGGTCAGTATGGGGGTCAGGGTCCTGCGAGGCTCCTTCAGCCTGGCCTGGGCCCCCAGGACTCTGCAGCCTCTTGGGGCCATCACCTGCCCAGGCTGAGTCAGCTGGAGCAGCTGGATCTGGAGGGGCTGGATCCAGGGGGGCAGCTGTGGTGAGGCTGGGCTGGGTGGGGGACTCAGGCTCAGCTGGGTCCTGGCCAGGCTTTGTCACATGAAGTGGGGAGTGGGACATAGGAGCATCCTGCCCTGCCTCCTTTTCCTCCCACTCTTCTGCCAAGCCCTCAGCCTCTCGCTGGGCCACAGGACCCCCTGGGCATGGAGCCCCCTCTGCCTGCTGGCTGTTAGGCCCTTCAGAACTGCTATCTTTTGGAGGACCAGGGGCCGCAGCCTCCCCATCTGACTCCCCCTCTTCAGAGAGCCCTGAGTCAGGTGTCTCCCGGATGGGGGAGCGGGGAGGGAAGGCTGGCAAGCGTGTTCCCCGCGATGGGAATGTCCACTCAAAGGACTGGGAAAGGCTCCAGGCGGACTCGCTGCCCAGGGAGGGCTCTGACAGGTGGTCTCCAGGCTGGGGCAGGGCACTCAGCGAGCCCCCCAGCTCCCCCAGGCCCTGCCTCGGCGGGGGCCGCAGCACCCCTTCTGAGGAGCGCCGGAGCCCCACATCCCGGGGAGGGGTGTTGAAATCAGGACCCTCATAGGACTGTGGGGACACTGCAGAGTCATCAGGTCCCTCTGGGGAGCCTGGGGGACGAGAGGCTTTGGAAAGGGGTGGGCTGGGGGGGCCCAGGTACTCGGCAGCAGCCTCGGGAGAGCCAGGGGAGCATGTGACTTGTGGGGGAAGTTCAGGAGTGCCGGGGGGGCTGGCAGTGCCAGGGGATCCATCCCCTGGGGTGTGTGGGGAGCCAGGGGAATGGGAGACGCTGGGCTGCGCTTCAGTGGCCAAGGGAGCACCTGGGGCCTGGATACAGGTGATGGAGATCTCAACTGGAGGCCGAGTAGGGGATTCTGGGGAGCCAGGGGGCAGTGTGGGGGAGTCAGGGGCCAGGAGCTCAGGGAGCGCATCAGGGGAGCCAGGGGCTGGGGCAGAGGGGTCAGCAGGCTGAAAAGGAGCTCCTGGGGCCGGGGCTGGGCAGGTGGGTGGCCTCGGGGAGCCTGGAGGCCCAAGGGCACCCAGCTGTAGAGTGGAAAGCTGTGGAAAAAGCCAGGAGGGGGTAACGTCACTCAAGAGGCACCTCCAAGCATCTTCTATCCCAAAGCCAGCCCCTCAAACCTCTGGAGGGTCCCTCCCTCCAGCCCTGCTCCCCTCCCTGCACCCGGGGCAGGAAGTGCCCATGCTGCATGCCAAAACCAGGCTGCTCCTGCGTGACTCAGCCAGGGCGGCTCCTAGCACCCCAGCCCTCCTCCCTGCCTGGCCCGCTGCTACCCCCAGAGCGCCTGGACAGATGGAGAGAAGAAACGAAGCAGGAAGAAGTCAGAACCCTCAGTATATCCCCCTGCCCTCTCTGAGGCTGGCATCCCCCTGCCCAGCATCGCCAGGGTTTGCCCCCTTGCTGGGGTGACCTGGCACCGCTGCCCAGGCTGCCACCCACAGTGTCACTGTGGCCCAGTGTCCCGGTCACCACCCTGAGTGAGCACGGCACAGGGAAAGGGGCTGGCGGGGTGCCCTTGGGGCCTGCCCTGCCACATACCTGCCGGGTCACCAAACCCCAGCTGGTGACTCACGACTGCTCCCTGCCCACGCCTGGCACTAGTGTTGGCACACACCACCCCCACACCGGGCTCTCAACTCTGTCCCAGGAAGGGGTAGCCAATACCCCAAGGAGAAAGGAGAGACACGCACCCCACAGAGAGGGAGCCCCGGAGGAGACAGGAGAGCCCCGAAGGAGAGAGCCCAGGAGCGGAGCCGCCATGGCGCCAGAGGGCGAGGCCAGCACTCACGTCAGGAGGGGATGGCGGCCTCCGGCATCCACAGGGGTCCCCGGCACAGCTCGGCCCAGCTGGGGGGGAGCTGCTGTGGAGAAAGGGGAAAGGGGGTAAATCCCACTGTGTGCTTCAGTGCTATTCTCCCACCAGCCACGAGGCACCCCTGCCCCAAACCACCCTTCAAGGACACAGAGAAAATGAATTGGGTCCTGCCATGGCTGCAGAGTCTCTGACTTGGGCTGTGAGGAGAAGGAGGCAAAGTGGCTCCAGCTCTCCTTCCGGGAAGTTTTTGGTCCTTTAGGAGCAAGTTTCTCACACTCTGGTTCAGAGCAGCCCCCGCCCAGCTCTCCCTGAGGTGCCCGGCTCATGGGAGTGTGGCCAGCACTGGCCCTGGCCCAGGACATCCTGCAGCTGGGAGTCCCGCCAATCTGACTGCTCCCTGTGCCCTGGCATGGCCTAGCAGGGAAAAAATAGCAAGGCTGGAAAATCAGGAGCATTTCCTGGGGGAGCGACCCCCTGCCTGTTACTCCCAGCCCAGGGGCTGGCTCAGAGCCCACCCACAGGCAGCTCCTGGCCCAGGACAGCCCCTTCTGTGGTCAGCACCAGCTGCCCTGGCCTTCCCACGGAGGCAGCTGGAGGCACTGCGGCTCGGGAGGAACCTGGGCCCTGTGCCGGCGACCAGACCTCAGCTCCGTTACATTCCCACTCCATGTCCTGCTCCCACTGCCACTCTTCTTAGCTTCAGTCCCTGTGCCCTTACCTCGTCTCAGCCACAGGGTGTCCATCATCCCCCATTCCCAGCTCGCCTGACGCAGGTTGGGGTATCTTGGGGGCTTCGTCAGCAGGGCCTCCATCTGCCTCCCCACTGGGACACTTCCGGAAGGCAGCAAAGGTCTTGGAACCAAAGCGAGAGGAGGAGTCGGTGCAGAAGGGTGAGAGCCAGGCCCGGTCTGGGCTGCCTGGGCCCTCCTTGCTGTCCATCTTGGCCAGGATCTCCTCCACGGTGGTGCCTGGGAACCGCTCGGGCCTGGCAGCTACTGGTACTGGTGTCACCTTGAAGGGCCCTGGGACCTTGTGCGAGAGGACTGGTGGGGCTGGAGGCACCTCCTCCTCAGTGCCTGTGACCAGGGGTGATGAGAGTCCCTTCCCATTGGGGGTCTCGGGTGATCTGACAGTGAAGGAGGGGCGCCGGAGGGGCCATCCCATGCCTGCACCGCTGTAGGGCTGGGGCCCGGCCAGGCGGTTCATCTTCTCAGCGGAGGGCAGCTCAGGCCGGGGATGCCGCGGGCTCGGTGTTGGGGGTGGCACCGGGGGCTTGGTGGGCACGGCTGGCTTGGGCAGCACGCGGGGCTTGGGCCGCACTGGTGGCTTGGGGCGCACGCTGCCTGCGGAGAGCAAGGGAGGTGGAAGAGGGTCAGTGGAGTGGTGCAGCCCCCCACAACTGGAAACAGCCCCCCGGGGGCTGCCCAGCAACCCCTCTACCCCGATTCTCCCCAGCTCGTGGTACTGACCTTTATCGGGGCTGCCGACCAGCCCAGCCCCCCCGGTGCTGGCAGGGGAGGTGCATGGCACGGCAGGGTGCAAGGGCTGCGGCTGGGAGGCCATAGCGATGCAGGGACTTGGGGAGTACAGCACGGGGTCAGCCTCTGAGGAGAAAGGGAGAAACGTTTTGGGGAGCACCCTGAGCCTGGGGGAACCCAACCACCCTGTGGGGCCCTGTGCCAAGCCCTGTCCAGCTGTGCCAAACAAAGATCATACTGTGGTGCCACCCCTAGTACATCTGCCCGGCTCACCTGAGCCAGCCTGTCCCCAGCAGCAGACCCAGACACGGCCCCAACTTGCCTCGTAACCACACGGACCCCACACTACACCCCCTAATGCCGTGGGGCCCCTCCTCTACAATGTCTGACCCTGCACTAACCTGTCCCAACACACACGTGTCACTCTCACCGACCTTTGCCAACCCCCCAGCGCCGAGCTGGCGCCCAGGTTGCTCCAGTCCTCATCTCAGCTCTCTGCCCAGGTCACCCCCTGGTCTCTCGAGCCCCCCAGCAGCGCGGGAGGCACCGCCCGGTCCCCTGAGACCCTCGGCCAGCCCCTCTCAGGGGCCGCGGGTGCCCCACTCACCTTCCCCACATCAGCCTCATGTCGGAGGCGGGCCGGGAACACACGTGAGGGGCGCAGAGGGGCGAGAAGGAGGGGTTACTGTCCCCACTGGTCTCACGCTGCCGCTGCCGCCTCTCCCGTGACTCACCGGGGCTGCGGGGACAGGAAAAACCCGCTCGGTGCCTCCTCCCGGCCCTGCCCTCTCTCCCCTGCCCTCCCCCCGCTGCCCTCTCCTCCCTTGCCTCGCTCCCGCCGGGTCCACCCGCCTCAAGACCCCCCCTCCTCTCGCCTTTCACGGGGGAACCGCCGCCACAACCCACATCTGGAAACCATCGGGCCCGTTTCCCAGCCCGGGATGGCGGCGGGGCCCCGGGATGCGGGTCCGGCCCCCCAAGGTCCTCCGCCAGCGCGGCCTAGCCTCGTTGCCACGGCAACGAAGCCTCCGATCGAGTGGCTGAGTAGGCCGCGACCGCGGCCTAGCGCCGTCCCCATGACAACGAAGCCCCCCACTCAATTCGGGGGTCACGGCCCCATACTGCCCGCTGGGGCCGAGGCCGCATGGTCGCCCGGCGGGCGCTACGGGCCCGGGGGGATCCTGTTACCCGCAGTCCCATGCCGGCAGAGAGACCCCCACTCACCCTCCACCGGCGCTGCTCATGCATATTCATGAGCTTCTCGGCCACGCCCCCGGCGCGGAGATGGGTGGGGCAGAGCGGCGCCGCGTGGCGGGCAGACCACAGAGAGGGGCGGCTAGAGAGCCCTCCAAAATGGGGGTGGGGGGACACGGCGGAGACCTCCAGCACCCCTCGAATCACCCCCGGGGGCCGGAACAGCTGAGCAGGACCGACTGGACAACCCATGGACTCCCCTGGTTGCAAATTATCCCACTGCCGGGGTCCTCCAACTGTGGGACTGCTGCCAGAGGGGCAGTAATGGAAATTTAGATGGAGGTTGCTGTGACAATAGAGCTCCTCCACCATTTGGGCATTCAGGGTCACTTGTGCCCACCGGAGACCCACGGCTTCCGGCCCCGGGGGCTCCTGCTAACCCGTAGCCCCATCCAAGCGGTGCCAGTAAAGACAGTGGAAGGAGGGGGAAACAGGCAGCCATGGGGTCCCCCCGGGGCTGGTTCCAGACCGGGAATCGGTTGCAATCAACACCGGAGGGTAAACAGGCTTTAATCAGATCAACCTTCTCATGAGGGAGGTAAAAAAACCCCCAAATGGCATCAGGATCGAGCGAGGGGCTGTAATTAGGAGCCCTGATGGCTGAGCAGGGGCTGGGGGCCACTAATGGAGGGTGGGGAGAGAGTGAAGTCAGCCCTGGAAGCGGTTCAAGGAGGGGAATGAGCTCCCGGATGGCTGCAGGAAGGAAGGATGGGGGAGCCAGCCCCACACCCACACAAACACCATCAGTGGGTTTTTTTTTTAATTCAACCCAGGTTGCCATGTGAACAGACCCAAAATACAAAAAAACAACACCAAAAAAAAACAGTGAAGGAAGGAAAGAAAATGAGAGAAACCCAAGTGTTTAGAAAAAATAAACTGATGGGATACAAAGGTGTGGGACTGAGGAGCCTCTGGCACCTCCTGCCACCACGGGGTGCTGGGGGACAAGGGAACCTGGCCCTACTCCCAGCTGGGAGCCATCCAGAGCCCGGGACCCTGATTCTTGCTGTGGGGCTGGCCTGCCCAGTCCTCTCCCAACCTGGGATCCAGCCTGAAGCCAGCTGGGATGGGGCTAATCTGAGCCGGACGCCGAGTCCTCTGAGCTGGGGGGAGGGCTGGCAGCTCCCTCATCCTCTGAATCCTGCAGGCAGGAGACAAAGAGGTCAGCAGGGGACAATGAAAGCAGGGCAGTAACCCCCACTACAGTGGGGACAGGGTGACAGTGGTGACTTGGGGACTCCCCAAGGGATGTCCAAGTACCACAGACATGAAGTACCACAAGGACCCAGCCTCTCCAGCAGAAACCACTAGGATGCTCTCCAAGGAAGAGGCGCTGGGATCCTCCAAGACAGTTGTTCCCCAGGGAAGAGGGACCAGGCCCCCCCCCAGTTGTGACTCCCACCTCCTTCTTGCTCTCTGCAGAGGAGCTCTCATCGCTGGACACAAATTCCTTGCTCTTGAAGCTGTCGCTCATGCCCTTAGCTGGAGACTTGGAGGATGAAGACTTGGAGGTGGTGCCTTTCTTGTCCCCTTTCCCCTTCACCTGCTTCTCCTGCTTCTTCTTCTTCTTCTTTGACCTCTCCCTGTGTGGGGTTGGGTGGGCAGAGGGGAGAGGAGCTGCATTACCCAGCTGGCAGTGAACTGGCCCTGGGAACAGCCCATTTTTGGGGGGGCCAAACCCTGCCAGCCCCTTGCCAGCACACTCACCCCCTGTGGCTGTCAGCCTTGCTGTATTCCTTCATGGCCTTCTCGTAGTCCCGCCTGGCATCTTCCGCCTTCCGATCCCACTCCTGCAGTCAGAGCACAGGATCAGCGAGGCCCTCCCTCCTCCTCCACCATCCACCTGCACCACACCCTGCCTCCCACTTCCCAGCACACACCTCACCAGTCCGAGGATGTCCCCACCCCTTCCCAACTTCCCATCTCTGCTGTTCCAGGCTCCCCAGAGCAAGGAAGGGTTTTCCATATCCAGCCTCCCATCCTGTACCAGGCCCAGCTCTGCCTTGGGCCTCCCATCCCTCACCTCCTTCTTCTCCTTGGACATGGCCTTCCAGAGCTCCCCAGCCTTCTTGGACAGATCAGTGATGCTGATGCCAGGGTGGTCTGACTTGATCTTCTCCCGGCTGGCATTCAGCCAGAGCATGTAGGCTGACATCGGGCGCTTGGGAGCGTTGGGGTCCTTCCCCTTCTTGCTCTGGGAGGTGGAGAACACCCATGGAACCCCAGTGCATCCCTCACCCAACACTTCAGGACCAGGCTCTGCTCGCCTCTGCAGCCCCCAGCAATCCAGCTGCAGCCCAAGGAGAGGGGCTGGTGGGTCAGAGCTGGGGGTCAGGCTACTGGAGAACAGCCCAGCAACAACTAGAATAGGCTGGGCATGGGAACAATGTGCTCTTGGGAGAGGCTCAGTCTGGACCCATCTGGAGGCAGACACCAGGCCTGGACAACAGCTCTGGCCAGGGCACAGTTGAATACTGCAGAGGCTGAGGTCAAGCAGCTCAGGTGTGAGGCAGATCAGGCTGTGACCCGCCTGATCCTGCTCCAGGAACTGGTCCTTCTCCCACAGCAGCGCCTCACCTCTGGCTGCTTCTTGCGGGGCTTGCGGTCCTTGACAATCTTGGCCTTCTTGGCCGGTTTCTTGTCCTCACGGTCGCTGTCACCGTCACCGCTGGAGGAACTGGCCGAGGCATTGCTGTCGAACCTGCACGGGGGCACCAGCCTCAGAGCTACCCCCAGACACCATAAACCTGAGGCTTCCTGAGCTAGAGCTGCCCTGCTCCCGTTAACAGCCCTCAGGGGAGCGGCCTTCCACGAACACAGCTCATTGTGTTCGGCTTCCTGGATATTTAGAGCTCTCATGATGCCAGGGCTCAGCTTCAAGCTCCCCCCATGACCCCCACCCATCCTCACCCCACTTGGGGTTTAAAGCCTCCTCCCAACTGTTCTCTTTCCTGAGAAGTGCAGCCAAGGCCTCCCCAGGAGCCCTTCCAGAACTCTCTCATACTGCATAAAGACATTACAACAAAGTGAGCCCAGAACTGCCCCAGCTGCCCAACCTTCCCAAATCTGGGGCTGTACATTCCCAAATCCAGGGGATCCCAGTCATGCTGTGAGCATCTCTCAATGCTCATACAGCCCTAGAACAGCACCTTCCTATGGAGCTTTTGGATTGAGCCCCGCCCGGCCTCTACTCACTCTTCAGCCACGTCGTCATCCTCTTCTCCAGGGTTGAAGGACTCATCTGGAGGAGAAAGCGAGGGTTCAGTGTTTGGATCATCATGGGGAGCAGGAGCTGGAGCACCATGGCAGCCCCTCACAGCCCCAGCCCTTACCTGTCTCCTCCCCGGAGCCATCACTGCTGTCATTAGCATTCTCCTCCCGGATCTTGCCCTCCTCTTTCATCCTCTCCAAGTAGGCATCGTGCTGGTCCTCATCAGAATCGGCATATTCATCATAGCTCTGCTTCATTCCCTGTGGAGAGGCAGGATGAGAGCTGCTCCCTGTGTCACCTTCTGAAATAAAGCCCTGGGTGAGCACAGCCCTGGGCGTGCACAGGGCAGGGGACAGACATGGCTATGTCCCCTCTTTACCCACTCAGGGCCCCGGAGAGAGGGGCAGAGCAGTTATGAGAGTTAAAGGGGCCCTTGCACACCACGCTGGGGTTACTGGGTTAGTCAGAGACCACCACAGCCATGCACAGGAAACCTGCACCAGGAGGAGGAGGACAAAGAGGAAGGGATATCGCACGGACCTTTTTCTTCTACAAGGGCAAGGAGAGAAAAGAGAGGTGAAAAAAGGAGGGAAAAGCAGCCAGATTCTGGGAAAAGGCAGTGTTAGCGCCAGCAGGTGCAAGCCCAGCCCCGCATGGCTGATACCTCCTTCAGCCCCCGGTTCTTGATGTTCAGCTTCTTGGCATTGACGAAGTCGAAGAGCTTCCCGTATTCCTCCCTGTGGGAGAGGGCATGGTTGGGCCGGGGATGCTGGGGAGCTCCAGTGGGCACAGCCAGGCTGGCTCCACAGCCGCCACCCACCTCTCGATGCTGCTGAAGGTGTACTGGGTGCCCTGCTTGGTCTCGATCTCGAAGTCAAAGGAGCGGGTAGTGGTGGTGCCGCGAGCGAAGTTGACGAAGGAAATCTCGTCGAAGCGGATGTGCACGGGGGGCTTGTGCACATAGATGAAGCCCCTCTCCAGCGGATACAGCAGCCCTGAGCTGGCCTTGTAGGAGCACGTGATGCACTGGGCTCCAGAGTGTCTGCAGGATAAACATTGCTATCCATGGGAACAAATGCCCTCCTCGTGCGCAGCACTGGCAAACAGGCCCTGCTCCCTGGCACGAATCACACAGAGAGCCCCTTCCCCCGACCATGGGAATGAAGTGGAAAGAGAGGGACTGGCCCTCCAGCCGCTCACCCCTGGAAATTTCCAGGCACGGTGATTTTGCGATTCACCAGCGCCTTCATCACTCGGCTGACCATCTCATAGAGGGACCCTGACATGTTCTTTGTGAGCCGCCCCTCAAAGCGCTTCTCCACCTCCTCCCTGTGTGGAGGGAAGGAGGCCAGAGGTTAGAACAGGGTCCAGAGGGTAAGTACCTCCCCCTCAGGATCCAGGGAGGGGTCTGGGAAGCAGCATGGCTTTGGGGGAGCTTACTCATTCATGTTGAGGGTCAGGGAGATGTCCTCATCCTTGGAGAAGAGCAGGATCAGGAAGTGGTAGCGGGTCTGGCCTTGCTTTATCGGGGGGTCCAGGCTGATCTGGAAAGAGAAGAGGAGGTGAAGACACAAAACCCCCAGAACCACCCCCAATGCCATTCCAGGGGAGAACTGAGCCATTCCCACTCACCACAAAGAACATTTGGCGCTGGTCCTTGTGCGGGAGCAGGAAGAGGCGCAGCACAGTGGTGTAGGGGATCTTGTAGTCAAAGGTCTTGCCGTGCAGGTGCAGGAAGGTGGGGTAGATGCGGATGTCGTAGCGTCCGCGCGGCGTCAAGCACTGCAGCTCCCGGAAGATGCAGATGGCATCTCCGGTGGCCTGGATCACGTCTGCCTTGGACAGGACGTTCTGGGCGAAGGCCTGCAAGGAAAGCGGTCACGAAGGGTCCCTCGCTTCCAGCCCCCACCCTCCTGCCAGCCCCACGCACCTCCACAGGGTCCACGCCGTCCTCTTGGGTGGGAGGCACGTAGAACCGGACCTCCATGAGTGAGACTTCGGCATCATCGTTCTGGTGGAACTCCAGCGTCACCTCGTTCTTGCCCGTGGTGCACTGGGACACATTGCTGAGCGGGATCTCAAACACTGGCTGCTCCCCGATGTCAAAGGACAGCAGCTGCCCTGCAGGAACATCACAGCCAGCTCACAGTTGTACCACACAAATCCCATCCCCAGCCACAGTCATGCTCCTCTCTCAAAATCCAGCAGTGCCTCTACTCTCTTCACTGCATTCCCACTCTCCAGAATCTCTAGGCTTTTACCCTTCTGGCTGAACCCTTGGAAATTGGCCGATCAGAAACACACAAAAAGGAGCTGTCTGACCCCATGTGTCCTTGAGCTGGAGGCACATCCACCAGCTCCCCTGGCTCCCTGAAGAACAGCAGCTCTGCCACACATGTGCCACACCAAGATTCCACACCAAGCATAGCCCCCTGGGATTCAGAGCCCTCCTGCTCTCCTAAGATGGCAAACGTCCTCACTGTCCCTGAGAACATCCCTAAAAAGCAGCTGCTCCTAAGGGAATGGCTGGGGCAGCAGAACACCCACACTGGTGGGAACATCCCACCCCACGGCCTCAGACTGCCACTGGAACTCACCTCCAAACCTCACTGTGCCCCAGTTCCAGCCCTTCACACACAGATCCTTCTCTGTGAGCTCCAGGCAATAATGGGCCTTGAAGAAATCTGAGAGCTTGTCAAATTCCTGGGTTGGGCAAGAGAGAGGGAAAACAATCAGGAACCATCAGTGCCCAGAGCCCTAAGTGAGATAGCCCCTGGGCATAGAGATGCAGGGGGCAGAGTTGTTATGGGGCTGGCAGGGAGCCCAGCTGAATATGGGACAGGGCCAAGGCAGCGGGAGCAGGGACTCACCGACTCCCGGAACCCGTCATACTTGTAGACATGGCCATTCTTGGTGAGCAGCTTGAGGCCATGCCCCAGCGCCACGCGCCGCCACACACCCTCGGCCAGCTCAGAGGCCTGGATGTTGTCCACCTTCCCTGTCTTGCTGTTCTTGAAGATGACGCCCTGCCGGCTCAGCCGCAGCCGCCCATCATTCTGTGGGAGAGCTAGGTATGAGGGGACTCAGTCCCATGGAACCATGGAGGAACCACGGCCTCATTGGGTAAAGCCCTCCAGGCACCCACACCACCAACCAGCCACAGCTTCATCCCCCACACCCTCCTCACCACACAGCATTTGCTCCCTCCATCCACCCTGGAAGTACCCCTGGGGCCATTCCCATGTCCTCCTCGCTTACCATAGACCCCTTCACCTCCTGGTAGATCTCATTGAACTCCAGCGTATCGGCCATGGCAGTTGCAGGGTGTGGGAGGGGACGGGGATGAGCTCGGGGGGGGTGGGGGTTCAGCAGCCCCCCCCGCCTGGCATGCCCGGGGTACCAGCAGAGGAGTCAGTCACGGCAGCTGTGGGAGAACAGCAGGTGAGCCGGGTTGGTGACGGACTCCTGGCCTTCCCCAACGCCCTAAAAACTAAATCTCACCCGCACAAACTGCTCCCACCCCCAGCCTCAGCCGCTGCCTCTTGTGGCGGCATCTGGCTCACCGACAAGGGCGACCCCTGGCCCCTTGCCCCCTTCCCCAGAAGTGCCGCGGCCCCAGGGCCAGCCCTTCCTGCACTCCTCGGCCACCGCTGTGTCATGGCACCTCTCGAATCCCCCCACCCCTGCCCTTCCCATCCCTGGAGTGGCCTCTCCGCACTCCAAACCACGCACCGCACTCTCAAATTCTTTCTGGGCCTCAGCTCNNCGTCCCCTGGCGCCGGGGCGGGGCCGTGCAGCGCTCGCCGCCGCACCGCGGGCGGCACTGCAGCGCGCCGGAGGACCCCGCCCATCGAGGCGGCGGGGGCAGGGCTAGAGCGGCCGAGACCCCGCCCCTAGGCCGTCGCTCTGCTCCGCCCAGGACCATAGAGAAAAGGGGAGAG